>CM043120.1:64932331-64952331 GCA_023701765.1 Hylyphantes graminicola | reverse complement strand
TTTTTAAAAAATTTTTTAGGTAATTTGAACTTTATTTCCACCTTATGCAACATGTCAGACTTCTAAAATTCTAAAGTAGGCTTTTAAACTTCAGTCTTCGGCACGTAAAGTTATCTTCCAAGAATGGCACTGTAAAAGATGTAGGCTCTAGAATCAAATAGGTCGTACTGGAACTGAGCGGTTACCATAGCACGAGAATAAATCAAATGTTATTTAAAAATAACATAAATATAACATCCCTAATTTCAGTCGCAGTTGCATTAGCGCCTTTCTCTTCTTCAGTGATGTAAAGCAGAAAAGAATGATGTTTTCGTTTTAGTTTGCCTTATCATAATTTTTAATTAAAAATACTAATTAGGAATATGAAAAAAAGGAAAATTCCGTCCTGCGATACAAGCGAGATTAACATTCCAGATAGTTAACCCAGTAAATAACAATATGGAACAGTGATAGGTTTCAGTGCCGTGCTGCAGAAACGTTCTTGAATCACATCGAATCGTCTTGGCATCACCAGGTATCAGGACACGACAAACCGCTGGCTTCGTGGTACTTTTATTCGTGCTTCCAGTATAGCAGGTGTTTCCCCCATCTATGTCATAAACTATAAAATACGTCCGTCCACGAGTCACCAAGCTTTAGTTGCTAGTGTCCTTCGGTACCAAGCAATGCCGACCAACAAGAATTCGAAGACAAGTTCACTTTTGGCAAGCGAATATTTAATCAGCAAAATGACATTCACATATTGATATCAAAGCGCCCTGCTCTCGGCACAACTGGAGTTTATATTACATTGTTGGCCCACTGGCGATCGAATCCAAGCCATACTCAGTGCTGCCAGACTCAACTGCCACATGAAAAAGCATGCTTGGGAACTAAACACCTTTGGTTCCACGTAAGGCTGACCACCTCACCGGGACATATGTCTAGCACCCCAGAGCCCTAAGTTACGCAAGATGAAATTTATCTTGAACTTAGTCTTACTGTCTTGGAAATAGTATTGTGATGTGTCGAAGTAATCTTCAGTGCCTGTTACTGTCGAAAAATTACTATTTATCTTATTGCAAAAATATCATTTAACCAAAAGAAAATGTACAATTTAGTCAGGTCGCCAGGGGGGGGGGGGGGGGGGGGGGGGGGAACCCTGCACTGAGATGTTAAGTTTTTTTTATTGATGATTCTTATAGATTCGAGGGTGTAGATTACGAATCTGGAAGGTACTTTTTTGGTACCCTTGAGCATTTTTAGTTATTCAAGATGGCGTCTCCGCCATCTTGATTTTTGTTTTTTTAATATTTGACGATCTATCCGGTAAAAATGAATAGTTTTTTTTATTAATAGATGCATTAAGTAATAAAGAATCAATATTACCAAGAAAGTTTCAAAAATAAAAAATTCAAGATGGCGGAATCCGCCATATTGGATTTTTCACTTTTTATACATTTAATCTATATTTAAACCACAAAAATACTTATAGTTTAGGTATATTTTTATATATTTTGTTACTATAGAACAATAATTTGAAAAAAATAAAAAAAATCAAGATGGCGCTATCCGCCATATTGGATTTTTTCACCTTTAATATAAGGCTATAGATTTGTCCAAAATTAAAAATTATTTTTATTTTAGTTCTATCTTCACTTTGATTTATATTTTAGTTTCAATGTATATATTATAAGTTAAAAAGATACTTTTTAGCAAAAATTTAGTATTTTTTAAAATTTTAAGATGGCGTCTTCCGCCATATTGGTTTTTACTCTTCGATTCATTTCTAGCGTTCTTTTTGGCCAAAATCGATAATTCTTTCTTTTCTAGGTGTATTTTGAGATAAAGAATTACTTAAACATTTAAAACAATCGAAATTCAAGATGGCGGCTTCCGCCATCTTGGATTATTCAACCTGTAATAGTACGTGATCCATCGGCCCGATAATTAAAATTCGTTCTACTGTAGATGTATTAAGATTGGCTTAAACTACATAAATGTGGAACACAATTGAAACATATATGAATCGATTAAATTTCAAATTGGCATTTTCCGCCTTATTGGATTTTTTACCGTTAGTATTAGACGATCGATTGGTCCAAAAATAGAAATTATCTCTATTTTAGCTATAAAATAATACCGAAATATTAAAATATATTAATGTATTATAAATATTACATAAAAATGTATCTAGATAAATATTTTTAACATTGAGGTGCTGTGATAGACCACATTTATTCCTTAAAAGAATTGTTTTAATCTGCAAGGGATAAAAAAAAGTATAATCATATAATTGTAAGTAGGATAAAAAAAATACGGCAGTATGAAATATAAAAAAAGATTTATAGATACTATATAATAAAGGGGAAATACAATAA
Source organism: Hylyphantes graminicola (assembly GCA_023701765.1). Lineage (NCBI taxonomy): Eukaryota > Metazoa > Arthropoda > Arachnida > Araneae > Linyphiidae > Hylyphantes > Hylyphantes graminicola. The sequence continues at coordinate 64,949,971 of CM043120.1, read as the reverse complement.
ATTTAAAATAAGGATATAAAATTCAGGCATACAATTTCAATATGACATACAAATTCGAATAGTATTTAAAAAAACGGCATAAAATTTAACCATACAATATTTGTGTTAAGCACTTATTTAAAATATATATAAATCTATTTATTGAAGCAGATTATACAGGGTGAGGCAAACAAAACCGGCCCCGATCTAGAGATGGGAATACGTTGAAATGCTTGGCGAGAAAAACTCTTGAAGCCGCCTGAAACCTGTTTTTGCATTGGTTAGATCGTATTCGCTTCACATTAGAGCGACTCATAGACTAGTGGCTAGTTCAGATCTTAGTTCGCAATTCGCATTGTATGAAGACGTCCCATAATGCAAATTTTGTGTATTGCAATCAATTTAGAATGTTTTGTATTACCAAAAACAAAAAGATCCGTTTCTCTAGGATAAATAGCACCAAAACAATCAAATAATCACTAAATCTTGATCAGCTCTACTAACCTTGTTCACATATTTCATTTCAAGCTTCTAAAAGAGTAGCGTAGTTGCTGGCAAATAAGTCGCCAAGCGTTTGTTTGGGCTTAATATTGAAGTGATCAATAGCTTCAGTAAGCAAACCTGTTTTTCTATCGGTTTTAGACTTGACAACATTTCTGTCGTATTCTTATCTCCACCTCGGGGCCGGTTTTGTTTGCCTCACCCTGTAGTTTAATGAAGGCTTTGACGCTGTGACTCGGTAGAAATTAAGAGTCTACAAAATAAAAATTAAATGTACACCACGTCAATAAGCAAATTGTCCTCATCTTCTTTGAATTGGTTGTTGACGTTGAGACACCCATTTTGCAAGCAAACGCAAAATACTGTGCAAGGTAGGCCACTGTTCACACAACCACATCTTTTGGTGCGACATGGGGTTTCACTGTCACATGAGCACTTAAGGGGTCTAAGGAGTCTTAAAAATGTGCAAAGAAGGCACTACAAAACATAATTTGATCTTTCATGTCATTTTTGAACTACTCAATGTATAAGTATAATTTTTTATATGTAATTCTACAAGATTTATTTATTATAAAACAAGTTTTAAAATTTATGAAACTTTAACCAAAACTAAAATAAAGGATATTAAACATGAAGCTATTTGAACACAGTGTGATTAGTCTTGCGCGGCAAATTGTGAGGTCAAAATTGAAAAAATGACCAAGAAAATGGATTTATATTGTACAAATATGTACAAACAAAGACTTATACCTAAATTTTCTGCTCAATTTTAATTAGAAATTATTTTAAAAATAATTTAAAATCAAAATTTTTAAAATTTTATTAATTTTTTTAGAAAAAAGTTTTTAAAATAATTTCTAATTAAAATTGAGCTGAGAATTTAGGTATAAGTCCTAGTTTGTGCATATTTGTACAATATAAAGTCATTTTCTTGGTCATTTTTTCAATTTTGACCTCACAATTTGCCGCGCAAGCCTAATCACACTGTGTTCAAATAGCTTCATGTTTAATATAATTTATTTTAGTTTTGGCTAAAGTTTCATAAATTTTAAAACTTGTTTTATAATAAATAAATCATGTAGAATTACACATAAAAAAAATTATACATTGAGTAGTTCAAAAATGACATGAAAGATCAAACTTTGCTTTGTAGTATCTTCTTTGCACATTTTTAAGACGCCTTAGACCCCTTAATCAGTTTCAGGATTTCTGGTGGAGCTAGTGCAACCTTTCCAGGCACACCAATAGGCAAAAGTTGCCCAGAAGTGCAGTTTTTGTAAAACCCAAATTGTTCAGGATCTAAGGGTGGAGGGACGGACAAAGCATTTTTCCATATGATTGTTTGAAGGTGGGTACGTTTCACATTTTGGAGAAAAGCTTCGTCGGTTGGTGGTAGTGAACAGAGTTTTGGTGGTTGCGATGAGTTGTTTCTTCCCATTTTCGTGTACCAGGCTCGAACTCTTGCTTCCGAAACCGTCACACATTTTGAATAACCATAGCAGATGTTCATGAATATTGAAGCTTGTTCATTCACATGTTCAATGTTTGCAGTTTCTTCTCCAACTAATGATAGAGAACACCCTTTCTTCAGTACTTTTACTATTTGCTTTTTCCTATACCATATAAGGAAGCGGTAATGTCGCATCTTAAAGCATGTGCCGCTAAATTAAAAAATCTGATATAATGTCACTGTGCTTTTCAACAGAAATTTTTATGTCTATTAGTGATCTTGCTGTATCTCCATATTAATATTTAAAAAACAACAGAGCTTAACTAATTAAAATCATACCTCGATCTGAAGCAATGTTCCAGTAAAGTGCGGATGTCTCGATTCTAAGCATTTAAGAAAAAGTGTGTCTCATTTCTTTCTGTAAGTCCCACCTTGCAATTTTCTAATAGGTTACCACTTCTAGTGTTTGGATACTGTGTTTCTTGCCGAATTTCCTGAATGTTTATTGACCTTTGATCCCACATTCTTGAAATGCTGCCGCTCAACAAGATCTCAGAAAGTCCAAGCCATTACGTGGATTTATGGGTTCGGGGGAAAACTTCTTTACCCCCCTAATGTGAGGGTGAGGTGTACTTAAGGATGCATGCGTAAGCAACCTTGTGGTTCGTTGTGTAATAGTAATCTTGTTACAAAAGAGGAAGTATTTTATAAGAGAAAGGTTATTTTTTTAAAATAAATTTGAATTGGTGAATAGCAAAATATTTAAATGGCTAAGTCCAATATGGCAAAAAAAAACGTCAAATTTAGTTTTGTTTTCGTAAAAGTGCATTATTAAAAATATTTTTAGGCAAAATATACAAGTGAAATAGAAATAATTTTACTAACAGTAAAAAATTAAATTAGGCGAAAGACGCCATTTTGAATTATAATAAATCCAAAAATTTTCGATTGTATTCCACGTTTATGTAGTTTAAGCCATTCTTTATCAAAAAATACATCTACAGTAGAAAGAATTTTAATTTTCGGGCCGATGGATCACGTACTGCACATGCACGTACGAATTCAAGATGGCGGAAGCCGCCATCTTGAATTTCGATTGTTTTAAATGTTTAAGTAATTCTTTATCTCAAAATACACCTAGAAAAGAAAGAATTATCGATTTTGGCCAAAAAGAACGCTAGAAATGAATCGAAGAGTAAAAACCAATATGGCGGAAGACGCCATCTTAAAATTTTAAAAAATACTAAATTTTTGCTAAAAAGTATCTTCTAAACTTATAATTTATGCATTGAAACTAAAATAGAAATCAAAGTAAAGATAGAACTAAAATAAAAATAATTTTTAATTTTGGACAAATCTATAGCCTTATATAAAAGGTGAAAAAATCCAATATGGCGGATAGCGCCATCTTGATTTTTTTATTTTTTTCAAATTATTGTTCTATAGTAACAAAATATATAAAAATATACCTAAACTATAAGTATTTTTTGTGGTTTAAATATAGATCAAATGTATAAAAAGTGAAAAAATCTAATATGGCGGATTCCGCCATCTTGAATTTTTTATTTTTGAAATTTTCTTGGGAATATTGATTCTTTATTACTTAATGCATCTATTAATAAAAAAAACTATTCATTTTTGCCGGATAGATGGTCAAATATTAAAAAAACAAAAATCAAGATGGCGGAGACGCCATCTTGAATAACTAAAAACCAAGTCTGGCCAATTCACATCAATTTCAATTTAACATTTATTTTGCGTTTCGTAGACGAATGCACCCGTGTTTAGCTTCCACACTACTTTGATAAAGTAAAAAAGTAGACACTATTATAATCATTCCTTATGTCTGTTAGTCAAACACTTTCATGACAAAAAAAATACAACTGTTACAGTGAAGTGTGTTGTGTTAAAAAATAGGCGTATCGTAATTAAAGGACATTGAAAATCTCAGAGAAAAAAATAGAATTGCTCCAAAAGAGGATATGTCTGAGGATTGGTGGTATCTTTTCAAATATGGGGATTTGGGGGGGGGGGGTCAGGAACAAAATCAGAGTAGTATTGCAGTATTGTTTATGTGTTAAGTTTACTAATGTTTTAAATGTTTTTTCCAATTAAAAAAGCCTTTTTTTTCTTTAAAATTCGATAACGTTGTTATACTATAACCATATCCTCACCACGCGCACTTTAAATATGTGTTTCAAGATATACTTCAAATGAGGTTAGAGGGAAAACACTAGGTTAGAGTGGGAGCTATTAGGACAATTTGGCTAATTTGACAAGAAGTCTATTCTAAGCATTGAAAAATACTCATTTTATCAAATATTTCAACGCTACCGGAGATGGACCATCAAAAGCATATGTTGAAGTGGAGTTACTTTAAAGTGTCTAATCTTTTTTTTTACACTTTTAAAGTATGAAATAAAAATATTCAAGAATTAAACTATAGTTTTAGGTACAATATGCATCATAGATTAAAATATTATAGGTCAAATATTGGGGTGAAATACTCGTGTTTTTGTGATAAATCATTTATTTATAAATAAAAACACTGTGAGGTCTGATCTACAGAAATTGTAGGGTCAAATTAGACACGGATAAACCTAGTTTTGTATGCCTCTCTTGAAGAATAGATGGAGTAAAAGATAAATCTCTAATATCTTATTCAGCCAAGTTGCCAAAAAAAAAAAATGTAAAATGTGTGGGTTTTTTTAACATTTGCTGTCGTATAATAAGTAAATTCAAGTAGATTTAATGATGACATATTTTTAATCTGAAATTTCTTTAACCCTTTCAGTCCCAGTGATGCCATTTGGCATCATCACTTTCAATATTTTTTTCAAAATGTTTATGCCCCGTTATGACATCCAAACACACATCATTCGATTCTTCACACTTTGTTCTATCAGACAATATTTTACATTAATCTCAATAGAAGTCAGAACTACTATTTTTTTTATTTAGAAAATAGTCAACAAGCGTTTCTCCTGATTTTTGACAAGTTCACTTCAGTTCCACATATTTAAAACACAATTTAAAATATTTCTGTTAAAGTAATTACTATTTTTTTTAATAATATGGTCAGATACCTTAAAATATATAACTCGAAGTGTTTTTAGGTAATATATATATTTTTTATTTTGTTGTTTTCCACAGTTAAAAAATTTTGGCATTGTTTCAAAAACCATATAAAAAGTTTAAATGAATTTTTTTTCTTATGGATTTCGTATATTTCACCTAAAATAAGCTTATTTTGTGAATATCATATGCTTCTGTAGTGTAGTAAATTTTTGGGACTGAAAGGGTTAATTACATCTGAACGTAAAATGATGAAGTTAAATGATTTGTTGTTTATAACATTTGCTAGGAAGCAAACTATTCTTTGTTACGTTGGATTGATTTCTGAACGAGAAAGTGCTGAATTTTAGGACAGCCATTTGAATATAATGACTGTCTTTTTCAATTCACGCAAACCTGAAAAAGAGGACACGTTTGGGATAAATTTTAGAAAATTTAGTTACAAAAGTTTCATTTCCAGTGATTCTAAAAAAGTTATGGGGGTATCTTCAATTTTGGGTTTTAACCTTGATCTTTCACCTTCCAATGGGAAATAATTGTTTTTAAAAATAAAATTTCATTATGTATACATTATGCAAATGGTGTTTGCTCTAAAATTTATTTTCAAGTTATTTTCTTAGGCCTTTTCCATTTTTTTAGTTTTAATTAAGGCAACATTTCCCACTAGACCTGCAACCTGTCCCATTGACCTCAATGGGGCTTATGGGACCTTTAAATGTTTGTTTAAAATGCTCAGCAACTAAAATATGGTCATCTGTCGACTGACTTTTAAAGTTAACGAACCTTCAGTTTATGACATAGTAAAAAAAAAAGAAATTACACTTATTGTATTTTGCTGAAATACAGAGGTAAAAATAATTTGTCCCATTAACCACCACTTTCCCGAACTGAATAAAAAACCTTCAATTTTTTAAAAGAGCAATAAACAAATTCACAGGTATGTTTTGGTAGTATTTTTAATAGTTATATGGTTTTACAGAAATATTAATATACAGTTTTGAACAGCACACATATCTTAATAGTAGTGTTTCTATATAACTTTAAAATGTTTATGGTTTTCAGATAATCAGGGTTTATTCCACTCCCCGGATTTGTACCACAGAATGAGCTCCTGGTTGGCTTCAATCGTCACATCCACCGGACCTGGGGGAAACAAAAAGCGATTTTAGACGATAGTATTTTGTTTGGTTTTCAGTTGGTTTCTTGGTATTATGTGTATAAAACAGGGTAAAAGCCCTGACGACTCAACTAATAATAAAAGAGTGTCTTTCTGTAACGTCACAAAAGCGGTTCGTTTCGGGTTGTCAGTTGTTTAGAAATTGATTAACCCTCTAATGCATAATGTTACCGTTCGGTAACAAGTTACATAATCCACTTTATTCTATTAAAATAGACCTCCCTCTCGACAAATTTGTGTTTTTTTCATCTATTACATTCCATTTTGAAGTTTTAGTTAATAATAACCCTCATAATTGGCAGTAGTAAAAGTGTATTCAAAATTAAAAAGTGAAGTTTCTAACTGTTGTGAATTTACGTGTTTGGCAGAATTCAAGGTAATAATACTAGTACTAAATACAATTAAATTGCTTTGAAAAAAATATTATAGTTCAAGAGGGTTATTTTAAACTATATTTAGTAGTTTTCTAATCATTCTTTTCAAAATTGGTAGTTTGTAGTTGGTTTTTACATGTGTTACCGTTTGGTAACATCATGCATTAAGCACAACTTTTGTTTGCTAATTTGCGTGTATCTCTGTAACGGATTCACAAGAGTTCAGTGTTTAAAATGTTTGGTACTACTTGATTTTAAGAGTAAAAATAACTGTTTTATGTCGTATCATTCTGCCATTTAAAAAAATTATGTTTAAAAATGATTTTTTGTATATTTTTATTCATAAATACCTGCTATTTGTACTAAACCTGCTATTGCCTTCTATTTGTACATTAATTTTGTTTCAAAAGTAACTACTATTCATAATTATTTTAATAACTAATTTTTTATGTTTAACAAAATATAAATGTACTAAATATTAATACTTTTTTTTGTTTGTTATACACGTTTTCATTAAAGATTTTATACCTAAAACTATGTGTGTGTGCCTCTGCAACTTCTTATAGAATAATAAAATTATCAATAAGCTTTATTTTTAAGTATAATTTATTAGAAATATAAAAAGTAAAAAAGGTAATAATTTGAATAAAAATAAATATTCGTACCCCGAACTTTAAGGGGTCTAAGGAGTCTTAAAAATGTGCAAAGAAGGAACTACAAAGTATAGTTTGATCTCTCATGTAATTTTTTAACTACTCAATATACAAGTATAATTTTTTTTATATGTAATTCTACAAGATTTATTTATTATAAAACAAATGTTAAAATTTATGAAACTTTAGCCAAAACTAAAATAAATGATATTAAACATAAAGATGTTTTAACACATTGTGATTAGGCTTGCGCGGCATATTTTGAGGTCAAAATTGAAAAAATGACCAAGAAAATGATTTTATATTGTACAAATATGTACAAACTAGGACTTATACCTAAATTCTCAGCTAAATTTTAATTAGAAATAATTTAAAAATAAATTTAAAATCAAAATTTAAAAAAAAATTATTAATTTTTTTAGAAAAAAGCTCTTAAAATAATTTCTTATTAAAATTGAGATGATAATTTAGGTATAAGTCCTAGTTTGTACATATTTCTACAATATAAAGTCATTTTCTTGGTCATTTTTTCAATTTTGACCTCAAAATTTGCCGCGCAAGCCTAATCACAATGTGTTAAAATAGCTTTATGTTTAATATCATTTATTTTAGTTTTGGCTAAAGTTTCATAAATTTTAAAATTTGTTTTATAATAAATAAATCTTGTAGAATTACATATAAAAAAATTATACTTGTATATTGAGCAGTTAAAAAATTACATGACAGATCAAACTATACTTTGTAGTTCCTTCTTTGCACATTTTTAAGACTCCTTAGACCCCTTAAGGGGTCATATTAGTCTTAAAAATGTGCAAAGAAGGAACTACAAAGCATAGTTTGATCTTTCATGTAATTTTTTAACTACTCAATATACAAGTATAATTTTTTTATATGTAATTCTACAAGATTTATTTAATATGAAACAAATTTTAAAATTTATGAAACTTTAGCCGAAACTAAAATAAATGATATTAAACATAAAGCTATTTGAACACATTGTGATTAGGCTTGCGCGGCAAATTGTGAGGTCAAAATTGAAGACATGACCAAGAAAATGACCATATATTGTACAAATATGTACAAACAAAGACTTCTACCTAAATTCTCAGCTCAATTTTAATTAGAAATTATTTTAAGAAATTTTTCTAAAAAAATTAATAAAAATTTTAAAATTTTGATTTAAAAAAATTTTAAAAATAATTTCTAACTAAAATTGAGCTGAGAATTTAGGTATAAGTCTTTGTTTGTACATATTTGAACAATATAAAGTCATTTTCTTGGTCATGTCTTCAATTTTGACCTCACAATTTGCCGCGCAAGCCTAATCACAATGTGTTCAAATAGCTTTATGATTAATATCATTTATTTTAGTTTTGGCTAAAGTTACATAAAGTTTAAAATTTGTTTCATATTAAATAAATCTTGTAGAATTACATATAAAAATTTATGCTTATATATTGAGTAGTTAAAAAATTACATAAAAGATCAAACTATACTTTGTAGTTCCTTCTTTGCACATTTTTAAGACTCCTATGATCCCCTAAGCATCTGGGCAATTCTACCATAATTTTTAATTTTATGTCCCTTGGGCATAACTTTTTAAAAAATTAATATTTCTTTACCATTTTTCCTTATTATACTAAAAGACTGGTCCTTTTATAATTGCAAAACGTAATTTTAAAGCAAAGAAACTCCAAAAAAAATTTTAGAGCACAAAACAATGCAGAAAAGTCCTTACCATCGTGTGTCCCGAATGTCAAATTTTAAGTTTAGGGCTCAATCTAATACTTTTTTTAGCTAAAAAATTACATTCATTTGGATTTAAAATTGAACTAATACTGTAGCTTAACGATTTCCTTCCATTGAATTTCAATTTTTAACATTTATAATGCGTTTTTCTGGTCTCCTAACTTTGTCCCTGGGTTTTGGTACATTCACTGACCTCATTCCTAAAGTGGTGAAGAGAGGCACTGGATTGAGCTACAGTGATTCTTCAAACATGCAAACTGTATTGCAGAAAACTGACATTTCAGTTAGTAGCCACATATTTTTGCTAAAATTCCCCAATAAGCCCAAAATTTTAAAAAACTCCATGAAATTGGCTGCGAGGCTTTATTGCTTTCCTTACAGTCTCCCAGGTTTAAGGTTAATTTTTGCTTGATAATTGAAATTTTTTTTCTATAAATATGTTTAAGTGGAGTACAAGAAGTAAAAAAATCCATTTTTATTAAACTGGAGTTAGTTTAAACACAAGAAAGACCGGAAAACAGCTTGAAAGTCCTTTCCTTCCATTCCTGACCTTCCGATCCTTACCGTCGTAATGATCTAGGGATGGAAAACCGAAACCAGTTTCAAGACTAACCGGTTTTTTGCGATTTCGGTTTCATTGAAGAACAGTTAGTTTCGTAAGGCCGGTTTAGACCGGTTTCTTTAGAATCGGTGTTTTTAAAAAACTGCCGTCCCTTATTATAATTTTTTGTTTTTTTACAAATGAGCTTTGCTGAACTTTTTTTCGTAATTCTAGAACCCTTATAAACCTTTTGATAAACATTTAAAGTGATTTTGAAAAAATAAATTTTACAAGTTTTTAATACCTGAAATTAAAAATTATGGTAGAACTGCCCATCTATTCAGCGCTTAATGCATGGTGTTACCGTTTGGTGACAAATTTAAAAAATGAAATTATTTAAATTCCGATGCATTTAATTTTTTTTCCGTATTTTTCCCGTGATGTATGAGCATTAGAGATACAAATATATTTTTTTGGGACGAAACAAAAAATTCATGCATTAGAGGTTTAAAGATATCTGTTCAGAACCTAAAAAGTATAGTCGGTCGTGCAGGTTGCGGTCGTTATATTAAAAAAAAGCTTAAGAGTGAATGACAGAAGTATTTACTCCCACTACCAAGTTTCAAAGACATCTTTTCCAAGTTTAGAATGCAAAACTTCTCTACCAATACTTGAGTAGACTATTGATCCAGTTGATGTCTGACCACAGGTATTCAAAGATGAAGTCTTTTACAAGAATACCATGTTTCACATTAAGAAAATTTATTATAATCATAACGAATAATTATGTCCAAATGCAGACACACTGTTATAATGAAAGAGTCGATGTGTGTACTCACTGTCCTCCACCAGCATCGAGTCCTCCGCATTATTTTTGCGGAGGAACGTGAACCAGTAGAGGCCCGTCTCCACATCGTCCTGGATTCCCATCACGGAAGAGACGAATGGCTTCCCATCGATCACGTTGTACTCCACCCTATGGAACATATTAGACATTTCACAACAACTGATACACATAACAATCCAATCTAGTTCCTCGTAATTGTAATGGAATGCGATTTTTAACGTATAAAATATTCTTAAGGTGGCCGATGACCTTTGACAGCAAGTTTCTGAAAATTCTATTCCAACCATGACGTTGAGCGATTTTATTATTACTAGTTATGAATATAAGAATAGTTTTAAGAAAGTAAATATTAAAAAAAAACCACTTTTTTCAGTATTTGTGGAAATTATAATAAAATATATTTCAAAAATCACGCTTTCGCAAAACATGATATATCTTTATAATTTTTTTCCCATTGTTTTAATTTAAATATGCCTAACAAACATTAATAAAGGTCATGGACTAAACTCATTAAGATATCAGTGTCCAAAATTTTTTAGAGGCAAAAGTTTGTAGCTTTATATCGAAAACACAGTGAAACAAGAGAGACAAGCATATAAATAGTTTTAATATATCAAATTCTTAATAGTTGAACACAATTCTAGTTGAAACCTTCATCACACTGTTACAAAGCTAGTGTAAAAATTTGGAAGCAATTGATAATAAAGAACTTCATTTTTTTTATGTTTTGCGTGATATATTCATAACGTCTTCCTTCATCGTGTTAACAATAATATGTTTTGTTTGCTTATAAAAGTAAACTTTGATGTTTGATCATAGCCATTATTATGTTAACATTTTAAATAAATACAAGTAATTATTCCTTTGAGTTAAATTTTTTGTTTATGGTAATCTTTCTCAGAGTATTGTATATATGATAATAAACAATTTTAAACTCGAATTTTGACTAATTTTTGTGGATATTTTTTTCTTATTGTCATGTAATTCTTTTTGATAAAGATAAAATTGAATTGGATCCTTTTTTCACAAATGAGTTAAAAGAGTTTCCAATGTCCTAAGAGAAATTTATCAGAAACAATGAGGGAATTATTGAAAAAGATCCAAGATGGACCCCTGAAATAAATCAAAATCATAATTAAAACTGTAATACTCACTTCTGTCGGGAATCCAGTTTCTGTACAGTCTCCATGATGTTGTAAAGGGAGCTGTTGACCGGAACCTTGAGGGTCCAGATCCTCTTGAGGTCCACATCCGTTCCAATCAACACGGAATACGTGATGCTGACTCTGCTGCCTCGAGAATCTTGTAGCTCATTCAGTGCCTCAGATTCTGTATTGACATAGGCATAATATCAAACACTATTAGGTGTTAAGTCGTGCATTTTGTGTGTTAAACACTAATGATTACAATGAATGTGACTACGAATGTAATTTTTTGTTACGAAATGAATTAAGGAAAATATCATAAGCAACTCCTTCAAAAGTCACTAATACAATGTGATTTCATTTTCAATTATTTATTTTAAAAAAAAATCTTAAAAATAATCGATATTTAGAAAAAGTTTTGAACGAAATTACACAAAAAAGTTAATTTCATTAAAAAAATTAAATAAGTTCATTAACCTGTGTTTTGGGGTAGGGACCTAAACTTAGAGGGGTCTTGACATCTACGCACACAAACTACAAGATAATAGAAAAATCCTGATTGGGTATTTCTCTTCTTCGTCCGATACGCCCGACCACTTTTGGACACGCGATAAAAAAACAACACAAACTTTGAGTAATGAAGGACGTCCATTTAGGTGCGACACAATCGTTGGTTTTCGGTTCGAAATCAAACAGCGACACATTTTCAGTGCAGCCAGCTTCGGACCTTAAAGAAATAGTAGTTTTGCTAGATACGCTTTCTTATGTTCTCTTTTTTGCTAAGCACAGGGGGTTCGTAAAAACAAAGGGAATTTGATATTCAGATAGAAGGACCCAATCGCTCATATGTATCTGTGTGTGTATGAGTATGTAGTGAGGACGACGCTTGACTAGTAGAGCAGGTTCGTCATCATAAACTTCAGTTTCCAGCGCAATCTGATCAGAGTGAATTCTTTACATTGTGTGAATCATAGAAATAATCTGAATTTCGACTATGAATTCTGGAACCTCAAATTGTTTAGCTATACCTACACAATAAACTCAAACCGGTAATAACTTACCGCTGGTTTCTGGCAACCTGTCAGTGTTATCTCTGGCCGTGATGTTGCAGCAACGAGTAGATGTAGGGTTGAGTTACTGGGCTAGGACATAGTAAGAGTCCAGGAAGTTGATGCCCCACTCGACCATGTCTTTCCTTTCTGGGCAGACTCAGAAGAGCCTGTATCGGCGGCCAAGAAATCGAAGTCCCTCTCTAGATTCTTAGTGGCAGCCAAGGCCTTAGTGGTCGAAGTAAAATAAGTGAAGATATAGAAGAAGAAACAAAATTATAATTAAAAGAAGCAAAATTGTTGCTTGATTACATTTTAGTCTGATGAGATGCTAGACGCCTCTAGACCAGTATTTCGTTCACTAATTATTTTGGTATTAATTTTTTTCGGATTGACGCTGACAATTTTATTATAGGGTTGTGTGGTTATGGTAATAGGCTGGGGATTGGATAGGAGTGTGTTTGACGGCCGCAGAAAAAATTTCGATTTTCTTGCTTTTTGATTTCTCAGAGTATTTCTGCTTTGAACCCTCTAAAGTTGTTTTAATTATTCCAATAAGATTTCTAGTTTAGTGGTTTCTCTTTATAAGCATTTTTTTAAAAACCGTTAACATCAGTTCTTATACCTAAACATTACCTTTATTTTACGTTTCCTGAAGTATAAGGTTTATCAACAGTTATTAACATGCTTCTCTCTCAGGAACTATATAATATACCATTATGTTTTTTGTTTTTTTTTGTTCCTTACATATAGCTCTTTGATTTAAACTAGAGAAAAATTTAATTATGTTCTGCTGACAATGAATATTGTTATATACACTTTAAATCAGGATATTTTTTTTTATGTTTTTTCAAATACATACATTACTTATTTAAAACACACTGTTAAAATGAAATAGTATTATTGATGATGCTATTGAAAATAGCCTAGAGTGGTTCAAGTTAAAGAGCTACATGGTAAGGAACAAAACACTAAAAAATCCATATTAATATATCATATATCATATAGTTCGTTTGTTCGTGAAATGAAAAATTTGCCAAAAGTTGTAGTAACTTAACCCACTTATTACCGTACGGGGTCTGTCGACTGACCCATAGACTGAAGAACACTCTAAATAAATGAATACCCATAAATACCATTAAAATTCGTTTGTCAAACTCTCATTGGAGGAATTTGCATACATGTGAAAATAGGACAATAAGACAACTAGCGCTGCCCCCTTTGTGTCTAAGGGAGTACTAATCTGTAATGAGTTTCTGGAATGCCTATTTGCGATCACCTTAGGAGATTTAACAGAGCCAATGACATACTCGTAAAATTTGGCGGAGTAACCCTTATCAAGTTTGACGATAGGGAATCTATATTTTTACTACAATCTATTTTCGACAGATTTATTTTTGAATATATACAGCTTCTACTCATTTGACTTTTATATATCCCTCTAGTAGGCCCATCCTCAAGATATTTGCGCCTTGTGCTTTTTTTTCTCCATTTAATTAAAACCTACAGACTGACTACGCTTGTCATTTTAGACATGGTCCCATCCAAAGTACTCCCAGTGATTCGATTGATATAACTCTGTCAAAATATTCATCCAAATGTAGACAATAGAAACTTTAGATTTAGGGGTTTTCGAGGGTCTTTGTTCACATTTACTGAAGTTAATGTGTAAAGATGTGGTGTTGCTATTGAAAATTTTAAAGTTTCGTAACATTTTTGTAATATTGAAGTACTGGGATCCCTTATCGCAAAAGTTGTTCGTGTCATGCAATTAATTCTCAAAATGTTATTTGTTCTACTCATAGATCTAAAAAACGGTCCGATGTAAAAGGTATGACTAACGGTTGATTAATAATCGTACTATGTGGGTAACTTGTTTTTTAACAGAGAATACATTCTCGAAGGAAACAGTAGCCTTACAATTGAACTAGTACAATTATGCCAATCAACAAATTCAACCTTGTAATAGTGTTTAGTTGCAATTGGTCGCCACGTTAGAAGAGCTCTATGGTCAGTTAGATTAAGTTGCTGGTCTAAGATGATTTTGTAGTCTACGGGTCATGTCGCAGACGACCCTACCCGTAGGATAAAGTGTTAACATGGGCGATAGAAATACTATATCCGACAAAACCCTTATATTGAAAATGTATGGATACCAAACTTCCATTATCTGAATTGCTATTGTGACTCTGATTGTGATGAGTAGCTTGGAGAGACGTTTTTTTTTATTTGTGGTAAGTCTTGTACATGATTTAGGATAAATGACGATTATTCAGCCTGGGTTTATTATCTGCTGAGATCTGAGATTAGTCGCAGCCAAACTGTTAAATTAACAGTTTTTTCTCCTGACTTAAATTAACTGTGATATTCTCCTTGTATAAAATTACATTATTTAAACTGTCAAAATAAATATACACGTTTTTATACTGTAAATAAATTAACAGTTTCTCAAACTTGTAGAAAAGTAAAATGTACAAGTTTTAAACTTGTAAAATAAAATCAGTTATTTAACTGGCGTCGTGTGTTGACAGTTTTTAACTGAAAAAACAGACAGAGTTTTTTTTTTTTATCAGTGTGTATATTATTGGTAAATAGCAACCTTGATCTAAGGGAAGTGTAAAGCCTTTGTATATTAGTTTGTAATGATTTATTATGCATCCATAATATGAATCAGTTTTAGTGACAGGAAAAGACTTAGCATTTGAGTAGAGGAAAAATTCACTCATCGGTTTTATTTATATTATTTTTAATTGTTTTATAATTTGCTCAAGTTATTCTGAAAAGGGCTAAACTATTTTGAAATTTCATCATATACTTTTCAGATACATAGATATATTGTCAAATATAACCATGTTCTATTTTACATTCAAATTTGCTTTATTTCAATGCTATGACGATTTCATACTTGGTGAAAAGAAGAAGGATTACGTTATGAAAAATCAATGTTTATAGAAAAGTCTTGATTTCAAAAACTATTATTACATTTAACTCTTAGACAGAATGTGATCAATGAATGAAAACTGCTCCATCTTGACCATTGTTCTGTCCACGATCAGAGAAATATTTGTGATCTTATGAAAATGTTAATTAGAATATCACAATAAAAACTATTTTTTTATCATTCTGATTCTACTTAAAGTCGTATCTGCAGATGGATACTTTTTGGTGATTACGTCAGATACCTTGCCATAGTAGTATACATTTGTACGACCAATACTATGTATGAATCTGCTTACTTAACCTTTTTCTTCTACTGAAGAACGCCCTAAAACGACGTTATTTTAATTTAAACTATATTTTTACATAAAATGATTATACTTCTCTGATTTCTCTTTTGAACAACTAAGGATTCTATGTAATGTTTTTATTAATATATCAATATATTACGAGGGGGAAGCACAAAGAGACCGTTCGCTAGGCGAAAGGGGGATTTAAACTATATAATATTAAGATTTGTTTGGACTGGTGTGCTGTGGCATCCTAGATCAGAACCACCTCACGTTACCTATGATATGACGAGGGCGGGTTCGTCTTGTGTTGTCCACAGTTGACCGTTCCTGATACTGCCTCTTCTTCAGCTCCTGCGCCATGTAGAGGCATAGAGTCCCTCTCGTCCGACAGTCACTCCTGGTGGGCGGACGCGCACGCCTCAGCGTCCGGGCGTGGCCATCGCTTGGTGGTCTGCGAAGAACCGACAATTGTTTGAAATGGATAAAGAACTGATATTAGAATAAACAATAACACAGTCATTAAAAAAAAAAAAAACTTTTTGGGCACAACAGCCCGTTAGTGGGTCTGTTGTCTATGTTCACAGCTTACGTAGACAATTGAGTCTAAACTGGAGATGATAAGCCGATACTCGCCCCAGTAAGGTGACTGACATAGTTTAAAAAAATCATTGTTTAGCTCCTAAGCAATTAATGAAGCGTATATTATACTCATATTTTAGTTTAATGTTTTAATGAAGCATTAATTTTCGAGTGAAGCTTCGAGGATTGGATCTCCAAACACTGTTAATCTGGGTTTTTATCCTAAATAAGTACGTCGAGAAATAATACATGTAGGCTAACGTCCACATGCACTTTTTTTACTCTTATCATCATCTCAAGGGTCACTATAATATGTATATCTTGAAAACTGACACTTTCACTCGCGATTTTTCTAATCAATATTAGCAAGTCCGACCTGTCCAGAGAAAGGGTCTGTGCTGGTGCTAGTCGAATTAACTGGTCGTCATCCTCTGGGATCGCATCTCTGATCGCTCATCGCGTCGCCGGCGTTGCCAGACATAGTAACGAGCAGTTCGAAGGGAGCCTAGCCCGTTCCGTTGTTCGCATCGATGTCCGAAGCGCAGTTCGCGCGAACTCAGGTCTCGACCGTGTGAGAAGTTCCTCGGGTCGCCACGCAGGACGACCATCATGCGCAGGAATGTAGAGGGAGAGGTCACGCCGCTTCAGTTGACCTCCGCTGTAATTGTACCACACACTTCACTTGCTACCTCAACATTTTCATTGTATGTGATGTTCAAGGGCTTTGAAATTAGGATTCAATAAGCATGTTAACCTTATGACAACAATTACAACAGAAATTGAATCTGATTTTAAACAGCAGACAGCGGATTACTGGTAGTGACTTAATAACCACTGCTTGATGTCGAGACATCAAATTCAGCGTAGGTAAGTGTTAATGTATTCTTTCCGGATTGTGCGCTTGAATCAGTTACCCGCTTTATAGAACTTCGTCAAGTAAAGAAAAAACAAAGGAGAGAGGGAACATGGTTCTACCAAGAACCTGTACTCGTGGGAAACTGCGCAATGAACCGATGTCTACCGCCGTACAATAACTTGTCATGACTTAACAGATTTATATGAGCACGAATCTCGCGCATTATACTCGAGTGGGTCTTCTATGTTGGTTATCTTAACGACATGATATTGAAGCATATGCTATTGCTCTACAAAGAGTTCAACGGTAAGAAGAACACATGAAATTGTTGAAGTAGGCTTATCACATTTTTTAGAGATTATTGTGATAGTACATTTCAAAATGAGATCGAATGCAGCAGTCATTATTTTTGCTTAAGAAACGAAACAATGTTTT
>CM043120.1:64854188-64931831 GCA_023701765.1 Hylyphantes graminicola | reverse complement strand
ATTTAGATTAAATAAAGATGTTAACTTGTAAATATGAAGCAGATAGTCCTACCATAAAAGAGTTAAAACGGTTATATGTGATATGGAATGTTCGGTATGAAATTAAACCAAGATAACAGCTAAATATTGTAAATTCACCGGATATCGTGTTTTTTTAAAATTTATTATACCAAAAATAAAGACAATTCAATCAATAAAAATGAGTGCGGGCCCCAGCCGATAAACGTGCATTGAGATGGTTTTCTCTATATTTATAAGTTATCTTTTTTGGATTACATTTTACAATTAATTCACATAAAGTTTGTGATTCATGATATATTTAATTATATATACTTCTGGCTACATATCACAAAGCTTTTCAACAATATAGTATATTAAGAGAAATTTTGTGACTCAAATGAATTTTTATTTATTTATTTATTTTTATTTATTTATTTATTTATTTATTTATTTATTTATTTATTTATTTATTTATTTATTTATTTATTTATTTATTTTATTTATTTATTTATTTATTTATTTATTTATTTATTTATTTATTTATTTATTTATTTATTTATTTATTTATTTATTTATTTATTTATTTATTTATTTATTTATTTATTTATTTATTTATTTATTTATTTATTTATTTATTTAATTTATTTATTTATTTATTTATTTATTTATTTATTTATTTATTTATTTATTTATTTATTTATTTATTTATTTATTTATTTATTTATTTATTTATCAATTATCTTCTAAATTTTAAAAGTGGGATACAAAAAATATTGCGCAGATGAGTTGAGGTTACATATTGAGTTCAGACGTTATTAACGCTGTGTGGGCGTGAATTGATCAATGGACAGGTGAATCAATGGACAGATGACACTCACATGACAGCAGAGGATGTTTACAGTTGGAAGTTCTATGACAAGAAATTCGTTCTCTTTGAATTCGATTTCTTTTCTGAATTTTTTAAAGCATTCTAATTTGATACGCTGTTTTTTTTTTTTTTTTTTTTTTTTTTTTTTTTTTGACGTATTACACTTGTCAGTAGCATTTGTTGTCCGGGCTAGGAAAGTGGTTAACGGACAGACAGACGAACTGGACGATTATATTACCTTCCATTTTTACGTTATTAACGTAGAGTGGAAGCTAAAAAGTAGAGATGCTTGGATTAGATTGTACACGCTTAAAACAGAAAAGGACAAATATAAAAGGCTAATTTAACAACCTTAGGGTCACATGGGGGAATTATGGATCACTCTCTTTCCTGGGTAAATAATGATCACTAAGTTTTAAGGATTAAAAATGGTTTTTATAAAAACAAAAAAAAAATATGCCAAGTCATCCTTATACATTCTATTTTCTTATATCAAGTTTAAAACAATGTAACTCTGCAGCAAATAATGGAAAAAAAAAACTTTTTACACTACTATAAAAACATCTTCAAAAAAGATTGTCTTTGAAAAACATGATTTTTTTTTAAAGATCCATACTGGAGAAACATATTTGAGCTAACTATTTTGTGTTGGTGCTATTTTTCAATAGGAAAAGGTTTAAACTTTTCATTCCTATATAAATTTTTTCATTATTATTTTTTAAAATAGTTTTAAAGGTATAGTGATTTTTCCCCCAGTTTACTGGGGTAATTCTTGGTCACTGGAGTAATTCTGGGTCAGTAATATTTTTTGATTGTTTAGGTGTTTTAGGCTTAGTGGTATACGTCATTTTGAGGCAAAAAATCAGATTAGGCTGCATTCCAAATTTCATTAAAAAATCCAAATTAGAAGTTTATTTAAAATTTAAATAACAAAGAAATTAATCTACATTGAAATAGCATGAAAATTCTATTTTTTTTCAATATTTTCACTGTTGCCATTGCGTTAAACTTACGAGAACCTATATTTAAAATAAAAACTTTTGAAATAATATTTATTTGTGCGATATAATTCAGTTTGGATTGCTGTAATAGTGTCCATTGATTTTTTTTTTGTCAAAATAGAGTTGTTTTGATGGTTCATTTTACATGTATGAGGAAAGAAGCATAGATAATTCTAACTGGGCATAAAAAAATATGCTAACTTTCGCCTTCATTACTTTTATGTGCTAAAACAATATTTTATGTGCTAAAAATGATGTAATTTGGAATATTAATTTATTTTTGACATGCATTACTATAAAAAATGGGTGACCCATAATTACCCCATGTGTGATCCATAATTGCCCAAACCAGGGGTAATTCTTGATCACTCAAAAATTAAAATAAAACTAATAATAATTAAGTTTTAGGTAAAGTGATTATTTAAATAAATTTAAAATTATTTAAGCTTACTCCATGCAAAATTAAATCTTTCTATCTTTCATACTTTAGAAAAAAAATAGGATGTTGTGATTTTTTGATTCATAATTCCCCCATATGACCCTATAATTTGGAAATTACCAACTAAAGTATAGCTTTTAGCATTAAAATAATTGATATTAGTATATTCACTTAGAATTTATTTGTAATTTCAAGTACAAAAATTTTGCATGTAAATATTCACAAAATTGTTGGTAAGTAGAGGATAGAGAGGAGATATACCGTCATAAGGGATAATCGTCGATACTAGCAAATAACAAAGTAAAGGTTTTATGAACAAAATAAATATAGAATTTGGTTATGTACCAAATTGTACCAATTGTATTTGGTTTGGTTTGTAAATATAGAATTGGTTAAAATCTTTACTAATTTTACGTAAAGATTTTTGAATATTGTCCTTTTTTACATATAAAAATTGGTAATTAAAAAAAGTTACCTTGTACAAAATAGCCCCGGGATTCGGGGCTGTGTATCGTACAGTTAGATTATCTGTTAGGTAAGTAATAATGATTGTAATGCACCAGGTTAGTGTAAAAAACTTTTATTACTTATAAAGTTCGTAATTAATTAACTTTGTGTTAAAACTATAAATATTTTGAAAAAACTGCTGTCAAAGAAAAAAGAAAAAAAAAAGAAGCTGGATGGATCCGTCCTCGAAATGAGCTGTACCTTTACAACAGAAATCCTTGCCGCAGATGTCCTTGCCGAAATCACCTCACAAGATGCAAACAGCCTCGGGGCCTGAGGCTTCTCTTTGGAACCCTTTATCAAGAAATAGCATCATTGTGTCTACACCATCTAAATAATCGTCTTCGACAGTGTCTTTCTAAAAAACAACGTACCTTTTGTTTGGTATAGTGAAGAGAGATATTGAACTACAGTTTCAGCCTCATATACGACAAAATAAAATACGCTAAAAGCGATGGCTGAAACGAAAAAAGAATAATGTTTCATTTCTTTATGTAATGTCATTAATAATTGTAAAAGTTGTCAAATTTCCGGGTTCCAAAGATTTCCGTGTACGCTTTTTCTTTCACTAAAACGTTGAGGGAAGGAGTGTAAAAATTAATTTTCCACAATGCGACTGTTTTTTTTTTTTTTTTTACTTTCAGCAATTCGTTTCTTGCAGGGCATTTCGTGGTGGTATAAACAAATCCCGTGATATATACAAAAACCGGCCTTAAGTTTGCAGCAGAGAAATGTACTAGGCTGAGGAAACTGCGTAAACAACGCTGCTGGCGCCGAAATTTCGCCTGCCCCTATTGGCTGCTCCTTTGACCCTGATATTCGTGCGCCCTGTAACGAAAAAAATCGAAGGGAAAATAATTAAAATTACGCTCTAAATGAAGCTAAACTAATAAAAATATTAAATTTATGTCTTGAAATAGCAAATAAAATTGTTTATTGAATGTGAAACACCTTTTTTATTCGATTCTCGCACTCGAAAATGAGAACTATTTACCCTTTTTCTCGTAGAACATTTGTATACTGCAAACTTAATGTCGGTTTAGGTGTAAGAGGGAGGTAGAGTCAAGAAACGTTCTAAAAAGGAACCAATAAGGTAAAAACACCAAGCGCTATCAGTGCATTTTGCTGTGCAGGACCTGTTTCTAATTACTGTTATTGTTTTGTTATTGTTACTGTCATTGTTATTATTATTATTATTATTGCACTGATCACACTACAACAGCAACAACATGTAATTTCATTTTAATAGAATGAAAAATTACATAAAATACCTAAATATTTTTTTATTAAAAAACAATTTTGATAGTGCTTAATGAAGCAGGGTTGCAGTAGAATTTTTTTTAAATTTTGTTTTATAAGTGTTAAAGCCCGTACGGTACACAATTGAGTCAAAAACATTGAAACCAGTACATTGAAAAAATGTGTTTTAAGAAACAAAATATGCAGTTTTTCTTAAATAAATATTTTCAAAAACAACTTGTATTATCAAAAATATCAATAAACATTAAACAATCCAGTAATTTGGAAACTAAATACAAATGGCTACAAAGTCTGCTGATATCGTGATTTTCGTGATGCTGTTCCTATCAATAATTCAATTTAAAAGACCTATTGTGCTTATTCATTGGAATTAATTTGAAATATCATTTATTTCATTAAAAAAACATACAATTATTTTTGATGACTTTAAGACAGCAAATTATTATTATTATTATTTCATTCCTGAACCACAGAATATAAAAACATCCCTAACTGTACTATAGTGAATAGCGGAATCATGCCTCGCATTGTAGTTTTAGTGTTGCTGGCATGCTTGGTGAGTATTTCTTTGGCTAAGAAAAGGAGGAAACAGGAGACTGATGCGGGGTACGATTGTTATTACACCTACCTCTGCAACTGTACTGGTATGTAATTTTGGAAATTTGGTCGTTAGTTTTGGTTGGTACAGCTGTGGAAATAAAAAAGTACCCACCTGAGGTTATTTCATCCGTTAGTCATCCTATGCAATCGGACCTTTTTGAGATTGTGTACAATTAACATTCTGAGATAATTGCACGTTACAAAATTTGCACAAGGGGCCATCTTCATTTTAAAAATATTGCGATCTTTGAAATTTCCAATGGCAACACCCCTTTTTGAATCCATATTTCAAATCTCTGACCTATGTTAATACGAAATGCAAAATTTTGTAAGTTTTTAAGCATTATTAGAGGAGTTAGAGACGTGCAAAGTTTAGGTCCCATAATGTTAAATGAGTTGCACATAAAAAACTATCCCGATCTATAAATAATTAAGATAATGAAACGAATTTTTTACTGAAAAGAAATTATAATAACCCAAACAAAATGCATTCAATATTGGGGTATTTAAAACAATTTTTATATTTTTAAATAATTATTATATTAATTTTTAAAAAAAAATATGAATAGAAACCCCTTAATATTTTTAAAGAAATAAATTTAAGACAAGAAGATTAAGCGAAATCCCAATTTTAAAAATTTTTTATTCATAATTTGCTGAGTAAATCACAAAATACCTTTTAATTACCCTTTAGGGGACTGTGTATAAGATTACGTGTGTAATTGATAAATAAAGACGGCTTTGCATGCATGCTTGCTTGTCATTTTAGAGATGGTCCCCAAAAGGTCCACAAGTGATTCGATTGAATAACTCGTCAAATATTCATCCAAATGTAACAAAAACTTAGATTTAAGGGTTTTCAAGAGTACTTAACATTTCTAAGTTATTAAAATTGGGTGTTGCTATTGGAAATTTCAAAGATCGAAATATTTTTAATATATAGACGGCCCCTTATGCAAATTTTGTATCGTGCAATTAACTCATAATGTTAATTGTACACAATCTCAAAAAGGTCCGATTCTTTTGGGTGACTTACGGATGAAATAACCTCAAGTGGGTACTTTTTTATTTCCACAGCTGTACTTGTAATTGCGGTTTGTGGGTTTGATCCAGAGATTCCCTTCAAAACCTTAAGGTTTTCGTTAGGCGTAAGGATTCGTTAAGTAAGACAGGCTGATTTTTAAGCCTAATTTTCTTTTTATTTTTAAATCGAAGAATTAAAAAAAATGAAAAAGTAGGTATTGATATGGTGTCGATGTCCGTCCGTCTGTCTGTCCGTCCGTAACCCCCTTCCGAAATCGGTTTTATCGATCCGTTCTTAAAAATTCTTTTTTATTAGATATTTGTAACCTCAGACACACAACTTTCATAGTTTTAGTCCGTCTGTCTGTACGATCGGACGGTCATGAATCAGCAATTTGTCGACGAATTTCCCATTGAATTAGCATTGAAATTCAATTTCGAGTCACTTAAACTGCTTTTGGAAAGTAAACAAGAAGTTCTAAAAGAACTAAAATAGCCTACTTTCCTGTTATTAAATACTTACTAAAATTCTTATTTTGAAAAAACTAGGTTCGTAACAGTAAGTGACATCAACAATCGTCTCTACATTAAATTTATATACATTAGAATAAATTTCAATAAACACAGCATCCAAATATAATTTCAACTTCTAAAGCAATTATTTTCATTAATTTTCTATCGCCAATAAAATAAATATTACTTATCGTCCGCATGATCTGGTGGACCGCATGATGGTCCGCAGTTCTTAATAATTATTTAATTATTCGCAAAACAAAAACCATAAAACTACTTCAATATTCACTTAAAATAGGAAATGTAAATTAACAAGTAGGTTTGTAACAGAATATGTCACTTAACCCGCTTCCATAGGTAAAAAGGCACCAAACACAGCATTAATCCTATTTTGCTAGATAAGACGGCCTGCTATCCTATCCGCAAAGAATGTTCTGTGGTTGTAAAGAACCTCTCGACCAAGCGGTTAACGAAAACACAACTTTATAATTTTCCAAACATAACATAAAAATAAAATGGTAGCTACTCGTAAAATCGAATCATATTGAGTAAAGTTTCAAGAGCACGTTTACAAAAATAGTCACGGTATATATACATTTTAGTCAGTTACAGGTGCAGGTAAACAACAATAATTTGCATAAAACTAGATCAGCCACACTATATTAAACATTTAGCCGCTATAAATTCGGCTAGTTTCATTAATTTTATTTCGAAAATTAAATAATTATTACTTAAATCGTTTGCACTCGAAGTTAAATATATTTGACGTCATTTCAAATCGATCGATGTCGCAAAAATAAATTTATTTTAATTTATTGTCTAAAAGAATTAAAGTTTCTCGCGCGATTGTTGCGATGGCAATGGTGATTTAAATCTAATAAAAATGGCTTCCTATGCTTTTTAAATGAGCATTAAACTTTTCAGTTTTTTAATAATTGAAGTACTTAGAATTCGAATTCTTTTGTGAAATTTTCAATGTAATCTCATTTCGATGCGCTGGATTTTTTGACATAGGGGAAGGTGCTGAGGTTTGGGACAGATTTAGATTTTTAATTTTAATATTTTTTTATAAACCGATTATTTAAAAGTTTTTTGGTATTCTCCTTCAACAAAATCTTGCCTATACTAAGGTATTTTTTAATGATTTTTTTTCTTTAATATTTAACCCCACAGGTACGATGTCTCCAGGTACATCCACTGTCCACAGGTACAACTTCAGTGATGTACCTGGGGACAAAGCACGATGTACCTGAGGACACTGTTCCAAATTGGCTAGAACGCAATTCCGTAGTACAAATAAGAAGTCAAATGCATTTTTGGACTTCGTATAGAATGACATCTTTACATTTATCTTAAAAAAATATCGAACTGTTATTTTTTCTTAATATAAAATGTATTTCTAAATGCGTTTTATACAATTAACGAATACGCTTCCCAGATGCTTTTTTATTTATAAAAAACTAATAAATGCAATCCCCAAGACTTAGAAATAGAGTAAGTTTGTTGTAATTTTAAATAGTAGCTTTATTTTTCAATAACATAATTTGCAAATTTGTGAGATAACTTATAAGCCAAAAAAATAATAATAATTAAATCTACCCAAGATTATAATATAACCATCACAAAGACGTAGGAAAAGAACTGATGTTCTCTTCTAGTGGCTTGGCTAACAAAATTTGGTGCTGAAAGTTTTGGAATTGTATCACCGCTATCGAGTTAAAATTTTTCATATATTTTTCAGTTTTAGTAAATTCATTCGAGTTTTCAGTATTTTTTAAGTATTCTATATTAAATTCATTACCCTGTACATCAATAATCTTGGCCAAGTTATATTTGACAGTTGTTTTCCCCAGAAACCTCACGAAAACAAAGTCCCCTACTTGAAGTTCATCATTATTTGTTGATTAATTATGCAAAATTAGTGTCAAATCATTTTCAAATATTTTTGTTTGAATTAAGAGTTGAGTTCCAACCTTCCATTAAACATCCTTCAAACATATATTTGCTTTATTATTACTTGGAGCAGAATTTTTGCTTTTGCTCGTTTTCTGTTTGACTTCTGTATTATCGATTAAAATGAGATTTTCTTATCTGCCTCTCTTGGTTTGTTTTGGTGTTTTGAAAGTGGTCGAATTTCTTCAAGGTATTCAGAAGAGCAGGTCTGTGGCCTCTGATCGGAACTTAAGGACATATGAAAAATCAGAGAAACAGTAACAGGCATAGTACGCAACAATTTACAGTGCAGCAAAAAAATTGGTTGCACCTAGGGACGTCCCTAGGTACAACCTAAACACTGTTCCAAGGAACAGCACATCGGGTAATTTTTTTAAAAAAGCATCGTAATAAGAAAGTGTTAAGTTTTGAAAAACACAAATATGATTAAAAAATACTTCAAACATGGCTTATTAAGTCGTACTAAAAAGAGCCGACAAGAAGATTAAACCGACACGTAATACAAAATACAAAATGATAATAAAAGTTACTCGAGATGTGTGAAATCAATAAATCCTGTTTATTATACCCCCAGTAGGTTTCGGCGACCCTTCTTTAACAAGAGAAGATAAAGTTTTGTTAGTAGTGTTGCCACTAAAAATACAGGATTTTTTCGATTTCCCTAAAGCGAGTTATTACCCATGTCCCCAGGTACAACTGTCCTAAAGCTGAGCACTTTCCCCTATCTCACTTTTCCGTAGCATTTGTAGTTAAATTCGGCGATTTAAGGGGTCTAAGGAGTCTTACAAATGTGCAAAGAAGATACTACAAAGCATAGTCTGATCTTTCATGTCATTTTTTAACTACTCAATGTATAAGTATAATTTTTTTATATGTAATTCTACAAGATTTATTTATTATAAAACAAGTTTTAAAATTTATGAAACTTTAGCCAAAACTAAAATGAATGATATTAAACACATTGGATGATTTGAACACACTGTGATTAGGCTTGCGCGGCAAATTGTGAGGTCAAAATCGAAAAAATGAATAAAAAAATGACTTTATATTGTACAAATATGTACAAACAAAGACTTATACCTTCTCAGCTCAATTTTAATTAGAAATTATATTTTAAAAAATTTAAAATAAAAAAATTTAAATTTTTATTAATTTTTTTAGAAAAAAGTTCTTAAAATAATTTCTAATTAAAATTGAGCTGAGAATTTAGGTATAAGTCCTAGTTTGTACATATTTGTACAATATAAAGTCATTTTCTTGGCCATGTGTTCAATTTTGATCTCACAATTTGCCGCGCAAGCCTAATCACAGTGTGTTCAAGTACCTTCACGTTTAATATCATTTATTTTAGTTTTGGCTAAAGTTTCATAAATTTTAAAACTTGTTTTATAATAAATAAATCTTGTAGAATTACATATAAAAAAAATATACTCATTTATTGAGTAGTTAAAAAATTACAAGAGAGATCAAACTATGCTATGTAGTATCTTCTTTGCACATTTTTAAGACTCCTGTGACCCCTTAAATGACTCGAAATTGAATTTCAATGCTAGTTCAAGTGGAAATTCGTCGACAAATAATAGATTGATGTCCGTCCGATCGTACAGACAGGCGGACAAAAAGTATGAAAGTTGGGTCTCTGAGGTCATAGCTTTCTAACAAAAAAAGGAATTTTTAAGATCGGATGGATAGAACCGATTTCGGAAGCGAGGTACGGACGGACAGACAGACAGACGGACGGACGGACATCGACCGCATGTCAATACCTTCTTTTCTTTTTTTAAGGGGTCTAAGGAGTCTTAAAAATGTGCAAAGAAGATACTACAAAGCATAGTTTGATCTTTCATGTCATTTTTTAACTACTCAATGTATAAGTATAATTTTTTTATAGGTAATTCTACAAGATTTATTTATTATAAAACAAGTTTTAAAATTTATGAAACTTTAGCCAAAACTAAAATAAATTATATTAAACATGAAGCTATTTGAACACATTGTGATTAGGCTTGCGCGGCAAATTGTGAAATCAAAATTGAAAAAATGACCAAGAAAATAACTTTATATTGTACAAATATGTACAAACTAGGACTTATACCTAAATTCTCAGCTCAATTTTAATTAGAAATTATTTTAAGAACTTTTTTCTAAAAAAATTAATAAAATTTTAAAAATTTTGATTTTAAATCATTTTTAAAATAATTTCTAATTAAAATTGAGCTGAGAATTTAGGTATAAGTCTTTGTTTGTACATATTTGTACATTATAAAGTCATTTTCTAGGTCATTTTTTCAATTTTGACCTCACAATTTGCCGCGCAAGACTAATCACACTGTGTTCAAATAGCTTCATGTTTAATATAATTTATTTTAGTTTTGGCTAAAGTTTCATAAATTTTAAAACTTGTTTTATAATAAATAAATCTTTTAGAATTACATATAAAAAAATTATACTTATACATTGAGTAGTTCAAAAATGACATGAAAGATCAAACTATGTTTTGTAGTGCCTTCTTTGCACATTTTTAAGACTCCTTAGACCCCTTAATTCTTCGAATTGAAAAAAAAGAAAAGTATTCAAAGAAAAAAATGATCGGATTTGAGCCAAAGTGGTGTAATTTTTTTCAGAAAATTCGAATTTTCTCTAAAAATAGAACATTTTGAGAGCTGAATCTATAAGACACACACATGTACATACATACAAAACTTCATTTTTATTATTATAGATTATTGTATTCAAGCATTGCATATTTACATTGATTTATTACTGTACAGATTTGCATTTAATTCTTAATTTTTCGGCATTTGTATTGAATTATGGCAGAAATTGGTACTGTTTATTGTATTTATTTCTACAAAGTGTCCAAAAAGATATTTGCGCAATTCATTGTGGAACTTTCTTGGAATTGATTAAAAATAAATGTTTGAGACACGTTAAAGATTTATCTGTTTTCCGATTTTTAATTCTTATTGATTATTTTTTACTTAAATATGCATTATTTTTTACTTAAACATGCATTCTTTTTTACTTAAATATGCATTTTTTTATTTGAGATTCTTATCAAAGATACTTTTTGAAATCAATATTAATTACTTTTTCCAAGTTGTGTAATTAAACGGAAAATTACTGGGTAATATTCATATCTTATGTAAATAAAATGAAAGATAAAATGATGAATTGACTGTTAAATTATCGTTTCACCTCTACCCGTGCAGCGTCGTGTATAACAGCCAGTTTTTCATATAAAAAAGTAGAAAATGTGTAGTGCGAGCTCAATATTATGTTTCTGATTTTGGGTCTGATGAACAAAAACTTATACTAGAGTCACAACACATTCTGGAGTACCTTTACGGAAAGTGTTGTATACGATTACAATCAATGATTGTGCTAGTTGCCCGATGTTATTTTTTTTTGCTAAAATTTTATTTGCTTCCTAGTAGTATCGATCATATACACATCACCTGAGATTAGTTTCTTAGTTAAAGGCAATATATAAACAAAGTAAAATTGTAAAATTCAAATAGTTTTAGAAATAATGTGAAACAACAGCATTTAGCGTGACACAGAAACTAATTTTTGGGGGGTTCTTTGATCGGGCCTATAGTCTGTCTATTTATACGAGCCTCGAAAGGACTTTCTTTCCCTTTTCTTTGCTTGGTTTTCTAAGAAACGAATGAAGCATCGCTTTTCTAAACCTAACGTTGGAGGTTCTGTTGTGAGGTTAACAATCCGAACAGTTCAAACTCAACTAGGGTGGGGGAAAAACGCGCTAACGCCGCCGTTTAGAAGAAATCCACATTCATTGATGGAAAGAAAATGCTTTCGAGGCTCGTATTCTAGATAGACAAGGTATATCAGGCCTTCTGAGGGACCAGACCTTGCTCTGGTCACATAAAGTGACTATAAAATCTATTGAATATTTTTTAATAATTTTTTTCGTGTGTTATAAAACCATTTTAGATTTTTCAGGGTGAATTTATTTCACCGCGTGTTTCATATTTTTATTTAATTAAGACTAACATAATTTAATTCTTCAAAAAACCTGTCTCTTCCATCAAAAGATGAAAAATATAACTTTATGGAAAAAAGTATGGAGACGTTTGATTAAAATTTATTTGAAATAAGTGCGAGTGAGAACTAAGTGAAAAAAAAATCGTTAGCTGATTAGTCCAAATGGAATCATTCAGGGTGAAAATTTAAATCATGCACTAGCTCTCCCAATAGTTGTTGTTGTTGACTTATTCCTCTTGGTCAAGTTGACTTATCCTCTGGGTCTTGTTGTTGGCTTATTCCTCCCAGACCAAGTCAATGAGCTCGAAAGTCTTCAAGAAATCAAAATCAAGTAAAGGACTAGAGTAGAGGTCATTCTTCTCCAAGACACTGCAAAATATGATCTGGAGAAGCACGTGCAGTATTACACCTCGTGCAGGTTGAATATGTCTTTTGTCCAAGCTCAAAGGAAAGACACCTGGTGTGTCCACTTATGAGTTTACTTATAGTGGACTGCAGTATGGCTCGATTAGCCCCTTTGGAAAAAGGGCTCCTCTTCCATTTTACCAAGAGTGGGCCGGAGGAATGATCCATAGTTGTTGGTTAGTTGTTCTGATCTTGGAGCTAAACTCATGGAAGGACTCTCCCAATAGTTTTGAGCAGTGATCCACCGATAACGATACCGTGTAAAGAGTTTTCTTTTTTTTTACACTTTTCTTTTGTTTTTCCACTCCTATAGCTGTCAATCAAATTATAGAATTATTTTCATGCTAGGGAATAAGTACGGTTGAAGATGATTTCGGTTCCTTACAATCTGCAAAATCTTAATACAATTTCAGAAAAAAATAAATGACCATCGACTTAATTATTTTTATTAATATTTTAATTTTTTTTGTATTTTGTCATAGAAAACAGCACCATTGTATAACCACTGACAAAAAATTAGTTTTTTTTTTCTCAGTTTGAGTTATTTACTTGGAGTACGATGCGTAAACCGGGACTGCTGCATTCTTCTTTCTTCGAGTTCACAACACTTCAGTCTCTAAATTTTGATTTCTCCCCCACAGATGCTTGCGGGTGCGTGCATAGTCAAGACCGGGGCACGATCACCAGCCCCAATTACCCGAGAAGCTACCCTGACAACGCATATTGCATCTGGGATATCGTGGCGCCCCGGACAGCCCGCTTCACTCTCGATTTCAAAAAATTGCACCTTGAACACAGTGTAAGTCGTACAGATCTTAATTAAAGTATTAGAGTGGGGGCTCACGTGACCTCCAATGCTAACGACTTGACGAGCAAGGAGGCCGCCATATTGTCGAAAAGTGAAGAAATTGGACCAGTGTTGCCAGTACTTTAAGTAGAAAAAATTTTGAGAAAAAATAAATTTAATTCTAAAATTATCAAAAAATATCATAAAAATAATAGCTGCATCTTGGAATATTTTTATTGGCTTTTAAAAAACTTGAAACGCTTTTCTAGATTTTTTATTATATTTATTTTTAAATTTTAGAATTATATTTTATTTTTCCGAGTATTTTTCTTAATGTGGCGACGGTGGCGACAAGTTACCAGTGTTTCTATCACATAAAGAATGCTACGAAAAAATAAAATTTAATTCTAAAATTACAAAATAAATATTATAAAAATACTAGAAAAGCGTTTCAAGTTTTTTAAAAGCTAATAAAAATATTCCAAAATTTAGCTATTATTTTTATGATATTTTTTGATAATTTTAGAATTAAATTTATTTTTTCTACTTAAAGTACTGGCAACACTGGTCCAATTTCTTCACTTTTCGACAATATGGCGGCCTCCATGCTCGTCAAGTAGTTAGCATTGGAGGTCACGTGAGCTCCCACTCTAATACTTTAATTAAGATCTCCATGGTGTAAGTCCTAGTTTAATATATTTTTGAAAAAATATTTGCACGAACACTTAAACTTTTAGTCACTGTCGCCATGTCAAACAGCGATTTGGGGCTGTGGTCAGAGTAGCGATCTACGGATCGGAAGGTCCCGCGATCGAAACCTGGTCGCTGAAAACTCACCGAGTATATGCGGAGTACGTGCTCGTTAAATATGTTGTGTCCGAAAATCCTGTGGGCGTTCATTGCGCAGTTTCCCACGGGTACATGTTCCTGGAGACTATTTCCCTCCCCTTCAGGACATGTCTTAATTGTGGAGGTGGCGCGTGATAGATGGCAGCATCTGTCACGTATATGTGTACATGTGCGTGTGTGTGTGTGTGTGTGTATGTGTTGTGACTGTCTTACTTGACGGGGGTTTATAAGCGGCTCTCTAAGCAAGCACACAAGCCTGAAAATACACTGCGATGCAAAAGTTTTGACAATGACGCTTTTTAGCTGTAAAATTTAGAATTGGGATAGTAGAATTTCAAAACATCCCTACATATATTAAAAAAAAGTATTTTGAAATGCTATAATTGAAACATAATAGCTTGATTTGCTATAGCAAAAATTTTTTTCATAAAATAAAATTTTGTATGGTCCCAAAAGTTTAGACACAAATACGAGATTATGCTAATTTAAAATACATAATGATCTAATTTCGCATTTTTATTGATGAATCATGCATTTTTATATGATAAATTAAAGAAAAACGATATCCGGTGAACTAAACAAATTTAATAACGATATTAGTACAATTTTACACCAAAAAGACAATATAGTCACTTTAAATCTTTATTCAAATCATATTTGCTTCAAATTTACAATTTAACATATCTAAATACGAACCGATTGAATACCAGCCCATCACCTTAAAGTTTTGCCACGAATTCGTAGACTTATAGACGTTCATTGATCGATTTTCTTGATGAAAAGTGCAGTATTTCCCATATAAAATCACAAAATAGCAACAGATTATTCTTTTTTGCACTTTAGTACAATGCAGAGATAGTCACCTCTTCAAAAACGCCAAAAAAATTCGGTTATTCCAAAGTAAATTCACTCTACACCATAACTAACTACCACCTTGATGCTAGATTTTTTGAGGGGAAAAACCGGTGTTTTCAAAAGCATATTTTTCAATATTCGGTTAAACTAAACTCGTTTAAGTAGCACTAAAGAGACCGGTTAAATTGTAACCGGTTCAAAGAAACCGGTTTTTCTCAAGAAACTTCAAATTTTAGTATGAAGAAGGAACTTTCGTAATTGTGTGGAGTGAACTTGTGTTAAAATTTCCTACTTTTTTTGTCGTTTTTGAAGAGGTTACTATCTCTGCATTGTACTAAAGTGCAAAATAGAATGATGTGTCGCTATTTTGTTATTTTATATGGGAAAGATTGCACTTTTCATCAAGAAAATTGGTCAATGCGCATGTCTCTAAATCCACGAATTCGTTTTAAAACTTTAAGGGGGAATGGGACCGCAGCACCGGGGGTCTCCAAACTCAAGTGCCTCAATGTTAATCCAATGGGAAAAAATTATTTTCTTTGCCACATTTCTCAGGCTGTATTGAATATTTTTACAAGTGGATTTTTTATGTGATAAATGTAGCTGACTTACAGGTCTCTATCTTCCCACTTTTTGAAATTAGTCCGAATATTTTGTGTAAAATAATTTATTGAATATTAAAAAAAATATTCGTACTAATTTCAAAAAGTGGGAAGATAGAGACCTGTAAGTCAGCTACATTTATCACGTAAAAAAATCCGCTTGTAAAAATATTCAATACAGCCGGAGAAATGTGGCAAAGAAAATAATTTTTTCCCATTGGATTGACATTGGGGCACTTGAGTTTGGAGACCCCCGGTGCTGCGGTCCCATTCCCCCTTAAGGTGATGGACTGGTATTCATTCGGTTCGTATGTAGAGATGTTAAATTGTACATTTAAAGCAAATAGGATTCAAATAAAGATTTAATGTGGCTTAATTGTCTGTTTGGTGTAAAATTGAACCAATAACGTTATAAAATCTGCTTAGTTCACCGGATATCGTTTTTTTTAATTTATCACATAAAAATATATAATTTAACAATAAAAATGCAAAATTAGGCAATTATATACTTTAAATAAGCTTAATCTCGCATTTGTGTCTAAATTTTTGGGACAATACAAAACTTTATTTTATGAAACAAAAAATTGTTATAGCAAATCAAGCAATTATGTTTCAATTATAGCATTCCAAAATACTTATTTAATATATATAGGGATGTTTTGAAATTCTAATATCACAAATCTGAATTTTACAGCTAAAAAACGTCATTGTCTAAACTTTTGGATCGCAGTGTATATGTATATCAACGAACAGCGATTTTCCGCCAACGCATACTTTTTGGCTTTAAAAAAAAAGAGTAGAAAAGCTGTTGTAAAAGTGCGGCGTAATAACATTGGATAATAAATCATTGCAACCGCGCCGATTCAAACGAAACAAGAAAAAACAAAGTTTCAAACACTTCTCTAGTTTGTCACCGATATCGCTTTTAACGGTGATTTTATTATTTTTTTTATATATATAAAAATCATACTTTAGTTTAGTTGTAACTATGCAATAGGCTAATATTTGAAAACTAAAAATATGAATACATAACAAAAATACAATAAATATGATAGTTTATGTTCGTATTCAAAAAATTTAACCATCGTTAGAATGTAACACCACAAAAAACGCCAAAGGAATTTAATGTTATTTAAAGTGTGAATTTCAAACTTTTTATTGTAATTAAAACTGAAGCAAAACTTTGAAAAACGATATTAGCCCAGTAACTGCATGCATCTTTAGTATGCGTAAAATCCGGTAGTTCTGATTTTGTGCACACTTGCTTATGATGTTGGCCTAATGATTAATCAAAGTTTTTGACCTCGGGCGCCGAGCACAACATTGTCAAAACATAGAATTAACCACACAAAAAAAACGGGATTTTTTTTTTATTTTGGGTATTATAACGCTAAAGGACTAGTTTTCGAAGAATCTTTCAAAAAATGTTTAAAGTACACTGAATGTTCTACTATATGATACTAGAACTGTCGCTGTAGACCCCGTAGTTTTATAGATTTATCCCTTCAAAGTTTGTCATTTTTTTTCGAACTTAGCTTATCCGAACTAATGCATTTTGAATAGAATTATAAGCTATCGAAGCCCTGTACTTTTATGCAAGGTACTAAAAAAAGAAAATGAGACTCACAACAATGAGTACAACAGTATTAAATAAGTTTATTTTTAATTCAATTAAGTTATTTCAAACTCAAATAATTAAATTAATTTAGCCCTCTTACCATCCCCTTTTGATGGAGATATTCTAATATGATGATTCATGTATGGATGAACCTCAAACGTGACTTTTCAAGAGGGCTAAATTAATTCAATTTTTTAATTTGAAATTACTTAATTTCTTTACAAATAAACTTTCTTAATATTGTTGTACTCATTGTTGTGTATATCATTTTCTTTTTTTTTTACATTTTTTTACATCCCATAATTAAAGTACGGGGGGCTTTCATAGTATATAATCCAACTCAAAATGCATTAGTTCGAATGAGCTAGGTTAGAAAAAAATGACTAACTTTGAAAGGATTAATCTCTGAAACTACTGGATCTACAGTGACAGTTCTAGTATCATATTGTAGAAAATTTAGAAACATTATGGCATCATTTTCATTTAAGTATGTAACAAGGTACAATCCTTTTTGTGAAAGTTTTTAAAATTGCAACTTTTCGTAATTCACGCCATCATACTATTTTTTTATTTATTTCCAAACGGTTCATGATACAAAACAAAATGTTATATATTTCGAAACTGTATAAGCCATAGTATATTTTTGTAGTGTCATATACTTGTGATGTTGATAAGATTAAAATAAAATTGGGGGGGGGGGGGCATTTGCCCCACGTTTGGGGTGAGTGGGACACCACAATGGCCCACTTGTCCAAACTCTTTAATATTCTTTAAAAAAAAGTCATATTCACAGATTCATGGGGTTAGTCATATTCACTATTCATAGTCCTATTCATTGACATAGGCCAGTTTAAAATCTGTAGCCTTAACATTTTTTTACACTACATGCAAAAATGACAAGATGAAAATTAACGTATTTTTTCTTGTAGTAAGCTTGCATTCCAGAAAAAATTGCTATGGGG
This sequence comes from Hylyphantes graminicola, assembly GCA_023701765.1. NCBI lineage: Eukaryota > Metazoa > Arthropoda > Arachnida > Araneae > Linyphiidae > Hylyphantes > Hylyphantes graminicola. The sequence goes on along the minus strand of CM043120.1, from coordinate 64,913,581 downwards.
GAACAATTAAAGATACATCATTACTTTTTTTTTTCAAACACTCAAAAAATCATGTAGATTATTACACTTGCCGAACCATATCGCATATTTTTTTAATTTATTATTTGCCAATTTGTGTTAAGGTTACCATGGGTACATTTATAACATATGAGAGAATGGACCACAAAAAAAAAGTTGTTAGGCCGATGATATCCAGTGGTATGAGGGTCTAAAGTTTTAGTTGACTACTTGTCGCCCTGTATTTAAAATGTAGACCGTGATTAGACCTTATTTTAAAAACTCCGTTGTTCTTTATCGCTCCAAAAATTCTTCTCAATTTAATTTTAAATTCTAACCATTTAATTTCAAGAGTTTTAACAATGAAAATATACTAAGGGGATTATAATGAAAAGGCGCAATCTGTTGCCCTCCTCCATTACTGTAAACCTTAAATCTCCTGATTTAAATAATTATATATATTTAGATAAATTAAATGAGATTAGATAATGTTGTAAATGAAATTATGCAATGTATTTGACAAAAAAATAAATTTGAAAGGAGAATAGAGTCATATTAAATAGTAATTAATTGTTACAATTTAGAAATAGTGTCGCCAACTTCAGATTATATTGGAGTCTTTTAAAACCTTAATTATCTAAAATATATATTAAATAACTAATATTAAATAAAAATGGCTACTTTGCATTAAAACGTGTATTATTTTGCTAATTTTATTCATACATATTAAAAGGTGCTAAAAATCTAAGTATATCACTTTCCACGTCAGTTAAGCCGGTCCACTGGCGCAATGGTTAGTGTACTAGCCTTTGGAGCTGCTGGCCTCGAATCGCGGTAAAGGCATGAATGTTTGTGTTCGTCAATAGTTGTTATTTGTCTATGTGTTTGTGGCGTCCTTCTTTGTGTGTCTCTTGTGACTGTCTCTTCTGGCGTGCGGGGTAATGGGCTATATAGCCTACGCCCTCCCCTTCTAACGGGCGCAATCACTGTCATTGTCATTAAACATAAGTTAAATTTTTCAAATTAATGCATTGGGTCTTTGCGACTGTTCATCCTTCTTAAAAAGACATAACCTGATCTGATCTTGCATTGCCTTTCTTGTGCAACAGGAAGATTGCGGATCCGACGACGTAGTGGAGATTCTCGGTAAGGTGTCTCTGGAAGAGGAGTGGAAGAGTTTGAAGAAGTTCTGCGGGCACATGCGACAGCCACCCGCCGTCACTTTCGAGGGAAGGCAGATGCGGATAGAGTTTCGGTCTAACAATTACTATTCTTACAGCGGGTTCTCTGTCGACTACTCGTACGTCGGTGAGTATATATGCCTCCCTATATGGGTCATTCTCAAAAAATGTTACAAATGCTGTCCCACAGCTTTCATCGCTTGTAGTATTTTTAATTTTATTGTTACGGAATTTTCACTTGAACTGCATAAAAGAACGCACTTTTAAATTATTGTACCCATATTTTAAAAGTACAAAAATACTAAAACAAAAGTTGGAGATTTCAATTAAAGGAGCACAGTCGGTAAATTTCACATATTCCATGACCAAAAATTAAAGAACAAGAGAAGATAATTATAACTTAAAATAAATATTTCTTAATTATTGATGCTTATGATGATTAAGAAGCATCTTAGCTATCAAATAAGCCCTTTACCACTTCTCAATTACAAAAAAGTTTTGTTTTGTAGCTTAATATATGGTGTCCCACAGAATCGAAGAATTTTCTTTTGTCGACTCTGTTACCAAAATTTCACGACAAAAAATGCAAAAAAATTAAGTTTTTTGCTGAAATAAGTACCACCATAGACATTTATTTCTGAAATGCATGGCAATTTTCTCTTAAAATTTTAGTTTATGGAGGAAAAATATAAAAGTTTTAAAAATTAATGAGTGTGTGATTATTCAATGACTACGATGTTACCGTATTTTTATTAAACTGGAGCCTATTTAAGAATAAAGTGATAGTACAATTTAAAGCCCTTGAGAAACTGATAACAATGAGCTAAAAACAAATTTTAAATTGGATAAACTTCATGGCAAAAAGCGATGTTAAAGTTTAAAATGTCCACTCTGTTACTGTCCACTCTGTTACCGTAGAAAAAGAAGCTAACTCTTTGATGAGCGCAGTGCCCCCAATTCTTAACTACGAACTAATATGACATAAAAGTTTTGATTGTTGCTTGACATATACAGAATTTTAGATGACATGGGTACTTATTCATAACTATCAACAATTGCGGGTCAAATATTATTGAATATTTGATTAAACAGAGGAATTTTTAATCATATAGCATTTTTTTAAAAACATTGTCGGAGTCTACAATTATTACGATCACTGCTCTTAATCATAATTTCTAAGACACGTAATCACACAACACAGACAAATTTTTCTTTTTTAGTAGTATGAAACGCGCGCGCTGTTCGGTTTAATTGATTTTTGTTTTAAAACTCTTTCGCTGCATCGGTTTTTGTCACCGCGTTACACGTAATATACATAATATTATTGGATCTTAAGTTATTGATGCTTTTAGTGACTATTCACAGTGAAGTATTGATATGCAAAACATTGATGCTTTTTATTTCTTTTGATAGATAGGAAAGCCTGCGCGGACAAACGAATCGAGCTGGTAGTTAAGAATTCGGTTCATAATAATGATGCGAAAATAACATAAATTAGCTATTAAAAGCAGAGTAATTAATATTACTTAAATTAAGGCATGTATATTGTCTATGACGAATTCATTTTAACTTAACAGCTAAATGCAAAGAAAAAATTTTGAAGTATTTAATCCTAATGTAAAATTAATTTAGCATTTCGCAGAAAATATTTAATGAAAATATATCTTGGTAACAACGAAATCATTTATTGTAAAATGAGGAAAAAATCGTCTGTCCATTCAGAACTTTTTAAAAAGTAGCCGAATATATTTAGTACTATCAAAAGAAGAAATAATTAATTTTTAAAAAAGTAAAGCTATAAAATTATTTTTTGGAAACACTAAAAATAAAAATAATATAATTTTATATTCTTAATTATATAAGAATATAGTTATTAACACAGGTTTCAATGAAGCGATTCTTTTTGTATAAAAAAAAGAAAAAAATCGTTTGCTATTTCCAATTGTCACTGCCGCATTTTCTTTTCATCGAATGAAAAACAAAAATATGAAATTTACGTAAATATTTCGTATGTAAATTTCGACCACAACCTAAACTACTACAACTGCATTCGTTTAAAAAACTAAACCAATTAATTCCATCTTGCAAAGGATCTCTCTGCAAAGAACCAAGTAATAAGAAGCGTTGTCGTTAAACGTAGTTCAAACTAAGAAATTAGGAGCGCTGCTATCTTCGAAAATATTTTACTGAACAAAATTTTTGGTTGAGAGCAATTCGAGTGTGGTGTCTATACGTATATTTTATCACGTCCGTTTCAAAACTCTCGGTATAATAGCATTGCGGAAAGTGAAAATTTTGAATTAAAGCATAAATTATTTTTAAAAATATACAGATTTTATGTAGTTTCAATAGATAGGTGAATTCTTAATTCAATAGTAACAATTATTTTGAATAAAATCGAACTTTATTTTTTTAACATCGGAAGTTGGAATTGTAACATTTTTTGAGAATGACCCATATATCTTATACAGTTCATTGGTATATATGTGCCCCCATATACCATTGATGTTCGCTGCACCCATATTTTTTCTCAAAATCTTTCATTCAGAGATATAACCACTCTATTTTCATGCGATTTTGACATGGCCCAGTAAAAAGAATTTACGTCATTAAAAAAAATCCCTTCAATTTGTATGAGATATAAATAAAGTTTCTAGCTCAATTTTGTGCAATTATGATTTTACTTCAGTTGAAAATAGACTTTTTATGTTTTTTTATGTTTTTTTTTTAAATGCAAACCACACAATAATGTCAGCCTGATATATATTAAGAAATCATCCCAAAAAAATTCATCTTCTTTATTGGATCGACAGCACCTTGTGGGCCAGGGCTTTCTTCAGAATCTTCTTCCATTGATCTTGTTTTGGAAGACGACCTCCAGTTTTGCCCTTCTACCGTTCTAAAGTCCTCGTGGACGCAGTCAATCCATCGAAGTTTGGGCCTCCCTCTTGCCCTGGTGCCGATTGGTTTATAGTGGAAGACTCTTGATGTTAAAGAGGCATGGTGCATTCTGCACAGGATGTCCAGCAAATTTCATCCGGTTGACTTTTATGTAGTTGATGATATCTGTCTCCCCCTATACTTCTTATACAGTTCATTGGTATATATGTGCCCCCATATACCATTGATGTTCGCTGCACCCATATTTTTTCTCAAAATCTTTCATTCAGAGATATAACCACTCTATTTTCATGCGATTTTGACATGGCCCAGTAAAAAGAATTTACGTCATTAAAAAAATCCCTTCAATTTGTATGAGATATAAATGAAGTTCCTCTTGCATATTTTCGGAGGCAATTATGATTTTACTTCAATTGAAAATAGATTTTTTTAGGTTCTTTTTAATAATTCAAGTACTTTGAAATAAGTTTTTTTTTCTGGGAATTTATATGACTTCTAGTTCCCGTGTGGCTAAATTTTTCAATGTATTATACTTCTCTAGCAAATTTTGTTTGGGCTGTGAAAGTGGGTGACGGTCTCAAACAGACGGGAACAAACATTCTTCTCTTTTTGATTTATAATCGTAGTATGGAAGCTAACGTGACGAACAACTAATCTTTTTAACAAAGTACATATAGCTTAAAAAATTAGCAGTTATCGAAGAAAATAATTACGTTTTAAATCCCTAATTAAATGTTTGATAATTTTTTTTAGTTTTTTCAATTTGATAATTGTGTATGTGGAAAATAATATGTAGTTTATCTGCTAAATAGTTTATCAATTATACCGGTGTTCCTAGTTCTTTAAAATACTATAAATATTGAAACTTTTTTTTTGCTATAAAATCTTGAATTCAAATAAAATATTTATTTTGAAATATTTTATAAAAATAATTAAATATTTCTAAACATAAACGAAAACATTCTTACCGGCAAAGTGTTTGGAAACTATTCTCAAATATCTTCTTCAAATGTAAGCTGAACATTACTTTTGCATAGAACGCGAATTAATTATGCTGTTTAATGATGTTCAAAAATCCCGGAAAGTGCGCTTGCTAATACGCGCATTTTTATAATTCTAACCACACAAAAAAATCAGATACGTCGTACACGCATGACTTGGTTAACTAACTGGAGTACTGTTTGTCGTGATTTATACTAAAAATACTCATACAAATTGTCCCTTAAGAGTTAGTTTGAGAATAAAAAATATGTATATAAAAAAGAAATTTTGACCATTTTAAACTTGACAACATTACAATAAGTAAAGTCCATCAGAGAGATAAAAAATATCAACGAAAATAATCTTGAGTTAAAAGTTACATCTAAGTAGCAAAAAAATTATAAATAAGTTTGAACTTAGCCGTTGCTTATCTACCCATCCTTCAGAGGTTTATTCACGGTTGCAATTCACATGGTATCAAAATATTTATAAGAATCTGTTATTCTTAACTTTAAGAGCTAAGAAACCTCATAGATAAACTAAATTTCAATCGACTACTTGATAATTGGAGCCGGACTCAGTATCTTAGAGTTAAAGTAAATTAATGTCAGAAGGACAAACAACAACTATATGAGGAATAAGCGACCCTATATTAGGCGACTCTTCGCCGTCCTTGGCATAAAAAAAATCGGATAGCTACAAAAAACGCCACAAATTCATTTTTAAAGTTATGCTCAGAAGACTTACTTTAATGTTAGTATCAGAACATTTGTATAAAAAGCATATGGAAAAAACTCAGTCACTATTGTTGAAAATTTTACTGCGTCTAGCTTTGGAATATATCCTAAGAATTTACGCCAAGCTCACAGAGTACTTTGATAGTCATCTGATGGAAACTGTTGCGGAATTTCCAATGTTTAATCTAAATTTTTTATCACATGTCTCTTTCGTCACAAAATGCGTTGCCCTCTGGAAGACGAATTTCTTATTTAAATGCTGCTCGTCACTTGGATACACATAAGCAAAATAATGGTGTCCTCGGCTCGACTTTGGTTACCAGTCATTTTTTTCACCGGTTTACTTGTAAAAGTAAACCTGGCAAGTATGTATTATTTTTTTAATAAATATAGTTTATTATTATTTTTGCTCAATAATTGTTCTAAAAAGAATCTAAGACTACAGAGTGTTACCGTTAAGAACATTTAGTTACTTTTTCAAAATGTTATTTGCATCGTTCCAAATCAATAACTTTTATGGAAATAGTTATATTATTGAAGAAAATTTAGCTTGCTTTACTTTTTTAATTTTTTCAATTTCTAGAGAATGAAAAAAAAGCATGGAAAGCAGGTATTAACATCCTTGAGAATTTCATATGTATGTTTATCCACCCCCCTTTTCAAATTCCTTTCCAATTGTTTGATTCTAAAATTTTGTCGGAAAGTTATGACATAAAAAATCTATTTTTTCTCGCTTTTTGATTGTCTCTCTATGCGCTTTCTGTACCTTTTCTCTATCTGCCTTTTAATAAAGACCTGTTATAAAATTTGTTCTAAGTGTCCGATTTTAACAATTATTTTTTGTCATAAAGTATGACTTCATTAAATTATCTTTTACGGTTTTTTTTGTCTATCTGTCTATCCTTTCTATAATAACTTCAGTTATGATTAAAGTAAATAGGTTACTCTTGAAAATACAGAACTCTTTGTTCCATTTTAAATCTTAACAAATAGTAAAAACATATGCATAAATAACACTCCATAACAAAACTGCAACTCGTATATTTATGATTTTCTCAAAACGGCAATTTTTGTGAACCAGATCAATAACTTTCATTAAAATATTTTTAAATATAAGTAATGGTTTTTAATAGGGTTATATGGGGGAATTATGGGTCAAAATACAACAACATCCTTTTTTTCTAAAGTATGAAAGATAAAAAGTTTTAATTTGGTATGGAGTAGGCTAAAATAATAAATAATTTTATGAAATAATAACTTTTCCTAAAATTTCATTATTATTAATTTTATTTTAATTATTGAGTGACCTGGATTTGGGCAATTATGGGTCACACATGGGGTATATATGGGTCACCCTCTTTTTTAAAGTAATGCATGTCAAAAGTAAATTAACTTTTGGTTGCAGTTAAAATATAATTTAAAGCAAACTTTTAAACGCCTAAATTAACTTTTTATTGATCTTCTTTCTCGGAAATCAATTACCCTTTATCGTTTGCTAAATTTGTTTTAAGCTCGACAAATAATGATGTAATCTTTTTAATAAATAATGCCACAATTGCCCATTTACATTCTTTCGAAAGTTCAGTTATTTATCGTTTGTTAAATTAATTAGTTCGAAGTATCTCGAAAGTTTCTCATAAGTTTAACGAAATGGCAACAGTCAAAATATTGAATAAAAATTGAATTTATATATTTTTTAAATGTAGATTAAATTTTTCGTTATTTAAATTTTAAATAAACTTTTAATTCGAATTTTTTAATGAAATTTGGAATGCAGCCTTATCTGATTTTTTTGCTTCAAAATGACGTATACCACTTAGCTAAAAACGCATGAAAAATTAAAAAAATATCACTGACCCAGAATTACCCCAGTGACCAAGAATTACCCAGTAAACTGGGGGATAAATCGAGATATACCTTTAAAATCATAAAAAAATAATTATGAAAACTTTTATATCGGAATGAAAAGCTTAGACCTTTTCCTATTGAAAAATAGCACCAACAAAATAGTTAGTTTAAAGATGTTTTTCCAGTATGGATCTTAAAAAAAAATCATGTTCTTCAAAGACAATCTTTTTTTGAAGATGTTTTTATAGTAGTGTAAAAAGTATTTTTTTTCTATTATTTGCTGCTGACTTACATTGTTTTTGAACTTGGTATAACAAAATAGAATGTATAAGGATGACTTTGCAGAATTTATTTGTTTTGTAAAAACCGTTTTTAATTCGTAAAACTTAGTGACCATTATTTACCCCGGAAAGAGAGTGACCCAGAATTCCCCCTTGTGACCCTACTTAAAATACTCACAAGTATTAAATCACTTGACTAACTATCACGTTACTGTCATAAAAATATGATCAGAATAATAAGCTATAGGTGAAATACTAGCACTTTCCATTACGTGCATATCTCAGTATCACACAAGGTTTAAAAATATAAACACCCACTGTATAAAGATAAGGCGTTGGTGTCTAAAAACAAATAAATAAAATTCAAGGGAAATCATTAATGTCCCATGTCCCTAACACATATCTTTCAATTTCACAACATATGTAGGGGAGGGTCTTGTTCCTTTGATCACTTTGGTGGAAAAAAAAGTTGAAAATTCCAGCTGTGATGAACTTTCAGAGACTTTAGTCAACGCTTTTGAAGTCATCTAGACTATAGTCGATGGACACGAGAACTTCAACAACAGATGAAAATTCAGATTTTTGCAGTTCAAATAAAGCCAAAATCTAGTTTTTTGGTTGAAATAATTTCTAGTTTTCCATGTAATTTGTTTCCTTGTAACTGTCTCAATTAAATAACTATTTTCTTAAAGGAGAACAAGTATCAGAGTCAAGGGTTTAAATACGCATCAATATTTGCAATTTAATACAATTAAAGATGAAAATATGACAAAAGACATAATTATCATATAATTAACTGTTTTTCCTTTTCCCATATTAAATGAAAACAGATCTATTGTGCAACCACCAAAAAAAAATTAATTTTTCTCGGTTTGAGCTATTTACTTCGGATTCGAAGCGGCTAAATCACAAAATGCAGAAAAAAGAACCATGCATTTCTTAAATTGGTACTTCATTTTTTTGGAGTTCAAAACACAGTTTGATCTCGTTTTCTTCCCCCTAGATGCGTGCGGGGGAATGCTGGATCAAGACCAGGGCACGATCACCAGCCCCAATTACCCGGACAACTACCCTGACAACGCACATTGCATCTGGGATATCGTGCCGCCCAGGAAATCCCTCTTCACGCTCAGTTTCTCGAAATTCAGCATCGAATATGCGGTAAGTCTTACATTAATATATTTGTGAAGAAGTATGTGAACGGACAATTAAGGTAGGCGAATACCCAAAATTTCCCAAAATTCTAAAAACTTTACTATTGCTTTAATCTTTTCCAAATTTGGCATAGTGATTTCAAATATAATGAATAATACTATTTAGGCTTTTGTTTTTATTTAAATATAATTTATTTATTTTAAGCGGTGTTTTTCTACTAAAAAAAGAGGTTTACGCCAGCAAGTCTACCACATTGAATTTTCATCCTATGAACATTTATTATGTGTTAAATTCTTCGTTTTGAACTGATGCATGCAATGACCCTCTAGAGTTACATGCAAATTACAAGAAAAAAGTTATTAAGAAAAATGTTGTAAATTAACCACAAAAAAAGGATTTTTTTCGATTAACTTACACTTGGACATTTTTTTTTAATTGTATACTTACACCCGATGTTAGAGGTTCATGGCACAGATATATATTGAATTAGCATCTGTGAAAAATTTCAGGTAAATTACTGTAAAACTTTTTATGCTAGAAGTGTTGGCGTAACCCCCGTTTTTTTTGGTTGAAAAACACCATTTAAAATAACTCAATTATATTTAAATAAAAAAAAAATTGCCCCACAAGCATTGTTCATTACATTTGAAATCACTATGCCAAATTTGGAAAAGATTAAAGTTATAGTAAAAATTTTAGAATTTTGGGTATTCGCCTACCTTACTTTGATTCAGGGTAGCCCTGCGAACCAGAGGCTAAATGAAATATCATACATTTGGCGACCAGGCGAGGATCCGAGGGTGGAGGGAGAAGGGAGGTCAAGGGTTTCAGATGACATCTCTATCGCATTCCTTACACGAAAGAAGTTTTCTGCTAGAAGAAGGGTCATAATATAATTGCCTACCCCCAGAACCCTTAGTCACATTTTATGTCTTAAACAAAAAAGAAAATTCCAAAGAGAAAGACCACTTTGCAATCTGTGTAAGACACACATTTTTAACGAAGAGAGTGAATATAAAACGGAAATTCTTATTAGATGATGAGTGGCTCCGATTTTTTTCATTTATCTTGTCGATTTTTAAAATGCCTTAATATCGAAAATATTTAAAGTTCACACTCTTAAAACGAGCGAGGGATTTTAACTCAGTCTGATTAATTTTCACTCCTCCAGTCTAGAAAATGCACTTCCCCTTTTGGAGTGGATCCCTTGTGTGTTAAACTTCCGACAGGATCACTCCAAACGATTGATTTTAACTAAGTCTGAGATAATATTCACTCATTTCCAGTGTCGAAAATGCACTTCCCCTACTGGAGTGGATTTCACTCTTTTGTTATAAGAGTGCATGGTATTGCGCAATGTTAAAGAAAGGAAATAACATAAACATTCCTTAATGAAACTACATATACACTGCTCAAAACAATTAGAGGAGCACATCATTTTAACGAGATTAAGCAAAGATGGTTACCGATAACTGACATAAAATGAATAATTCATAATTTAAAGCCTAGTAGTAAATGGAAGAAGAAAATTTCATATGCAAATTAAAGTTCATGACGTCACAAACCAGAAAAAGGATATTAGGGCTGAAATCGGGAGGTAGCACATACCTCTGTTTTACTGCCGTAACTTAAAAATTCGATTGTTCTGCAAATTTTTTTTGAGACAAGGTGACTTGAGGATGTTTCAACAACGTGATTTACCGGAATCCAGGGCATGGCGTGCTATAGGCAGACTGGAATCCGGGCAAACACAACGTAGTGTAGCGGAAGGTGTTGGAGTCACCCGAAATGTTGTTGCGAGACTGTGGAATCGATTCCAAATAACAGGAAACGTTAGACGTCGACCAGGACAAGGTCGGCCAAGCGCCACTACAGCGACTGAAGACCTGTATATACGGTTAACAGCCCTTCGAAACAGAACTGAGAATGCTACTCAGCTGCAAAGACGGCTGCTCTTGGCAACAGGAAGAAGGGTGTCCAATCAAACAGTACGCAATCGGCTTCCTGAGAGAGGGCTTTATGCACGTAGACCAATTGGTTGCATTCCATTGACCCCACGCCACCGTGCAGCCCGAAAAATGTGGGCTATTGAACATCGAGATTGGGACCATCATCAATGGAGCCAAGTGCTGTTCACAGACGAGTCATAATTCAGTCTGGAGTGTGGCACCCGACGTGTCATGATATGGAGAGAAAAGGGCACTCGAAATAACCCCACATTTGTTCGTGAAAGGTCACAGTACAGACGAGCTGATTGGATGCTATGGTCTGGAATCAGCATAGGTGGACGTACGGACCTGCATATCATTCGGAACGGCACTTTGACGGCCCGAAGGTATGTAGACGAGATACTGCAACCTCGAGTCATCCCTTACGCTGGAGCCATTGAAGATTCCTTTGTTTTTCAGGACGATAATGCCCGGTAGCATAGAGATCGTCTGGTGGAGAATATGCTTGAAGCTGAAACCATACAGCGAATGGAATGGCCAGCATGCTCTCCCGACCTTAATCCAATCGAGCATGTTTGGGACAAGCTCGGACGACGCATTGCTGGGCGACCAAAGTCCCCTGTTACTGTCCGAGACTGGGAGATTGCACTTCTTAGAGGTGGAACAGAATTCCCCAAAGTCAGATCGATAACCACATCGCATTCATAGCAAACAGGTGTGCAGCAGTCTTAGCTGTTCAAGGAGACCGCACACCATATTAAAACTCATGCCTCATGTCTAAATAGCACTTTTTCTTTATTGTTTACATGTAACCAAATTGTGGCCTTAAATCCTCTTTTCACGTTTTTCCAATATTTTCAAAGAATTAAAATTTAATTCTAAATTTTTAATAGACTTTTTCCTGTATTGACAATACGTGACAGTCTAGTGCAGTTTTCATCACTTTTTTGCTTGCTCCCCTAATTGTTTTGAGCAGTGTATATTACGTTAAAATTTTTAAGTTGCTGAACTTTAACTGAACTATTTGTAAATATAGCATTTTCAAGTCAATCATGTGGGAAACAAGAAGGTTTGTAAACAGCACCTGTCACTTAACTCCCTTAAACGCAACATTTGGGCTCAACAGCACAAAAAGCGCACAACACAGATTTATTTACAAATTGTGCATATGCATGCTGAATTTGTCTAGTTTCATTTACTTTATTTCGTAAATTCAAGAATTATTTCTTATCGTTTGCAAAATTAATTTATAATAAAAAAATTGTAATATTCCACGTTTTAAAAAAAAGTAAAATATTTCATATCAACAAGCAATACACGAATCTATTTTGTGAAACTTGTATGTGGTCATTTATAACTGATTCGCTTCGCAAAAATACAATTCTTTTAATTTATTATTTCGAAGAAATAAAGTTCCTCTAGCGATTTTAAGAACTGAAATGATTTTTTATCTATAATCAGATTTTTTTTATCTATATCGGATTTATCTATAATAATGAAATAAAGAGTCTGTCTGTGTGTATGTCTGTGGATAGCAAAAGACCAACTTAGACTCCTCCAGAAAAATTCGAAATTCATAATAATTCCTTTTATTACTAACGTGTGCACCAGAGGCTTAGTTTTTTCATCTTTGTTCTTTGTTTAAAGAAAATTTGAATTTTCTAAAAAACGAACACCACTTTCGCTCAAATTTCATTCAATTTTCGCTCATTTTTTTTTTCCTTTCATGTTGCTGTTGGCTGAAAAAAATAAAATAAACTTTTACGAAAATATTTAAAATTCCGACCAGTTTTCATTCTAGGATTTTATTATTTGTTTATTTGATAATTTATTTATTAATCGTTCGATTGAATGATTGTATGAGTATGAGTATTAGTATTTAAGTAATAAGTGCATAGTTGAGGTATTACTAAACTATGTCAGTTGTAAAATGTCATCACACTAGAGCTGTATATTAGGTTTTTTGTCTTAAATTTTTACCAAATACTTTGCCAAACTCGTCAAGTTATTGCAAAAAAGAGCCAAATCAGAACATGTTTTAAAAAAAAAATAATTTATAAACTGGTTGGTTGTGCGAAGGTCAGCGCACTAGAGCTGAATGTGTGTGCTTGTAGCTATATCTTTTCCTCCCCAAATTAGCAAAAACGAGCCAAATGAGGTAAAAGGATTTTATGTTTAATGTGTGCAATTACGGTGGTATTGATCCGTGAATTTTATAGCGTATTTTTAATTATGAATTTCAAGGTAACATAAGTAACAGGATTCTACACTCGAGCGGAAACAATAAACATAATCATATTGTCCTATAACGGATTAAATGATACATACAAGGATCGTTTTGAATTTTTTTAGTCCGTGTGAAGAACGGGTATTTGCTAGTTTCTAATAAAATTAGCTTGTTACGTTTTTCAATCAGCTTTAAATTTTGAATTTTTTGAAAAAATAATTGAAATACTTCAAATGTGGATTTTTAATGTCTTCTAATTTCGATGGGCTGAATTTTTTGACACATCCCACTTGTCTAAAGCATTTTTAGTTTGTGATATGAATGTGAGTGACGATGACGTATATATGGATGGACTGAATGATTATAATACCTTCCAATAATTACTTTATAAATGTAGTATTTAAGCCAAATATCACACGAGCCTCTGGTGCGGATTCATCGTTTAAAACGCATATGAAAAGTATCTGAAGACATTATAAATCGATTATGTTTATGAGGAACTTGGGCTCTATTCCTTTTCTCATTTTATTGTTTTTGTCTGAATTATTAACGTTTATCTAGGAACGTGTTTTCACAGTGATTTGAACGTGTTTAATGTCTGCTCATGTATTTTTGAAACAAAAAAAAACCTACAACAATTATTTTACCAGGAATTTGTTTTTTCTAAAGTTGCTTAGTATGAGGAAGAATTTAAGACAGTCATAAATGAAATACGTAACGAATTTGATATAAAAATCCTACATGGAATATAATTGTTTGCAATAAATTAAAAAAAAGTTTTATTATTTAAAAAATAACAAAACTGAAACTAAGATCCATTTAGGTCAAAACTATTTTTGAGTTTTTTAGTAGGCAATAAAACAAATGGGTTCAAATATTTTTAACGTAAGTTATGAAATGTGATGCAAAATTAATATCGTAATTCCAAACTAAAAAACAAAAACAAAAAAAAATATTCAACATTATTTACTTGACAAATAATTAGGCAAACGATGTTTTCATGCATTGGAGTAATCATTAAATTTAAAGTTCGAAACAAGAACAATTTTAATAAACAATTATGTTTTAGTTAAACACATTATTATAAATTTGAATTTTTAAAACAATCAATTTACAATGGATTACAATGCTAAAATTACTGCACAGATATCTATATAAATTGTCAGCTTTATATAACGAAATATTTACCTTTCATAAAAGTTTGGATTTCGGAATTATTACATTAGATCTGTGAAACTGACCTTCACTCTGATCTGAACTTGATCTCTTTCATGTGCAAAAGGATGATTGCTACAACGACAGAGTGGATATCTTTAGTAAGGTTTCTCTGGAAGACGATTGGAAGAGTATGATGAAGAACTTCTGCGGTTATTGGAGGCTGCCACCAACCTTCACTTTCGAGGGAAGGCAGATGCGGATAGAATTCCGGTCCAACGGTAATAGAACTGACACGGGGTTCTCTGCCGAATACTCATTCTTCGGTGAGTACAACACTCTTTTACCTGTTAAGTTAACACACATCTTAGGGATTTGTGTGCTTACCCCTAAAAAAATAAATAATAAAGAATGTGCACATCGTTCCCAGAGACCCAGTCTTCTAAGTTAAGTTAACTAAACGAAATTTTGCATTAAGGCATAAAAGGTACACTATGAAAATAAAATCTGTAATCAAAACGAAAAAAATTGGAAAAACTATTAATCGAAAACTTCGAGTAAAATAATATTAAAAATAGTACTGTAAAAACACATAATATGTTCTTTTTTGCATTACATAGATATATCTTATAGATTTACAAGACTATTTTAAATATCCTATATTAATTATTCGCCGGATATTTTTGGTTGCACGGGCCGTTTATAGGTCGGCAGTTATTTTGGCAATGCCCGGACTCGAACCAGGGACCACCGCATGCTAGGCGAACGACTTAACCCTCTGGTATCACCAGTCCCAAAAATTACTTTTAAACAAATAAGGTTTTTAATGCCATTATAGATATGGTATCATCTATTTGAGTGCATGAAAAATGAATAGCAATGCTTATTCAATAGGGAAATCATCGACAGAGAGTAGGGGTAAGTGGTGTACCTTGGACGTATGTGTACCTCGAACCTATGATGATTCTAGCTCGATTAGCTTAGATATTGAAACAACACCACTTGCAGTTAAAGCATTTGCTACCAGGGATCTCAGTGAAGTTCTATCTGTTTGTTTAAAAGGTCAATTTATTAAAGAAGTTTCAAAAAACTAAATTCACAGTTCAAAAGTAATTTTTTGTCAGATTCTTTAGTGTAATTTTTTTACTCAAACATGTAGTGTTTATTCAGAAACGAAGGTTATGCAATATAAAGCGAAGTTTTAGCTATAAAACAGTGTGCTTGAAATTAAGTTAAGTCTAACCTTAACTTGGTGATTAACTATTTTGTTTTTAATGTCCAAGTGGTGTACCTCGAACCTAATACAAGTGGTGTACCTTGGACTGGTCCAAGGTACACTACTATAGGTCTTATGTGCTTCAGATTGTTGAAAACCCTTTTTAAAATTCAAGTAAATTCTTTCCTTTGAAAAATTAAGTATTTTAAGCTATTAATATGCAACCCTGATTTGTAAAATCTAGAAAAATGGAAATTTGCAAGAAATTTTGATATTATGTGAAAAAAGAATTTTTTCTGTAGTTAATTATTTAGATTTATGGAAGCCTATAAAATTTTAACCATATTGATATAATATAGAAAATAATTATTGCATGCTCATCTAAAAAGATATTTTTTATAATAAATATCTAAGCAGAACATCCTTTTTAGGTTTAGGCCTAGTTGAATAAACATAGGGGGAAATATTTGAGTTGTTTTTTTCAAATTTAAGACAGAAAGATAGCCAAATGTTTTTCTATGGCATGAAATAACAGTTTAATTTTATGCTGCATTTTAACGAATACACCCGAGAAATATTGCATTGCAGCTGAAATAGCCAAAAGGGCACTAAAAAAAATTAAGGCAATAAAACCCCTTACTGAGCCAATTGACCTAACATAACCAATTACTACAATCTTGGCTAGAAATAAGAGTAGGTTGTAAAATGTATTATTTGAATTTTTTGTGGCTAATAAATATTGGTTTTCGGACTGTAAGTCGAGTCTCTCTACCTGTTAATAATTGGTCCAAGGTACACTTCCGGTTGGACCAAGGTACACCACCCGTGGTGTACCTTGGTCCTAATTACAATTTTCTGTATTTATTTTTTTAATAGTTGAAATCATTTAAATAACATGTTAAAATAAATATATGTTGTATATAACAACATAAAGTATTCAGTAAAAATATTTTTATTCACTTTTTGCAAGTAATTAAGAAAATAAAAATTGAAAAGTCAAAATAGGTCCAAGGTAGCCCACCTTCCCCTATACTGATTCCCGTCCGGGCTAACAGACAGTCGGACAAAAAGTATGAAATATGAGCCTCTAAGGTAGTACCTTTTTAGCAATAAAATATTTTTAAGATCCGACAAATAAGAACCGATTTTGGAAGGGGAGTACGGACACACAGAAAGATTCCGTCAGCATGCCAGTACCTACTTTTTCATATTTTTTTTAAAAAAAATTCTTTCAAATTACTTATTCAATTCTTTCAATTCTTCAAAACGAGTATGTTTTTTACCGAATCAATCATTTAAACGACTTCCACTCGTTATTTGTGCTCAATGGGAAAAACAGTAGTTATTCAACATAGAAAGAAATTCGACATACATTGACGTTAGCTAATTATAATTAAAACTTTTAAACACAAAAACATTTGACTTTTTTCATTAATCTTCTTTAGTGTTTCGATTTTTAAATCGAAATGTAAAACTGAGAGAACTTTTGAAAAGTGTAACATTCTCTAAATACCCCAAGATCCATACAAAACCAAAAAGAAACTTAAAAAAATAGTAAAATAGCTTAATTTTTGCATAATAAACATAGCTACCTTTTTCCGCCAATTTATCACCCATCACAGAATATATTTTGTTTATAATCACTCCGCGAAAATTAACACTATTAAAAAAGCGATAATTAAATTTTTATAATTCTTCATCTACATAAAACATGGAAAAATCAGAAAAATTCTGGACACCTTTTTAAGTTTTATAAATAACTAGCTGCATGGTCCCGCCTTACTGGGAACCCGTTAACTTCACATTGCTTCTTTTTAGAGGCATGCTTACTTGTGAAAGTACACTCAAAATCAAAGCAAAATTAAATTCGTGTTGGCGCATACGCACTTAAAAAAGCAAACACTAATAGAGGATGAAGCAGCCTTAGGGCGAGCGCATATCTCAACCAAAACTCAATCAATCAAACTAATAGAGGATGGCGTCAAGCCACCGTTTCGGCCCGGTCCATGCATTTTCAAGCCCTGTTATGGTCCCGCAATCCACGTGGATGACGTTTTTTTAAACTAATTATATTAATTAAAAATCACAATCAAATATGAAAAAACTAAGCCTCATGTGCACACGTAGGTATTAAAAGGAATCTATGTTAAAATGTTTGAATTTTTTAGAGCAGTCTAAGTAGGTTTTTTGCGATCCACAGACATACACACAGACAGACAGACATACACACAGACAGACTCTTTCTTTCATTATTATAGATATAATAGAAAGAAATGCGTGTGCTCACCTATTTTAAAACTTGTTGTATTTTGTTGTTTAAGGGGTCACAGGAGTCTTAAAAATGTGCAAAGAAGATACTACAAAGCATAGTTTGATCTTTCATTTCATTTTTGAACTACTCAATGCATAAGCATAATTTTTTAATATGTAATTCTACACGATTTATTTATCATAAAACAAGTTTTAAAATTTATGAAACTTTAGAAAAAACTAAAATGAATGATATTAAACATGAAGCTATTTGAACACATTGGGATTAGGCTTCCGCGGCAAATTGTGAGGTCAAAATTGAAAAATTGACCAAGAAAATGACTTTTTATTGTACTACTTTTTTTTTATTTGAAACAATAAAAAAAAACAGTTATTAACATGCTCACGATGTACGTCTGTCTTTGCAAGATATGAATTTTAAAAATTATTATTTTTTTGTGTTAGAAATATATGACTAAAGAGACCCTTCTTTCATACTTTTTTTCCATTTGTCTGTACATTCAGAATTACTTCTGTCTGCTCACTGTCGGCAAATTTTATTTTAATTGTCATTAAATTTAATTGAAAGCCATTTAAATAGCTGTTTCTAAATCAACAATGCCTGATACTATACTGTTGGCATTGCTCAGTTTTCGAAGATCGCGAGATATCGCGTGATTGTAGGAGTTTCGAAAAATTAAGGAGTTGTATGTATATTCAGTTAAGACTTCCGAAGAATAAAGTTTTTTTTTTAAAAATAAGAATTTACAATTGTATTTTAAAGATTAAATTGCGATATGACTTTAACGATTGCATTACTTAAAATAATGTTTGAAGCAAATTTCATAAAATATAGTACAATGTAATTTTTTGATTGTTCATTATTTGTTTACTATTAAAATGGCAAGACCTAATATATTTTTTGCAAAAAAAATAATCTGTTCTCTTTATTTAAATTTCGTATTTTTTCGAGTCATTTGGAGTGTCAAGTTTTCTTTATTATTAATAAGTATTTACTTATCTTTTAGAACTACAAATAAAATAAGTAGACGATACATAAAAATAATTTTATTTGTGCAAGAAAATTAACGAAAACAGTTTAGGATTTATTAGTTTCAAGTATAACAAATTCAGTTACAAGCAAAATTGATTTTCGATAAGAATTCTATTGATGTAAGTCAGTATTTCTACCTTATCTCAAATGAGCCCGCCCTGCGTGATGGTAGCTGCCTCTGCGTGTGCATGATGTGATGTCACTCTAATGTAACTGTACTAACTTGAATAGATGTGTTTGTAATTTGTCTTTACATGTACTACTTCGTGTATTAGAAACTATGCTTCTCTAGTATTGATGTAGCATTAAATTCGCTTTTTTTTTCTAAGTCTAAAACATTTTTTGGGCATTTTTAGGTGGCTACTTTGTCTGTCTTTTTTTCTAACATAAAATATTCTTTCACTTTGATTTACTTGTCATTATCTTAAATTAATTGCTGCAAGTTTGATTTGTAATACTTATGTTTTCTTCTCGGTAGTCATTGAACCACCACCCACAACTCCTCCTACCATTGTCACAAGATCACCAGGAGACGCTTTGAATGATGAAGTCAGTTTGGCGAAGAAAAAACTTGTCGACTGGTTCATGGGTCTGCGGAGAAAAGGGACTCAAACCAAAAAGTGGGATCATGAGCTGCCCAGGATTGCAGTTGCCCTGTTTCTCGCTGAGCAGGAAAATTTCCAATCAGGGAATGGAACCATGGACGAGATGAACATCGAACTCACTATTCAACTTCTTTCTAACTTGCAGGAGTAAGATTAGGTTTATAAATAATTCACTACTTTTTTTATTGGATTGAAAATCATTTATAAAAATGAATTCGTAGAATGTGCTTCGCTTCACACTAACAGTCCCCGATATATGTGGTCAAAACAGAATAAACTAAAGCAAAAAACAATCCAGTTTTTGAAAAGTAGCCAAAAGAAAGCCCACAGTGCTAAATGTA
Organism: Hylyphantes graminicola; assembly: GCA_023701765.1. Taxonomy (NCBI): domain Eukaryota; kingdom Metazoa; phylum Arthropoda; class Arachnida; order Araneae; family Linyphiidae; genus Hylyphantes; species Hylyphantes graminicola. The sequence goes on along the minus strand of CM043120.1, from coordinate 64,893,703 downwards.
TTATTTTAACAGATTTCTCAAATACTTTTATAACAAGTACAAAATAATTTCAATTATACGAGATTTGATTCTTTAAAGCGGTTCAAATCATGTAAATTTTCCGTTTTTTTTTACTCGGCATACTTGTTTTTGTTTATCTTTTTTCTCTTGTGTGTGTGTATAACTTTTATAATATCTACTTACCCTATATTTTATTATTTTGTGTTTAACATTTAAAGGTTTGCAATTTTTTGATGACTTGTTCTAAACACTCAAAACTAGTCTGCTTTAAATTGCTCAGTTAAATAACATTGTTAATTAATATGATTCTAATTGTCAATTAAAAATAGATTCATTCATTGAAATCGTGTTTATTTCTGATCCATTTTCATAGCGGTGGTCACCTGAAGCGACGTGACCTCTCTCTTTACATACCCGCGCTGATGGTCGCCTGCGTAGACCCGAGGAACTTCCACGGTCGAGACCTGGTCGCGGAACTGCGCTCGGACATCGAGTCGAACAACGGAACGGGCAACCCCTTCGAAATGCTCGTTCTGTGCAACGCCGGCGACGCGATGAGCGACAGAGACGTCCAGAGGATGACGACCATTTTCGACTCCAAGCACAGACCCTTCTGGACAGGTTGGACCCTCGCTCCTTATGAGCATTGCGCACAACTGTGAGAAAAAACGCACCCCCTCTTGTTTCTCTGCTGTTATTGATTAGAACATTTTTAGGAAGTTTCAGTTTTCCAGATATAAAGATTTGAGATGATGTAAAATAAAATAATCCGTGCATGAAGTTCGTCTTCATGAATTTTCGTTAAACTCGTTGAAAGTTTTGTAGAAATTCTGAAGCGTTTGTTCAAAACGTTCTTCTAAATTAAACAGAAATTGATGTTTAGCTTAATTAATTTATGGGAACTTAACACTAGTTTTTTCCACGTGATGTTAACCCCAATTGGGCACATAAACTGAAATGAGCATGGCATTCCATTTCCCATGAACGGGCTGTTGTGCCGAGGAGTTTAGTCTTAATTAAAGTGTGTATTCATTGTACATATGTTGCAACAATGATCTGTTCGTCGCAGACCACCAAGCGATGGCCACCCTGGCGCTGGCGTGCGCGTCTGCCCAGCCGGGCGTGACTGTGGACGAGAGGACCTTGCTCGACATGGCGCAGGAGCTGAAGAAGAGGCAGTTCAGGAACGGAACCGTCGACAACATCAAGACCACCGCCCTCGTCATTCAGGTACTTTAATCAATGCTTGTATTTGGAGCAATTTCCCTCATTTTAAAATGATTAAACAATGTGATTTGGCAAGTAGGAGAGCTAATTTAATAATTGGATAGTTAGATAAATTGTAACATATAAATCTAAGGAGATTTATTTGCCATTGTACAGGTGATTGCTAAATCCACGTTTGGAATATGCTGTTAAGTTATTTGATTTTACTTCTTGAGAAACACCATCGATTTTCTTGAAACAATTCAGCATTGTGCCACAAAGAGGATTTAGGGTATATTTGGTATTGAAAATGATAACAGATTAAGACTATCAAACATGTATTACCTGAAAAAAAAAAGATTATTTAATAAAGTTAATAAATTTTTTTAAGAAGGGAGACATATAGTTAGAAGATTCAAGAAGAATTTTGAAAGTTATCGGAAACTAGTAAAGGATTAAAAAAAACATTTTGGACCTGCTGTTGTTGATAGACATTTTTTTCCATTTTGTACATTTATAATTTTCAATAGAGTTTCTTTGAAGTAGCTATTGGAAACAATTGGAAATATTTGTGGTGATCGAACATACGAGTGACAAAAACTTTTTGGAAACATGGATTCATTAAGCTCCATCTTCATTTTTCATTCCTAAAATTCACAATATGAAATTGTACAGCATTTTTGGTTCGTGACAGAAATATATATACGGGTCCTTATTTCCGTAAGACAAGGTAATCTGCGGGAATAGCACGTTTGTTTTGAGTGCAAACCTGCATCACCTTTCCTCTCATTTGGTACTCCCAGGACCAAACGAGGGGAAGGGAAAGGCGATCTTTTTCTCCCCCACCTTACTTGTGTTTGGCGAGCAATTGCGATTTACTTCATAGCAAAGAATGAAAAATGAGTTAAGTAATTGATTACTTTTAATTTTTTGAAACTGTTTTCATTTTATTTTTCAATCTTTTCAACATTTCATTTGGTTTTGAGCAATCCCTACAAAAGCATCCCTCTGAGCAATCCCCCAATTTCCTACAAAATATTTAATTCGAGGGCCAATGCTCTCTGCCTATAGTTCGTCTTCCTATATTATGCACTGGATCTAACCGATATCTCAACAATTATCAAAAAATTTTCCTTCTTTAATAATATGTATATATATTACTTCTTTTTAATTTCAATCTATATATTTTTCCCATTAAGGCCCTGGCTGCCACTGGAAGTCTGGAGAGGGACTTCGATTACTCGGGCGCCATCCGGGCACTTCTGGCTGACCAGGGAGATTGCTGGTCCACGGGTTCTTTCCTGGACGCCTACTATGTCCTGCCCGTACTCAGCGGCACCACTCTGCTCAACGTCACGACCAAACACTGCAAAAGGCCGGACACCAGTGGTAAGTTTATCATTGTTTAATGTTTTTGATTGGTTTCACGATATTATTTTCTGATAAGGATTCCTGAAACGGAATTTGATTATATCGAATTAAGAATTTGCACTGTCAGTTGGTTGAACAAGGTTTATGAAATCCCTTCAGTCAACTTAACACAGTGTAAGAGCAGAAGGGTCTTTATGGATGGATATTTTCATTTGTTTGCAACTGCTTCGCAAAATTGTATGCGACATCTTAATTCTAGATGTCTTTAGATGGATTTTTAATTTCTGAAAGCCCCTAGTGCTTGTGACTCCTGTAAATGTCTTCAAAAGAAGAATAAGTTTTTACAAACTATAAACATAGGTTGCGTTTATTTAGTTACTAGTTTTACATATTAACCTTGCCTTTTCTTTCTCTGAATCAAGAGCCCCAGTTAAGGAACCGAATCAGAAAACAGCGAATCGCGAGCATTCTTTGGGCTATCCACTACAGAGGTCGATTGACTTACAGTTTTTTTTAATGGAATACAAATTTACACGTAGTTTCTCTCAACGATATTTATCAAAGACGACAACTGTAGGATTTTTATAAATCGTTAATGTACAGTGTTACCTACGAAGGTACTGTTTATGGTATTTGTCTACCTAAATCAAATTTCCTTTTGTAAAAGTGCCATCGCAGTCACAGTCATGGATATCATATATTTTAAACTAAAAGAAAAAGTTATAGTTAACACCTAACAGTGTTTGTGTCCTTGTCAATACAGAATCTGATGCACAGAATGATCTACTGATTCCTGGTGCTGACCTAATGAGTTCGCGTGAAAGCAGAGTCAACATCGCGTATTCTGTGGTGATTGGAACGGATGTGGAACTGAAGAGGACCTGGACCCTCAAGGTTCCAGTTAAAAGCTCCCTGTACAGCATCATTGAGACGGTACAGAAACTGGACCCGAGACAGCAGTGAGTTTTACATTTTACGATTTTCTGTTAAAAGTCATTTCAAGGATCTATTAGGAATAATTTTTCAATAGTTTAACTTTTTTCATCAGCTAAGTTCTCCAAGGACTGACCAACCACATTTTTTTTACTAGTTTAAATATAATTTTTTAACAAAATAGTTAGATTGATGTCTACATATAACTCAGAGTATGCCAAGAAAAAAATACAAATAAAAAAATTAAAATTAATAACAACAATTCCCGAAGAAAAATTAAATATTTATGTTTATAAATATGTGTGTAAAATTTTAACTCTGTATGGTCAGTAGAGTAGATTTTGCGTTATATCAATATAAAGTCAAAAATCAGCGAAAACACGATCTAGGAGATAACAGCTTTGAAGTTTGGAAATTCGTCGGCCTTTTAATACCTATACTGCTCGCGGCCAACGCAGATGTCATGACACAAGAAGCTAAATGTCTCGCGTTCTACTGCAGACATAAATAAAATTTTTGTTACAAATTATTCAAAAATATTTGTTTCATTTTTTAAGAAAACAATGATTTATTTCATTTTTTTTATAATTTTGATGGCATTGGACCCCCTGAAACGGTTGAATATATGAAAAGATAAGTTGAAGAAGCCGCCTCGGTGGCACACTCGTTAGGATTCTAGCCTTTGGAGCTGCTGAGGTCGGGTTCGAATCCCGGTCAGGCATGGATGTTTGTGACTGTCAATAAATGTTGTTATTTGTCTATGTGTTTGTGTCGTCTCTTTCTTTGTGTGTCTCTTGTGACTGTATCATTTCTTGGGGTTGAATACAATAGACCTAAGGTCGCAGTGTTCGGCGAACTTGCCCCCCACCAAAGAAGTCATAAGTCATAAGTTGAAGAACGGTGCAAAGTGATAGTAAGATGAAAACAATTAAATGTACTCTTAAGATTTTCTTTTGTATTAAGGGGTCTAAGGAGTCTTAAAAATGTGCAAAGAAGGAACTACAAAGTAGAGTTTGATCTGTCATGTAATTTTTCAACTACTCAATATACAAGTATAATTTTTTTATATGTAATTCTACAAGATTTATTTATTATAAAACAAATTTTAAAATTTATGAAACTTTAGCCAAAACTTAAAAAAAAATGATATTAAACATAAAGCTATTTTAACACATTGTGATTAGGCTTGCGCGGCAAATTTTTGGGGTCAAAATTGAAAAAATGACCAAGAAAATGACTTTATATTGTACAAATATGTACAAACTAGGACTTATACCTAAATTCTCAGCTCAATTTTAATTAGAAATTATTTTAAGAACTTTTTTTCTAAAAAAATTAATAAATTTTTTTTAAATTTTGATTTTGAATTCATTTTTAAATAATTTCTAATTAAAATTGAGCTGGGAATTTAGGTATAAGTCCTAGTTTGTACATATTTGTACAATATAAAGTCATTTTCTGGGTCATTTTTTCAATTTTGCCCTCAAAATTTGCCGCGCAAGCCTAATCACAATGTGTTAAAATAGCTTTATGTTTAATATCATTTATTTTAGTTTTGGCTAAAGTTTCATAAATTTTAAAATTTGTTTTATAATAAATAAATCTTGTAGAATTACATATAAAAAAATTATACTTGTATATTGAGTAGTTAAAAAATTACATGACAGATCAAACTATACTTTGTAAATCCTTCTTTGCACATTTTTAAGACTCCTTAGACCCCTTAAGATACGTTAAATAGTTACATAATCTTAAAAAAAACTTAACTTAAAATGTATAAAAAGGGTAAATCTTGTTATCTTTAAAGAAAAGAATAACATGTTCATTAACCCATAATAATTTTTTTTTTTTGTAAATATCACCTGGCATATTCTTCTACTGGGCTCTTCATATAAAATACTTTGATATTAATTAACAAAATAACATGCTCCAGGGTGGAGTACAACGTGGTCGACGGGAAGCCGTTCGTCTCTTCCGTGATGGGCATCCAGGACGACGTGGAGACGGGCTTCTACTGGTTCACCTTCCTCCGCAAGCACAACGCGGAGGACTCGATACTGGTGGAGGACAGTGAGTACCCAGGCATCGACTCTTTTATCATAATACGTGTCTGCATTTAGACATAGAAATTTGAGGCTGTTATATTGGAGTTAACTTATTTGGAAGAATGAATTAATGTAGAGTACAATTTGAATTTTCTGAGACAAGAAATTGATTCGTAGTAAAAATGTCTTTAGACGTTATGAAATAGCCCAGAGATAATTAACAAATTCAATCCTCAAGTGTTGTTTGAATTTACATTCTAAGCTTGAAAACAATGCCATTGAAATTGGGTAAATACTTCTGGAAGGACTATCTCATTTACCTATATGCATTTTTCTTATGCTTCTAATGTTTAGTGCATGGTCAATCTAGCTGATTTACTCATAAAACTAAATTTCGGGAGATATAAAGAAAGCATCGATGTTGCATCAACCTGAAGTAACTGGTTTGTTTGTGGTGCCATTTCCAATGGTATACTCAACTTTAATGCCACAGAAGCTGTTCTTGACTTCACACTTTCCTTCAGGTCAGGAATGTCGGCTTTCCGAAAATATACGAAACTTATCGTCGCACGAATGAATATACTTTTTTACGTTCTGAACAAATTCCACTCCTCCATTTCGGAAATGCAGACGACTCAAACAGGAACGACGTCTATGAGAGATTATCTGACTTTATTAATTAAGTTTCATTATTAGTTGATTCATCTATACATTTATCCGGTTTTGTATCTATTATACCAACAAACCAACCAAAGACCCAAACACAATCATTCAAAATAACCCTTTTTAACAATGATTAATTTTTCACAACAATTTATAAGTATTTACTACTGATATTATTATTCTTTGAATACTGCTAAAAACGTTATTTCACAAAAATTATGACCTCACTCTTTAATTTTGAATACACTTTTACTACTGTCATCTATGAGGATTATTAGTTACAAAAACTTTAAAATGAAATGTGATAGAAGAAAAAAAACACATATTTGTCTAGGAGGAGCTCTAATTTAATAGAATAAAGTGGATTGTGTTACTTGTTACCAAACAGTAACAGTTTTATGCATTAGAGGATTAAACATTATATCGATTTACATCTAAAATCATTCTTTGTTTCCCCCCAGGTCCAGTGGATGTGAAGATTGATGCCAACCAGGAGCTTATTCTGTGGTACAAATCCGTACAGTGGAATAACCCTTGATCTACTGAAACACTATTATGAAAAAATGCGTTCTGCAATTCAAAACTTTCTGTTAATAATACTGCGTATAACCATATGAAAAATAAACATACTTTCATTTGCAAGTCATACAAATTATTTCTTCGTCCATTCTTTTCGCCACGTGGAAAATTACAGCAATTATTTATTTATTGATTTTTTCCTTCCCCATAGTTCCTTCCCCATAGCTACTCCAAATCAATCTTCAGTCAGTCACGTAATTGTCAAATGAAACAGCACACACACATTTCAACTACCTAACTTATTACCGAGTAAAGGAAGATCACAATTAATACTACAACTTCAAATATCAGTGTAGTCAATCAAGAATTTTCGTTTCGCACTTGATCCAAGTTGCAACACTGAATATATTGCTATTTGGATAATATTAAATTCCATATTGGGATTTTTTTTATTTCCACTGTAGCAGGCGAGAATGAACACAATTGTTTTGCCAGTGGTACACTGTAAAAAAAATTAATAATTTAGTTATTTTTGATTATTTGTACTGTAAATGCATTGCTTTACAGTCATGACGCACAAATACAGTACTATGAACTGTAATATTTTGTAGCATTTACAAACGAACAGAATTTTTGTTTTCGTTTATATATTTGTTTAAATATTGTTTTAGATATGGTACTTAATTGGCAATGTTTAATTAGGAAAAAAAATTCGGAACCTTTAATGTATTTTATTAGATAATATAACAATAATCTTTAAGAACTATTTTCACGTGATGTGATACAAGATATTGGACCACATTACATCCTCATTGAAAGGGATGCGATTCTTCAAAACGGGTTCTGGACACAATCCCGACAGCCGAAATCCCGACAAGCCAGAATCCCGAAAGCCATAATCCCGAAAGGCCAGAATCCCGACAAGGACGAAATCCCGAATGGGTCGAAATCCCGACAAGGACGAAATCCCGAATGGGTTGAAATCCCGACAAATCTATAAATTAAAGCCGTCATGCTTTATTACGGGCAATTTAATTGTTAATTTTTGCTTTAATATTTTTACATATGGGAAGAGTGACTTTTCTTTTTTATTGCTATGTAAACATAAAATGCTTTTGGTTAAAAAAGGTGTGTTTTAATCAAAATGCATTTTTGTATGGAAATCACATATAAAATTAATCGGAGTATATTTAATAGTCTATTGTTTATCTTTTTTAGTGTTTTCGTTTCATAATTCGAAATTATTCATTATGTGGTGGGGTCTAGGTTGATATAACTTTTCTTATAATAGGTTATGTAGTAAGTTAATTGTGATTTTACGCTGAGTTCAAATATTTAATAACACACGTGTGCTTAATTAGTTTCTTTTGAATTGTCAAAATCACGTTTTACTTAGGATTAAATCAGCTATAAATGGAAATAAAACACCAAAATTTGTAATTGCATTATTTAAAAGTTGAAGAAAAAAACCTATACATGTCATTGTAGGGAACTGTAGTATCGCCTTCAGACACGTTTGAAATTTTATGATGAATGTCGTTTACTTGTCAACAATGAAAGCTGTGTCAGTAGATATAGCTTTGGGGGTGAAAGTAATTCACAGAATGAGATTAATGTTGAGGCTTTTGTACGTTTAAATGAAGGCCTTTAGACGAAAGTATGTTATTGTAAATAGTAGGGTACCTATATCTACGCATAGAAGTATTTATAGCAACCCTAGAAAAGAGTAACTTAAACTGGTTTTTCCGCTTGTTTTGTTATTTTTATTTGCCCCTGGTGTTGGTCATCTATAGTAATCCAGCAAAGTTAGATTTTTATATATATTTATATATAAAGAGGTTATGTCTTAATAACTATCATTGAACGGGAATTGGCCTATTCCACTGTTTTAGGAAAGAGAAACATAAAAATTTGGATATTATGAATTATTATTAATTGCCTTAATAACAGTTGTTAATTTGTTATTAAATGTTACTTTGTAATAATTTGGGAAAAGTAATTATTATTTTGTTAATTGTTATAACTTATGGAATGGGGTAAGAGGCTTACCTAGTTTTTAGTTTTATTAAAAAAAAAACACCTATGAGTAAGAAATTTCTTTGCACGTGTTTTGTTCTCGGAAATCTATTATTATTTTTTAACTGAGAGAAATTTATTTCGGGAAGTGAAAAAAGTTACAACTTAAAAAAATATATATACATAATTATCAGATATAGTTCTCAAGATTGATGTTTTTACAATAAATTGTAGTTTGTATATGCATAGGATTTTATGGAATAATTCATATATTCCCCTTTTGAATGCTTTCGTTTTTGTGTTTTTTAAAAATATTTTTTTAAAGTTTAAATCTTACTCTGGAGTGTCATTTCAGGGAAATCCTAGATATTAAAAGAGAATCATATAAGTCTAATCACAAGGATCAACTAATTGAAATTTAATTAAAATTAATTTATATCCTATCAAGAAATATAAAAATTAAATCATATTGCTAAGGAAAATAATTATTATTACTACTAATTATTAGCAAAAAACCCACATAGTTGCTTGTTATCAATAAATGATAAATTACCAAATAATTTTATTCAATTAATAAAGTAAATTTAAAAGTTTAACTTATGGGATAGCTTAATAGCCATTTCTAAGTCTATTTTCTTTTAATCTTTTACGAAATAGGGGGGGCCGGTCCTAGTTTTCACATGGGGTAAGTTTTCCACCATGCCTCGAGTTGGAAAAAAAATATTTGAGGGAGGGGGATGGGGAGGCAACGGTCTGCTTCGTTTATGAAGCCACGCAGTCTATTTCACTCACAAGAATCTTCGTTCAGTTGGTGCTGTTATATTTTAGTTAGAGCTGTTTAATGATTTTTTCATCATTGAGTAATTTTTGCATGCTTACATTCACACCTAAATTAAACGTCCTTCCATTTAACTTACTGTTTTATCATCGAGTACAATAAAAGGGGGTTGCTCGTTCTAATTAAATATGTATTTGCCTTAAAAATAACAAATCTCTAAAAGTCGGAATTAAAAAATTGGAAACTGTGTATTTGTATAACGGACAAATCTTTGCATATATTTAATTGACTGGCTCCATCTTCATTCTGATGGCTTTTTTTCTTTGCAGAAGTCCATTATTTTTCAAAACTGTTTTCTCTAATTTAAAATGTGTTTAAACTCTTTCATAAGAAATGAGTGACTAAAGAGTACATGTTAAACGGCGAAATATTGAACAGTTCCACTTAGGTCAAGTTTTCAAGAGGTATTGGTAAAGAATATGAAATATGTACACAGTTGGGGACAGGCAGATGAATGGCTTCATTGTACTATGGAAGGGTAGGGTAGGTTACACATAAGTACTGCTGACACGCCCCTTAGAATTGTGCGTGAGTTGAGGGGGGTGGGAATAAATGGTTTGAAAAGAAAGGGCTGGTTCCTGGAACTTTTGGGGGGATTGAAGCTATAAGCATGCTTCTTGTTTACCATGAAAAATGTCTAGTTTTAGTGAAATTTGACCTGTTGTGAAAAATTGTCTTCTCGCTTGCCACTTATATAACTTACAATATAGCGATACGAAGAAAAAAATAAGAAGGGAAATTTGGGTTCACTATAAGCGAACTCTCATTTTCTAAGCGGTTCACTATATGCATCCATATAAACTAACATGTTCAGAAGAGACCTCTAAAAGTTTCACAACAGCGGGGTTCGACTGTATTTTTTAATATACACTGTTAAAAAAAAACTAAGGGGAGCGCATGGTTTAAACGTTTTCACCCCTAATGATTCGATTTATGATCATCAGCTTGAGATTTTTTCTCACTAAATTAAGATCGCACTTATTTATCGTTAGATGGAAGAATCATGTCTCTTGAAAAATTAAACAATGTTTGTTTTAATTAAATGAAAATGTGAAAAACATGGTAAAATAAAATTCACTCCCAAAAAATTTTATGAAATAACTTAACCCTAAATTATTCACGCCTGCATTCTAAGATGTTTAAAAATTGAATTTACCTTTTTTTACAAATAAAGTTTAAAAAAAATAGTGTTAAATTTATTTAAAAGTTAGTATTCCAATTTCCCCCCTTTCATTTTAGTTAAAAATTAAGATCAAAGAAACTTTCCCCGGTCTCCCCAAATAATCAATCGATTCCAGCAATCAATACATAAAAAATTGACACAATAACTTTTGATTTTTTTATTACTGTTATATACATTAACTAATATAATAAATTCAATAACCTTTTAATCAATAACCTTACAAACCATAAAAATCAATAACCCTATATTTTATCCCTTTAAGTGTTCATTGCTAAAAATACAAAATAAGTAGATAAATTTCAAAACCTGCATCATCTCTCATCCTCTTTTTTGGCCGTTCGCGTAGAGGAATATATTTTTTTAAAGGTACGCTTGTACTCAATTTTTGAAAACTTTCGCATCCGCTCTCCCTCCGAACCCCCCCCCCCCAAATTTTTAGCCATTTGTTATTGCGCCCCCCCCCCCCCCTACTGTTTAATTTACGACCACACACCTAAACTAGCCAAGTACAGCGATAACGGCGCCAAACTAAAAGACTTACGAAAACTTAAACGAACCGGAGTTTAAATAATACTGATTCCAAGACATTCATCCCACAACAGATTGATAATTAAAGCAGTAATAAGTATTCGCAACATTTAATTTTATAGACAAAATTGAACCACCAGAAATGAATTATCCATGTACTATAAAATAAAATAATTACCAGACCGTAAATTACTATGCAAAGAGACAATTAAAAACTCGACAAAGCAATGAAATAATTAGAAGAACATTTTTTTTATAATGGCAAAATTGTAATAAACAAAAGACAGCAGATAGTATTTTTTTAATAACAAACAGTTTATATTTCATTTAAAATAAGCCACCATATCTAATTTTTTTTTTTAAAAAATCGAGAAATGGACAAAAAAATCTATTTTCGGGATTTCGACCCATTCGGGATTTCGACTTAGTCGGGATTCTGACCCATTCGGGATTTCGACCTATTCGGGATTTTGGCTTGTCGGGATTTCGGCTTTCGGGATTCTGGCTTGTCGGGATTTCGGCTGTCGGGTTATGTCCCAGACCCCTTCAAAACAGAATTACAGACGAAGGTCGCCACCCGCCATTTTTGAAAGATTACATTTTTGGATTGGAACTTCGAAAGCGTTTTGCATACTATCTTGTCAATCTGAAAACCACGGTACAGGACACCGTTATCATTATTTATTTGAGGTTGGAACTCCCGATCTATCCGGCCAGTGGGCAGTCCGGTCGTAAAAAGAGCAATTGTTTCCTTCCCCCAAATGACACAACTATGGGGGAAATCCCCTTTGAGGAAAAGTTTGTCTTATTAGCTGCGGAAATTCGCCTCTCTCACGATATCTCGCACCTTCACATCAAAGCCACACCTTGCGCAATCAGCCACGGGTCACGAAAGCTGAAGGATGAATTTTTAAAACGAACGTCTTATAGCGGTGGGTTTTAAAGGAGAGAAGGATTTTAATTGGTGGTCTTTCAGAATGATGACAACTATTAATGATGATTTGATGGATGATTTTTTTTCTTGGGATAGTAATTTAATAGTTGAGATTGGGGGAGGGTTTTAAAGTGTATCGGGTGATATGGGATAGTGATGGTGTTTAGGATTTCAATAGTGGGTGATTGTGGGTTTGAAGATTTAATGCAGAAAACAACTTAGAATAATAAATGATTTTTTGTGAATATGTTAAATACAAAAAATTAAAAGATATTTTCTCACATTTATCGATTATTTAAGCAACTTGATAAACACACTATCTGTTTTTATAAAGACTGAAGAAGGTTTTGAAACATGGAACAAAAATAATGATATTTCTTGAAATACTCATAAATAAATTATTAGGTACACTGTAAAAAAAACATAATATTTTGCAGTTATTTTGGATTATTTGTACTGTAATGCTGTAACGTAACTTTACAGTCGTGACGCACAAATACAGTACTATGAACTGTAATATACACTGCGATCCAAAAGTTTAGACAATGACGTTTTTTAGCTGCAAAATTTAGAATTGGAATAGTAGAATTTCAAAACATCCTTATATATATTAAAGCGAAGTATTTTGAAATGCTATAATTGAAATATAATAGCTTGATTTGCTATAACAAAATTTATTTTCATAAAATAAAATTTTGTATGGTCCCAAAAGTTTAGACACAAATACGAGATTATGCTAATTTAAAGTACATAATGACCTAATTTTGCATTTTTATTGATGAATCATATATTTTTTATATGATAAATTAAAGAAATACGATATCCGGTGAACTAAACAAATTTAATAACGATATTAGTAAAATTTTACACCAAAAAGACAATATAGTCACTTTAAATCTTTATTCAAATCATATTTGCTTCAAATTTACAATTTAACATATCTAAATAGGAACCGAATGAATACCAGCCCATCACCTTAAAGTTTTGAAACGAATTCGTAGACATATAAACGTTCATTGATCGATTTTCTTGATGAAAAGTGCAGTATTTCCCATATAAAATCACAAAATAGCAACAAATTATTCTTTTTTGCACTTTAGTACAATGCAGAGATAGTCACCTCTTCAGAAACACCAAAAAAATTCGGTTATTCCAAAGTAAATTCTCTCTACACCATAACAAACTACCACCTTGATGCTAGAGTTTTTGAGGGGAAAAACCGGTGTTTTCAAAAGCATATTTTTCAATATTCGGTTAAACCGAACGTGTTTAAACAGCACTAAGGAGACCGGTTAAATTGTAACCGGTTCAAAGAAACCGGTTTTTCTCAAGAAACTTTAAATTTTAGTATGAAGAAGAAACTTTCGTAATTGTGTGTAGTGAACTTGCGTTAAAATTTCCTACTTTTTTTGTCGTTTTTGAAGAGATGACTATCTCTGCATTGTACTAAAGTGCAAAATAGAATGATATGTCGCTATTTTGAGATTTTATATGGGAAAGATTGCACTTTTCATCAAGAAAATTGGTCAATGCATGTCTCTAAATCCTCGAATTCGTTTCAAAACTTTAAGGTGATGGACTGGTATTCATTCGGTTCGTATTTAGAAATGTTAAATTGCAAATTTGAAGCAATTGGGATTTGAATAAAGATTTAATATGGCTTAATTGTCGGTTTGGTGTAAAATTGAACCAATATCGTTATAAAATCTGCTTAGTTCACCGGATATCGTTTTTTTTTTTAATTTATCACATGAAAAATATATAAATTAACAATAAAAATGCGAAATTAGGCAATTTTGTACTTTAAATTAGCATAATCTCGTATTTGTGTCTAAACTTTTGGGACCATACAAAATTTTATTTAATGAAAATAAAAATTGCTATAGCAAATCAAACAATAATGTTTCAATTATAGCATTTCAAAATACGTATTTAATATATATAGGGATGTTTTGATATTCTAATTTTACAAATCTAAATTTTACAGCTAAAAAACGTCATTGTCTAAACTTTTGGATCGCAGTGTATTGTAGCACTTACAAACGAACAGAATTTTTGTTTTCGTTTATATATTTGTTTAAATATTTTTTTAGATATGGCAATGTTTAATTAGGAAAAAAAAAATATTTCGGAACCTTTAATGTATTTTATTAGATAATATAACAATAATCTTTAAGAACTATTTTCACGTGATGTGATACAAGATTGGACCGCATTACATCCTCATTGAAAGCGATGCGTTTCTTCAAAACAGAATTACCGACGAAGGCCGCTACCCTCCATTTTTGAACGATGACATTTTTGGATTGGAACTACGAAAGCGTTTAAGTAAGTGTCTTTTCTTTCTGTATTCAATTCTATCTTATTCATTATATAACATAGTATATAGTAATTTATATATTGAAAGAATCCTGTATTCATATATGCTAGTCGCCTGTCGCCATTGTTAAGATACATTTTGATTGTGTTTGTTTTGTTCTGTGCCGGCATTGCGCTACAACTGGATGCAGCGCTAGTCCGACCAGCATCGCCCGACCAAGTGATTCAAGTGTTCTCCCGATGGCAACACATCAGAACTGGAACTTGGCATAAAACGAACTGTTGATTTTACGAACTCTCGCTTCCTCTTTGCGGCAACACCACTTTTCGGCAACACTGCCGTTCCGGAACAGCTCGTTGAACGAGCGCTGCAGCCGCATGTTTTCTTTAATTATACTCAATTAATTATTGTTACTTTTGTTTACCTTCGTTGTTTTATTAATGTTTATTAAATTATAGTTATTATTAAAGCCTTCTAATTCTTTGAACACGCCGCTACACAGAGTAACATAACAGAGCCTGGCGGATTAGTCAACTCGGCGACCCCTTCGCCCATATTGGTGACCCGGACGTGATTCGAACACGCAACCTTCTCACCTGTTATTTGGTGCTAAGGAAGTGGTATTCCTAGGGTACCTGGTATCTCAGTCCGGAATAGCACCTGTTCCTGACAAAGTGTCAGCAATCGCTAATTTCCCTCGTCCAGTGACGGTGAAAGAATTGCGTCGTTTTCTAGCTGTGCTAAACTTTTATCACCGGTTTATTCCTAAAGTAGCAGAGATCCAGGCCCCGTTATACGCTTTTGTAAATAGTAAGAAAAAGAACGATAACACTAAAATCGAATGGCATGACGAGGCAAAACATGCTTTTGAAACATGTAAAGAATCATTAGCAGAGTCTACACTTTTAGCTCATCCTGTGGCAGATGCTGACATTTCTGTCATGGTAGACGCATCTTCCACTTCTTTTGGTGCAGTTTTGAATCAAGTGAATAACGGCAAAATTCAACCCCTTCAACATTTTTCGCGAAAACTTAACCCTGCTGAACTCAAATACAGCGCTTACGACCGCGAATTGTTAGCAGTGTATACAGCTGTTAAACATTTTCGTTATTTTTTGGAAGGTAGAAATTTTGTTATTTATTCAGACCACAAGCCGTTATCGTTTGCTTTCCAACAGAGGTCAGAAAAATGCACCCCCAGACAACTAAGACATTTAGAATTTATAAGCCAGTTTAGCACTGACATTCGTTACCTGCCAGGTAAAGAAAATGTCGTGGCCGATACACTTTCTCGTATTTTTAGTGTTGAGTTCAATAACCAAATCGATTACAAAATGTTAGTTCAAAAACAAATAAATGATCCTGAACTTGAGGTGTCCGAAATCCCGTAGAGGCTAAACATAATTATAGGTTAACTACCATCTTCTACACATAGACATATTTGTTAAAGCCGGCTTCTTTTATAAAAGGTTTGTTTACGCATGCAAGTCGAGATCGTGCTCTATTGTGTCATTTTGTCAGACAGGGCTCAAGCTTACGATGGAGTCAAAGTTTGTTTTATTTGTATTTTAGCTAAAAGGAAGACTTTTCTTTAAAAATGTGTGATATGCATACCATTTGGCATCGTCATGTTTCTGATCATAATTTATAAAAAATAATAGGGATGATATTTATTGGGGTTAATAAAAAATATTTGAAATAGAAAAAAGGTTCGAAGAAATTATGATGTGCTTTTGGGGTTACGGCTTTTTGATATCATAAATGGCTATTTACGATCAGAAAAAAAATTCTAAAATAATGATGCAAAATTGTGATTGGGACTGAAAGGGTTAATAGCCTGCTCGCCGGCGCAATGGTTAGAGTGCTAGCCTTTGGAGCTGCTGGGCACGGGTTCGAATCCCGGTTAAGGCGTGGATGTTTATGTTTGTCAATAAATGTTATTATTTGTCTATGTGTACTTCTTTGTGTGTCTCTTGTGACTGTCTCTTCTGGTGAGAGGGCTAATTTGCTAAAAAGCCTACACTCTTCCCTTATAAAGTTCGCAATAACTGTCATTGGTTAAAGAGTCAAAAAAATATTTTTCTTATAAAAATCACAAAAAAGTTATAAATTATTAATACTTTTGACCCCCCAAAAAAACTCTTGAGCCTGGGTTTTATTGTTTGTTTGTTTTTTAAGGTTCTTTCAATAAAACTTGCCCGGTAGTTTTTGGGTTTGTGGGCGGGTCATAAACACTGGTAAAACAACAGTTTGACATTCCTTAGAACAACTCGTGTTTCATCTAGCTTCTCTAAGCGTGTATGTGGCATGTTGCAATGACTTAAAATAAAATTAGTTAAATGAGTTCAATCAGCGCTCAATTTTGGGCTCTATGCTGTTAATAATTTTTATAAAAGATTTTGGTAATCTATCATTATTTGGAAAATTAATCATATATTCAGATGATACTAATTTGGTATATTCAAGTAAAAACTACAACTTATTAAAGGAAATTATAAATCCTGATCTAATAAAAGTTAAAAAAATGGTATCAATAAAATGACTTTAGGTAGGCGAGTACCCAAAAAAGCGAAATGTTCCCTTCTTAGTAGTGTAATTTCAAAATAAGCATCAGGCATTATTCGGAAAGTAACGGAAAAGTAAAAAAAATTTTCGTTACCGCTAAAAGTAATTAAGTAACTAATACTTTTTGAAAAATATAACTGCGTTACCTGACGTTACTTAAAAAAAAGTGTTATAAGTAACGCGTTACTCCAATCCCTGGCATAATGATATAGCATAAAAAGTTTACCAAGAGAGGGGTAATCTTTCTGAATAAATTTATCTAAATAAGCAAAATAAGTGTAAGATATTAGCAGAACACAGACTGGCCGATTTATGTAGAACAATTTAAATCACACCTTTAAATCAACCTTGTACAATTTAAATCAACATTGAATTATTACTTTTAACAGTGGATAATAGTCTTAACCAGGGCCTGACCTAGAAAACCTACTCCACCTATTTTGGGGGCCCCTTTACTTTTTTATTTGTGATTTCCAGAAATGGTGCTCTTTGACCTATGTATCAGATATTTGCTACAATTTTATTAGCTTCCTTATAAACATTGATCAAAACTATCACGTTAGGTCAATTTCTTAGTCAAAGTCGAACAAAAAACAGAGTGGAGTATCAGATTTTTTTTTACTTACTGATATTTTGGGTTTTTTCGGTATTTAGCATAATAGAAGTTGAAATTTAGGTGCCACTAAAATTTGGGGGCCCTAGGACCAGGCCTTATGGAAGAATAGTCCCTGGTCCTAACTATGAAACTATTTTTATATTAATTATATTAAAAACAAAATACAGTTTAACTCATTTATAACGAGCACGAAGGGACCGCAACAGTAACCAACTCCGAGTAAGTTAAATCCAAGTGCTTGTAAAAAAACGAGTACATATCTTAAAAAAGAAATAAATATTCTTAGGGTCTTCTTACTTTTACGGTCAGTTTTATTGTAATTGGATGCTTTCTTCAACATGGGTTTGTTCTTTAACAGCTTTGAACCAGTGTTAGACGACAATCCATACTTTTGCAAATATCTATATTTTTAGCCCCATCTTCAAACTAGCTTAAATATCTAAACTTCTTTTCAAAAGTTATAACTTTCCGCTTTAGACATCAACCAATAAAATTTAGCAATCTTTATCTATGAATTTAAAGCCGAAGATTGAACCTCGAACCATCTATCTAATCAGTATGACAATGAAGAACCTTATCCTCACACTGCTTCTACAAATAAGCTGTTGAACAGCATATTTAACCAATCTTTTTATTCATTCCTCGTTAAATCGAAGGTTTGCTCGTATCAGGCAATTTCCCTTCCACTGACTTAACATTGGGCCAACCTATGAGTAGGGAACATATATATTCCGGCTTGTGTGCTTGATCAGAAACCCGCTTATTAAGCCTTCGTCAAGTAAGACAGACACAGAAAGAGTTTTTACGGTCACAGAGAAAGGAAGTACACCCAGGACGAAGGTGGGAATCGAACCCACACCCGTTACAGCACGCAGACTTCTGGCCTGCGATGCTAACCACTCGGCCATCCGGGCCCCTGGACCAACCTAATAATCTTGCTTTCCTCGATAAATCCGGGTACTCATAAAATCTGGACTCGCTATAAACGAGTTCGGCTGCAATTGATTAATCAACTTATTTTTTGTTCTGTAAGTGTTCACTAAAGTAAGCAAATTATTCAGTTGCTACATAATTTTATATGAATGCACTTAAAAAATTAATATATATTTTAAAAAAATAATGTTTGTACTATTTTAACTTCCTCCCATTCCCAAAATCACATTCGAAATAACCCTAAACTAATCCTCCTATTAAAAACGAGTCTCTTTTTGAGGAGCAGTACAGAAAGATAACGCATCAAACATCGCCTACATTTTCGTTAAATAATTACTAATTTTTAAAATTGAGACACTTTTTAAACTACAATTACCCCAACTGAATTCTTTTAAAAAAATTAATGGTATTAATAAAAATCAAGTTCAAATAAAAAACCTTAACCCATTGAACTTAACTCGTGATTACATTGTCATAATTAATAAGGGATAAAAATACATGTCTTAAAATACATTTTAATAAAAATTCAGGATCCATTACGTAAAACAGAACTTCACCACAAATTATTAAAAAAGTAAGTAGCGCAATATTATTTTACCATCGAAACCCTTCCCACTGCCAAACACCTAAAAATCCATTAAATACACTCCATATATACTTTACGCGATATTTTGGACACGCGATATTTTGGCCACGCGATATTATGGGCACGCGATATTTTGGCCCACGATATTTTGGGCCCGCGATATTTTGGGCGCACGATATTTCGGCCGGCGATATTTTGACCGCGATATTTTGGCCCGCGATATTTCGGCCGCGATATTTTGTCCCCAAACCCTGTGGCACGATAGATTAGGGCTACTTTCTTGCTTTCACTTTACTTAGTACTTACTTTGATACTTTGAACTCATCTTAGTTGTCTCAAATTGTAGTTTTTATGCAAAATTCAATCGCCTCCAAAGCATCAGTAAATTGTGTCATTTTGTGGCTAGAAATGAGTTTTTAGACCTAAAAACAATCCTTAATACAAGATCAGCAAAATGTATCAAATTTTTGATTATTTTCAATTTTTATTCCGTAGCATTTTGATTTGTTTCATATATTAGCATATATACCAACAATCATATACAAGAATTTACTTAGACAGACGCCCAGAAATTTTCTCTGCCTTTACTTTTTTTTACCCTATATCAGGCACTGGGTTTAGCTGATACCGAAACTATCATCGAAAAAAGTTAATTCTTTAATAAGTTTTATATACTTTTCTCTTATAATTTTACTTTTTTTTGCATTCACAACAAAGGCCTTGGCTGCCACTGAAAGTCTAGAGAGAGAATTTGACTTCTCGGCCGCCATCCGTTCTCTTCTGGCTGCCCAGAGAGAGGACGGGTCCGTGGGCTCCTTCCTGGACTCCTACTATGTCCTGCCCGTACTCAGCCGCTCCACTCTGCTCAACGTCACAACCAATCACTGCAAAAGGCCGGAAACCAGCGGTTAGTTATCATATTTTAAGGCTTTACGCTTGTCACACATGCGGTTTCACGATTTGGTGTCCCAATCATGATATATTGGATTTAGAAGACGAAGTTTTTACGATCCGTATTTTTTTAAAAAAATTAGTAAGCCAGCTGTTTGAATTAAGCTTAGAAAAGTTATGTTGGCCAACTTGACACACTGCGGGTGGGTAAGAATCATTCAGAGCTGAAATGAAATTAACGTTTGTGTGGACTGCTTCGCAGATTTGTTTGTTGAAGTTCGGATATGTTTTTTTTAAATGACGTTATTTAATATTTTTTAAGTGTGAATGCTCTGAATGTGCTACTACTCAGGGCAATGGATTTAGAATAATATAATTTTACATTTAACTCTCTAAAAACTCTATACACAAGTCAAGTATCTTAAGATTTTTTTTTTAAAATATACGTTATAAATATATATAGCGTTTGACAACTTTTCGAAGGCGTTATTGATGGTATTTTCCTTTCCAAATTTATTTCATAATTTAATATTATGAAAGTGGTCACATCCATTGTAGTCATTTGTGTAAATAGCAAAAAATATGATATAACACATACTAGTGTTTAATATTGTTTCCATGTCAATACAGAATCTGAAGCACTGAATGAGCTGCAGAGTTCCCCTGGCAGAAGAGTCAGCATCACGTATTCCGTGGTGATTGGAACAGATGTGGACCTCAAGAGGACCTGGACACTTAAGGTCCCACTTAATAGCTCCCTTTACAGCATCATGGAGACTGTACAGAGACTGGATTTGAGACATAAGTGAGTTTTACAGTTTACGATTTTTGATTTGGAGTTATTCCAGTTGTCCTTTATGGATCTTTTTTTAATAATTCCAATTGTATCATCAAAGCTAAGTTTGTCTGAGGTCGTAGGAAGATTTTTTTTTCGCATTTGTGTCAGGATTTTAGACAATTTGTATTACTATCAAAAAATAATATTTTGAAAAAAAAAAAAAACGAAAAAATAAAATATCAACATTGTTGATCTTTGTACTACAAAATAATTTATAATCCGATTTAAACAAAATAGTATCTGATACACTAATAAGAGAAACAATCACCACAGCGAGAATTTTTTTTAAATAAAAAAATAAACATGTGTATACAGGGTGTTTCATAATTGACCGGAATAGGAATTGATGCAATTCCGAAATATTGAGCCGGCCCCTCCGAAAAATAGTAAAAAGCCAATTGATCACGGGTTTTGGTCGTGGTTGCATACTTGAACTAGGGCAGCACGAGAATGTGTTGACGAAGGGATGCATTTGTTTTGAGTTCGGTTTGGTTGAATCGACATATTGCCTAGTAATTTTACAATTTGCAGATTCTGTTACATCACAGTTCCTAAAACAGCTAAAAATGATTAATAACTACGAAAATGGAATTTTTGTGTTTGGATTTCGATTTAAATAATTTGGTGTGTTTCAAATTCGAGCTGGATGTTTGAAAATTGGAAGGAGCTAAACGTTTTGCGATAGAAGTGTACAGTTTGTCGAAATGTGCATGTGTTGGGACCAATTAGTTCCATAGTAGGGTAGAGACTGAACCTACCAATCGCACCATCTACCAACACGGAGACAATTTAGGGTGTCATGTGGGGATCGATGGCCGAGGGGTTTGGATCGCAGGCCATATCGCTAGCAGTCCGCGCGCTGTAAAGGGTACTACCCAATTTTTTTTTCAAAATTAAATTAAAGGGTGATATAAAGTTTAGCTTTCACATTCAGAACAAAAGAGGCAATTTTACCCATCTACTTTACTTATTGCAAATGATATATAAAAGTACTAGCTTTATAAACCCGGCGTTGCACGGGTGTACCCTTAATAACGGATATTTTTTTTATGTAAACAATTATTTTATACCAATTGATCCCTTCCCCACTGGCCAGTACTCCATCGGTAAATTATAATCGCTATTCAAGTGACACCTACGACATAAAAAGAATATTTTAATAAAATTTGGTAGCTGTACCTTCAGTAATTTTGGCTAGGCGTTGAGTGAGTGAGTCAATCAGTGAGTTAGGACTTTGCCTTTTATGTATATAAATTGAATTTAAGAAAGAAAATCCATAAAAATTGCTTATTTATAACACTTAAAATTGAACTAAAAGCTGTGCTAAATGATTTTTGTCTAAGATATATAAATAAATCTTGTGTGGAAAATGGGCTCTAAGTAACAATTTTTTGTAAAAAAACGACTTTTCCACATTTTTTATCGAAAAAATAAGAACAAATGTCAAAAAAATATTTCTATTTCCACTTTTTGTCAAATACTAATTATACTTCTGATTGAAAATCAAAATGTCGTGCTTGTAAAATAAATAAACTACAGCTTGGCAACTTGGCTCAATATGACATGAACATTTGGCTTCAACAAAACAGAACCATGACGTCAGTGTAGCGAACAGTCACCAGATTCACCTGATTGGCTGATGGGAAAAGTGTCGCGAGGAGTCGGGGAATATTTAAATCGCCTTTCTGCTGAAAGCGTGTGCTTTTCATTAATCTCCAGCTTGCTGTGAAGATATGGTTTATTCTTTAGAGGAGATGATTTTTTTGGTGTTGGAATTTCACCGCCTAGAACACAATGTTAATGCAACAAAACGGAGTTTCAAAAAGAAGTTTAATGTTACCAAAGGACCAAAATTCGACACAATAAGGATGCTGTTTGAAAAATTTCAACGAACTGGGAACGTGAATGATGAGAGAGCTGGATTTGTCGGGAGAAGATTTTCGCAAACAACCACTGCTAATGCTCAGCTGGTGGAAACAGTAATACGAAAGCAGCCTTGTATATCCGTCCGCCGTGTTGCAACTACGGTTCAAATCAAGCCAACGTCGACGTATCGTCTCATGCGGCAGGGCTTGCACATGTTTCCATACAGAATTCAAACTCGGCAACCTCTCACCGCTGCTTCAATTAATTCACGGGAGACATTCGCTAACGATATGGTGCAAATGATTGATGTTGGTGATATAAATGTAGACAACATTTGGTTTTCGGATGAAGCCTACTTTCAGCTGGATGGCTACGTTAATAAACAGAACTGGCGCATATGGGGAACAGAAAACCCCCATGTTGCAGTTCCATCATCTCTGCATCCACCAAAAGTAATGGTTTGGGCCGCCATTTCGTCCAAAGGACTCATTGGCCCCTTTTTCAGAACCGGAACTATTACTGCCCTCCGCTACCTAGAGATTCTTCGTGAATTTGTGGCGATTCAAAATGCCTTAGATGACGCTGAAAGCACTTCGTGGTTCATGCAAGACGGTGCCCGACCCCATCGCACGGCCGACGTGTTTAATTTCTTGAGCGAACATTTCAATAACCGTGTGATTGCATTGGACTATCCCACACATACAGGAAGTGGTATGGATTGGCCTCCTCTTTCACCAGACTTGACCCCCTGTGATTTCTTTCTGTGGGGATATTTAAAAGATCAAGTGTACCGTCGCAATCCCGAAACAATTGAGGAACTAAAGCAATACATCTCTGCTGCATGTGACGCCATCCCACCAGAAATTTTCAAACAGGCGGCCGGTAATTTTGCTCTAAGACTGCGTCACGTTATTGCTGCTAATGGCGGATATGTAGAAAATATCGTAGTATGAGTAAACACATAATTTCACCCACCCTATATTTTCGTTTGTTTTCAACTTTATTTGCAAACACATGAACAAATTTTTGAAGGGTCGATTCTTTTTTAGGATCGACCCATAAAAAACAATAGCAGAACCACTACACATACATGCACCGTTAAGCCATACAAACCCTCCTTCTTTGTGCTGTTTACTATTTTTTTCCTTTTATTAATATAAATAAGCAGGTGCCCGGATGTTGTAATGGTTTGGATCGCAGACAATTACGCTAGCAGTCTGCGCGCTGTAACGGGTGCGATTCCCGCCTTCGCCCTGGGTGTACTTCCTTTCTCTGTCAGTAATAAGTCCTTCTGTGGTTGTCTTACTTGACGAAATCTTATAAGCGGGTGCCTCTGGAGCTGCTGGGTCCGGGTTCGAATCCCGTTCAGGCATGGATTTTTGTGTTTGTCGAGTATATGCGGAGTACGTGCTCGTAAAATCTGTTGGGTCCGAAAGTCCTGTGGGCGGTCATTGCGCAGTTCACCATGGGTACAGGTCAATGGAGAAAATTTCCCTACCCTTCAGGGACATGTCTAAATTGTGGAGGTGGCGACAGATGGCAACATCTGTCATAAGTGTTTGTGTGTGTCTTGTGCTGTCCTACTTGACGATGGTTTATAAGCGGGTCCTTGCGACCAAGCACACAAGCCTGAAAATATATGTCCACCAACCAACCAACCAATAAGCGGGTCTCTGATCATGCACACAAGCCGGAATATATATGTACATACCTACCCAGCATAAATATGAAAAATACAATAAT
Organism: Hylyphantes graminicola; assembly: GCA_023701765.1. Classification (NCBI taxonomy): domain Eukaryota; kingdom Metazoa; phylum Arthropoda; class Arachnida; order Araneae; family Linyphiidae; genus Hylyphantes; species Hylyphantes graminicola. The sequence goes on along the minus strand of CM043120.1, from coordinate 64,869,109 downwards.
TGTTATGTTTAAACTGATGGTCAACATCAAGTTTTTTTTTAACAATAATGCAACAACCTATCAAAATGAACAGCATCCTAATTTTTTTTTTTTGAAAACTAGTTGAACCTGTAATTTTTATCAGATGTAAATTCAAACAAACCAAACTAAAAGTACTACATTCTTGTGTAGCTCCAGTGCAAGATTTCATGCACGACCGAAAGGGCGGCCAATTAGTTAGCCGTTTTTCATTGGCGGGGGCCGGGTAAATATTTAGGAATTGCGTCCTATACTATTCCGGTCAATTATGGAACACCCTGTAGATCTAAAATGTTGACAATTTTGATTTTGATCAAAGATCAAGTACTTTAAAAAAAATAAAAGTATTTTACTTTATTTTTATCAAGAGAAGAAAAATCACAAACACTTCTTTATTTAAAATATAAAATATTCTCAAACAATATTTTAAAATACACGATAAGCATCTTAGCTCTACCCTGCATATTTCGTTCCAGGGTGGAGTATAACGTGATCGATGGCAAGCCGTTCGTCTCTTCCGTGATGGGCATCCAGGACGACGTGGAGACGGGCTTCTACTGGTTCACCTTCCTCCGCAAGCACAACGCGGAGGAATCGATGCTGGTGGAGGACAGTGAGTACCCAGACATCGACTCTTTTATTAAAATGTGTAACTGCATTTATCATAGTAATTCGTGGTGATTATATTGGAGTTACATAATATGAAAGAAGGGATTATTGTAAAATACTAAAATTTGAATTTGGAACAGATATATTATCTGGCTTTATAAGTCATAAGGTCATCCATTTACCCGATTTTATAAATATCATACCAACAAACCAACCTAAGACCCAAACAAAGTAGTTCGTACGCGACACGCCTCATATAAACCTTATATAAATTTTAATCTAAAATATATTTTTTGTTTCCCTCAGGTCCTGTGGATGTGAAGATTGAAGCCAACCAGGAACTCATTCTGTGGTACAAATCCGGGCAGTGGAATAAACCCTGAATGCTTCTGAAAAACTACTATACAAAATTCCTGTGTTGTTCAAAACTTTCTATTAATACTATTGTTTAACCAAATGATTATTAAAATTACTTATACCTACCTTCGAGTTTGTTTATTATTCTTTAAAATTTGAAGGTTTTAATCCATACATTTTTAAAAAAGAACTTCTCTTATTTTGAAATATAATTTTCTTTAAAATTGCAAACATTTGAACGGGTATGGCAAGGTAGAAGTTATTTTGCATCAAAATTATCTAATTTTAAAGGATTTTTTTAAATCAATAAAGCCTTTTTATGAAACAAATTTGCAAATGATACAAATTATGCCTTACTACATTTTTTTCTCTTTAAGCACGTGGGAAAATATAACACATGTTTGTTTATTTTTTATTTATTTCCCCATTTTTTACTGTTAAAATTGAAAATTATTTTACTTCTCATTGTTGCTAAAAATAACTGTCACTCAGTCTTTTAATTATCAAAATGAACAGCTTTTCTACTACCAAAATTTCTATTACACAAGACGAGGCAAGCAAAATTAACACTACTACTTCAAATTCAAAACGCTATATCAGTTTCGTCACAATCGATAATTTTCGTTTTACTCTCAATCCAAATCGCAATACTTTCATTAAATTATATTTCATTTAAGAAATTCGAAGTAAAATTAAGGTTGTTTTACAACTACATGATATTTAGTAAGTTTTTTTTTAAATAAAATATACATTTTAACGGACGTATATTTACCCTGTAGGATAACTCAAATAGCTTATTACTTAAAATGTCCTAAGGAGCAACCCCTTCCGTATTTTCTCAAAAATAGTTTTATGATTCTATTATGTATTACGATATTAAACAAAAAAACAACAAATATACGTATAATATATTATTATTTATAGCCGTAGGAAAAAAATATAGGAAATAAATTGAACAAGTGAGACTTTCAGTCCCATAGCACTAATGTATTAGTTTTGAAATTACAACTTTGACAAAATAATAACTTTGCCATGTTATCGCATTTTTACCAGGCATTTGAAACAGCATAACATCAATTTGAAACAAAATTGAAAATAAAATAACACCCGGTTATTTAATTATGAATTGATAAAGTTTTAAACAAGGCCATCTGCTAGGCATTTTAAAATTTCAAAAATATATAATTAAATAAATAGAAAATATTTTCGTTTCCAAATTTTTTCCTTTGAATGTTTAGTTGTTTAATTATTGACTTGAACCTGCTTCTGTTGACTTGAAAATATGAGTTTGACAGTCTAGTGGTATGAAAAAGAAGTTGGTAAAGGGAACAAAGATGAATCGCCATTTTTTAAGATCTTCTTCATAGGTACACATAACTTAACATTTGGCACCTCTAGGGTTGAAAGGGCATGTCCCGTCAGCGGCACCCCAAAAGGTGCCAGAAAGGCAGCCATAACTGTGGTGAAAGGATGTCACCCCTAAACCAGGCACCCCAGGGGAGAATAAAGGCACACCTAATTCAGGCTGCCCGGAGGTGCCACAGCAAATATCAAAAGCGACCAAGGATTTTAAGATTTATACCCTTAGATCCCTTATAAATATGTACCTTTAAGAATATTACTAAAACAGAATTAACTGATAAAAAAATAATACTCACATCCAGACTCACTCACATATCGGAATTGTGATTTAGATCAAAGGCCGAAAACATCTGATTTTGCATTTTGGAGTAGTTTTATGTTTTTTGTTCTACGAATAATTAAATATTTGTTTATAACTACAAATAATCATGCGGACGATAGTTAATATTGATTTTATTAGCGATAGAAAATTAATGAAAATAATTGGCTTTAGGAAGTTGAAATTATAGCTGGATGCTGTGTTCAGTGAAATTTATTCTAAATTATATGAATTGCATTATTTAATGTAGAAACGGTTGCTGATGTCACTTACTGTAACGAACCTAGTTTTTTCGAGATAAGAATTTTCGTAAGTATTTAAGGAACTGGAAAGTAGGCAATTTTAGTTCTTTTAGAACTTCTTGTTTATATTTTTATAGAAATAAGATCTGTTTGAAATGAACTGAAATTTCTTTGTGATAAAAACATAATATATGTATTATTTTATTTCAGAACATTTAGAACTGCATACAAGGTGATTATAAAGAAACTTTGCTAACATCTGCTCTTCTAGAATCCGTTCCAGTTAATCGATTGATATGAGATTGCAAATATAGTTATTTGGAGGTATGCCCACGAGAATCTGCGATTGATATTACAGTATTGATTACGGTTATAGTTACAGAAACTCGAAAATGTCGGACGGCAACGCCTAGTTTTCATATCTCAAAATGTTCACCTCATGCGAAAACCTTAAGTAGCGTTGGAACGGCCTTGATATGTCCAAAACCCGACGTGTTATGGACAGGGGCGGCGATAGCGGAGGGGCTAGGGGAGCTCCACCCGGGGAAATTTTGAATTGAAAATTTCACGTCGGGAAATTTTGAATTGAAAATTTCTCGTCGGGAAATTTTGAATTTCGTCGGGTATTTAACTTATGACTTCATTATTATCATATATTCTTGTGGTCGGAATTTCATAAAAGTTTTGGATGATAAAACAGAGCCCTTTTAAGAGTTTCAAAATTATATTCTGCTTCACACATTCATCGCAGTTTGTTCGCAAACAGTGTGTGCACACAATGATTTTCCGTTGCGATTTAGTGAGGAAAGTAAAGGCCTTGATTATAAAAAACACTAAAATTTAAATTCAATAGAAAATACTTTTAGTTACTTCGGTTAAAACATGTTGTGTCAGACATGACAAAATTGAGACAGATATTTTGTGTTACAATATATCATTACCATCTTTAATTGGTATGCATGTTATGTCTAGAACTTTTTTGAATCAATAAACTATTCTTATATATGTCAAGCGGAAAGTAAAAAAAAACAAACATCTTGAGTAGTAAATTGTTTTAAAATATTTACTAGCGTGACAGACATGACACGTGTAAAATTTCCTATAGACAGGTATTTATTCTTAACTATCACTTTACTTTTTTGAAAAACTGCTTGGATAATACATTTTGATGTAAACAAGATGTATAATGTAATGTGGCACGTAATAAATTATTTAAAAAATACTTAACTTTTATTAAATGCCGTGTAATATACTAGTGTGGGTGCTGTAAAATTTTCTAGTATTTTCCTCCTTCTCATACCTAAGTGATCTGTGGATTTAAAACTGAACATCCCTTTAATTTAAGTTGATACTAAATGCAAGGTGCTTTCGAAAAAATTGGTGATTTGTTTCTTAATTTAAAAAAAAAAAAACGTTCCGGTTAGGATCTTGCACTGAAGCAGACGCAGTGAATAAATGTCTTCTAGAGAGTGTCACAGCGTCTGCTTAAGTGCAAGATCCTAACCGGCGACGCCCTTTTTTTTAAACACGAGACCAATACCGAACTTTTCGGAAACACATTGCATTTTCGGTTTTTTTTTTTTTTTTTTTTTTTTTTTTTTTTTTTTTGTTTGTCATTCTGTGAAAACCCTCATCGTGTTTCGCGTTCAGCCATTGGCCACGTTGCAAATTGAGAGATGTTGAATTGTGCAAAAGATAGTTTTCGATACATTCAACATGTATTAAAATTGAAAAGAGTACCCATTTTCGACTCTGAAGTCAGACTATGAAATATTTTGCTAAGTTCACATGGTCATAGACAATTCGTTAGAGCTTCTTGAACCAGTATTTGTTTTAATTTCTTGCTGAAGCAGATGAAGGACTCACTCAGTCATTCACTTACTTTTTTCAGGGGGGGGGGGGGGATTGACGCAACTATTGTTATATTTTGAGGGAGGAGGGCAAAGATTCCATTACAAGGTGTTCTCGCAACTCCATTAAACTCACCTAGTGTTTTATACTTAGCCTCTCGGACTTGACACTTCATGGTCTCACCATTGCTTTCAATACATCCTTCGCCATGTGATGAGGCTGTGAAATGCCAGACTTTAGAAAGTTTACTATGTCATTGAAAATATTATGAATTTTTGAATTTTTGTTTTAATGTTAACCTGAATTGCCCTAAATATTCGTAATGAATAAATTGCTGATCACAATAACAGCATAATCACTTTCATAGGAATATATCTTTGGTAGAGAAAGTATGCATGGTAGAGGAAGTATTCTGCCCATGCACAGACTGAATTTTATCCTGCTTAAGAATCATTTTTTTTATCCCGGCCACATTGAATAGGGGCGTGATAGTTAACGTCTTCGATTTTCTTGAAGCTTTCAGGATATGTTAGTAGTACTATGATAAGAAAAAGTGAATTTCAGTTTTTCTTAAATCAGACTTGTTTGACCTTGAGAGGAGGTCAAAGTTCGAGGTAATGGACCAATGGTGAACATTATATCACCTTTCTACTTCTAGAGCCATAATTGTTCAATGATTTTTTTTTAAATATGGATACTACTTGATACCAGGTACATGTCAGCATAATTAGTTTGGTGGGGCACTCATGGCTTTGAAGGTCAGGGTCCTTTGAAAAGGGTCATTTTTCGTCGATTGTTGTCATGTTTCTGCCTAATTATCTGCTCAAGCCCTAAGTGACCCACAAAAATAATTATTGGAGTAGTTGCACACATTAGGGTAGTACATAGAAAAATATAAAACACCATGGGTGATCCTTTACTTTGGTAGTTACAGAGTCTCAAAGATGACCATTTTCGAAAAAAGGCCATATTCAAAGATCAATAACTCGAGAAGGCAAGAGTCAATAACTTAGAGACACAGTTGCAAATACACCTCGAACATTTTTGTTTTAGACTTAGGTGAAAAACCTATGGGACCTCTCTTACTTTTTTTTTATTACAGTCCATTTTGTGCAGTCAATTTTGAACATTTCCAAAAAAAAATATTCGATTTCAAAAGCCCATCACACTGGAACGAAAGGGTCATTGACTTAGAGACACAGCTGAATACACTTCATATATAGTTGTTTTAGACCCCCAGGTTACAAATCCATGGCAACTAACTTACTTTTTTTATTATAGTAATTTTTTTATATCTCAATTTAATAACTTTTTTTTTTCATTCTTACTATACCTTAGTTCTAAGCTTCACATTTTAGATCATAGATGGCAGCATGATACAAAAATCTTCAGAATCTTCATATTTAAAATGATAAAAATGGGTTGTATGAAATTGATTGTAATAAAAAAAGTAATCATGATGTCATTCATTGATAACCTGGGTCGAAAACTACAATATTAGAAGTGTACTTACATCTGTGTCTCTAAGCTTTTGACCCTTTCCTTCCAGAGATATGGGCTTTTGAAATCGAATATTTTTTGGAAATGTTCAAAACGGACTGCACAAATTGGACTGTAATAAAAAAAAGTAAGAGAGGTCCCATAGGTTTTTCACCTGGGTCTAAAACTACAATATTTGAGATGTATTTACAACTGTGTCTCCAAGTTATTGACTCTTGAATTCTCGAGTTATTGACCTTTGACTATGGCATTTTTTCGAAAATGGTCATCTTTGACACTCTGTTACTACCAAAGTAAAGGACCACCCATGGTGTTTTATATTTTTCCATATACTACCCTAGTGTTCAACAACTAAAATAATTATTTTTGTGGGTCACTTAAGGATTAAGCAGATAATTAGGCAGAAAAAATGACAAAAATCGCCGAAAATGACCTTTTTCAAGGGACCCTGACCTTTAAAGCCATGAGTGCCCTACCAAACTAATTAAGCTACATGTACCTAGAATCAAGTAGTATCCATATTTAAAATAAAAATCATGGGACACGTACGGCTTTTGAAATAAAAGGATGATATAATGTATATCATTGGTCAATTACCTCGAACTTTGACCTCCTCTCAAGGTCAAATAAGTCGGATTTAATAAAAACTGAAATTCACTTTTTCTTATCATAGTACTACTAACATATCCTGAAAGTTTCAAGAAAATCGAAGATATCAACTATCACAAGCTGTCCCCCTTTTTAAAAAAATGAATCTTAATACATGGAGGAATGAGTAGTAAGGAGCAGTCATTGCCTATTACCCACCACTGAGCGGGTTGAAGTAACTGTAAGGTATATCAGGGAAGCTAAATACAGGGAATGATGGCCAACCCGCGAGTTGACGCAGTAGGAAGTAATAGGTATTATCAGGAAAAGTGACTTTTGGAAGATTTAAAAAATATATATATATACTGCAGCTATAATTTTAGATATACATTCATGTACTATCAGACACTTGTTAACACGAGCTAAATAATATTTTTATTTATTTTATTTAAGAGAAATTTAGGCTGTTTAAAACTATATATAAACTTCCACATCAAAAATATATAATCAAAGCCGCTTCTACTTTTTCCTTACCTGGAATGTTTTCAACATGTTCAATTATAACAGCGTGTTCAATATGTTTTCTATTAAGAATCGTAAGCATATAAGCCGTAAATTATGTTGAACAAAATTTTGAAATATGGAGTAATAAATCTTATTAAACGTAGAGAAAAATATTATTTTTATTTTACAGAAACAGTTACGACTTTTTATATGAAGGAAAATGTATAGAATTCAAGAACCATTATACACACAAACAAAGCAATCTTTTCTTAAAAATTAAAATATTTTGTTTCATAAAAGTATTTTTTTTCACAATATTATACAAGTTTGAACATAGAGAGATAAGTAAACAAATTAGTAAACAAATCAAACTTACTTTAATCTTTTCAGGTACTTGATTTTAAGATTTAAAAAAATACTACGATAATATTAAAATCGCAATTTAAAATTTTTCATCTTTTAAGTTGTTACCTTTTGATACCTTAATGTTCACAATAAAAAAGAAAGAAAAGTTCATTTTGGTGAGTTCATCCAGAACAGCTAAAATTTAAGATTTTATTGTCCTTCAAATGAAAGGCTTTTGTGTCTGTCTAATAGATTGCTTTGTGTTTATTTTTTTTAAAAATATTCTGTATTTCTTTTCCGTTTTCAGCAATACCTTTAAAACCAAAAAAGTGCTACAACGAAAGTGCTTTTCGAAAACCTTAATATGACAAATAACTAGTACTAGACGTCTAACGTAAGCTAGATTATTATGTTTATGTTTTACACTTAAAGTTACTTTTTAATAAAAAAATCATAAAAATTATTTTTAAATGTTTAATTAATGTTAATAATTGTAATGCAAATACTTTTTTAATAATAACAAAAGAAAACTTATTTATGATATTAAAATATGGAAATATTAAATGAGTTATTTGGAAACAAATAGTAGTTAATATAGAAAAGGTAGAAGTTAAATACAAGTTTTATTTTTTGATTTACTAATAAATGAGTTTTTATGTCAAAATTCGTAAGAATAAAAAATGCATAAATAAGGATGTTAAAATTTTACATAAAATCCACATTAAAGTCGTCTTAAATAGTAAAATAAATTTTATCCAATTCCTAAAGCAGAATGACATTTTAAAGCGATGCACAATTTTGAAATCTAACTTCGTGCTATTTTAGTTAAACTTAAAGGAAAATAAAAATATTTATCACTCAGAAAGGAATTGAGAATGAACAATTATTTTGATACATTAAAATTGTTTCAGAATTCTTAAAATATTCTTTCTTAAAATATTTAATTAAAACGTTATTTACTGACACAGAATCGTATTCGACTACGCTCCTACCGGTTTTTTGGCCATCACAAGATGGCGTCGCGGTTGCAGTGACGGATTCCCCGATGTCGACTCCCCATTACTTATTCCTCTAATGGCTTCATATGCGAAGTCAGCTTGTTCTCGCTGAAGTCAGCTTGTTCTCGCTGAAGTTAGCTTGTTCTCGCTGAAGTCAGCTTGTTCTCGCTGAAGTCAGCTTGTTCTCGCTGAAGTCAGCTTGTATAGGCAGTTTCCCGTTTGGCGAATTTTGCTTTAAATTAGTGAAAACTATAGATTGTATATGTTTCACATTTTACAGGAAGTATATAAGTTATTTCTTCAAAAAAGTTAGAACATCATTTAAATTCAAAATACTAAGTTTGCTGTTCCATCTTTAACTCACATGCTAATTTTTTTTTACGAACTGTTTAGTTTGAGATGTAAAGAGAAAATAAAGAGTCAATAATTTTTACTCAGCAGATTTTTTTTCATATCGAAAAATCCACGTTCTTCGTGACAGACATGACATGGAGAAGAATTCTAAGTTTGGAGGAAACAGCAAAATGATAAAAAGGTTTTCAATAAAAAAAATTGTGTTATTATGCATAAATTGATCAATAATAATAATAATAATAATAATAATAATAATAATAATAATAATAATAATAATAATAATAATAATAATAATAATAATAATAATAATAATAATAATAATAATAATAATAATAATAATAATAATAATAATAATAATAATAATAATAATAATAATAATAATGATGATGATGATAATAATAATAATAATAATAATAATAATAATAATAATAATAATAAATCTATTAGTATTTAAATACTTTAAAGGACATCAAACTAGAAGTAAAATTAACAGATTTTCGGTTTCAAAAGTTTGTCTCACAGATATTAACTATAAAAAATTATTTATGCGTTTATATTACTATAACTTGTTATTTTCATAAAATTTGACGTATTTTCTATCCCCTCGAGCAAAAAAATTAAAATTTAGTTGAAATTTGATAATAGATGTATGTGTCGCATTATTATGGAATCAACCATTAAGCTTATTCATTCGCGTTAATTTAAAATATCATTCTCTTACAACATTTTATTTGATAAGACTACAACGTAGCAATTAATTACGATGACTTAAAAAACAAAATCCATTCTATTATTACTTTAATTCTACAAACTTATTAAATACTATGAGTAGACTATAATAGAATAGAGTAATACTTTAAATAGAATGAGTATATAAAGGGAGACCCCTCGGTGGTAAAAAATGCACGATTTAGTGAAAAGAGAAATCATGGCCCGCTTTGTAATCGTTCTGTTGTTAGCATGCTTGGCGAGTCTTTCTATGGGCCAAAGAGCTAAAAGAAGAGAACAGATTTATAAATGTTATAACCAAAACCTCTGCAGCTGCAAATGTAAGTATTTTTATGGTGTGTTCACACTACGAAAACACCGTGTTAGTGGCAACACTTTGCTCCGGAGTGTCTCCAGCTCAAACCGATTCCAAGCAGTCAGTGATCACGTGACCTTTTTTTACAGGTTTACCAGAGGATATGTCCTCTGGTAAAGATAGAAATAAAAGAAGAAATAACAGAAACTGTCTCCCCCCCCCACATCCCTCCGATACAATTTCAAATCAATAACCGCGTTATCTTTGGAATACTGTACTTTTTTTTCGCCGTTTTATTTTTGAGGTTTTTATTTCGCGCCTTTGTCTATATCTGCAAAGTACCTGAGGATTTATATGAGTATGTTAGGAAAAGTTAATATATATGATTATGTTAGGAAAGGCGCTTTTTTTTTTCTCCCTTTTTACTGTTTTGTCTGAATGCTTAATATAAATCTAGGATGGCTGTTAAGTTCTGTTTTCATTGGATTTTAATTGCTGTTTTACATCTAAAACATGTTTTTTTTTCAATTAGTTGATATTGTAATATAACGAATAACGACATAAAAGCATACAATTTTTAAATTATTCCACATCAGCGATTCGTCTGTACGACGTCTTAAAATAACATAGTTGAAGTTTGGAAAATTAAATCATTAAATGGTTTTTTGTTCAACTTAAACTTTTAAATATGTTGTGTTAAAAAGTTACGCTCCAGACACAAATTAATGCAATCATTAAAAAAAATTCAACAATTAAAATTAAAAAGTGCCCTTAAATAATATACGCTTTGACCAAAAAAGGCATAAAAACGGTTAACCGAAATCTTAGTTATACGTTAGTGCAACGTTAAATATGCTCTAAAGTCCTGACGCTGCTTACGATGTTTTTTGTTGGGTGCCTACTCAGAGGTACGGCTCGTCACCTGACTATGATTCTAAACTACTTCTAAATTACTACTGAATTGCTATCGTATAGCTCTAGTGCTACGATGATTCAAATCTGAACTCAAATTAGAATAATAACTTTTATTATCACGAAAAAAAGAAAATAAAGCAAACAAACACCAAGGGAAAACATGAAATTCAAAAAGCAATCTACAGTTGAACAAGGTGGCGCCAACAAGACTGATATTATGAATTGCATTACTCATAAACAATTCTAATCGTTCTTAAAAAAGTCTAAATATTTGCAACTGGCGTCATAAATGTCTCTCTTTTCTTTTCGAGTCTTTTTTTTTCGAATAAAGAGAGTGGCACGATCAGCATATACGAAAATCCCACATAGGGTTAAAAACGCACCAACGATAATCCTTCTTTGGAGTGACGTCACATTGCTTGGCGAGTTTTGAAACCGTTTTGCTTGGCGATATTTAAAAAGTCCATTCAGAATTCTACCGTATGTGGGATTGTGGCTGGTGGTAAATTTGACGGACAAAAACAAAAATTTGGAATGTGAAAATAAAACTTGGCTAAGCTTTTTTTTACTCAGTTTTCTTATTTCAGAAAAGAACTCGTCTCACTAGAAGTTGTTTTGCTTTCAATTTATATTACTTTTTAGTATTTTTAAAGTTAATTGGTAAAAAATTATAAATTCACAAGAAGTAAACTTATTAACTATTGAAGCACCATTTTTTGAGTGAAAGAAGGTGCCCTAAAACAGGGTTTTTTTTTCAATGTATATAAACAATAAACATAGCCATTCATATTTTTTAAATTATATGAAATAAAAAGAAATTACATATATGTAGTGCCTGAACTAAGAATTGGACTACTTTAAACTTCAATGAAAGTACTACCAAAATTCATTTTTCTAATTTTATATTCAAAAACAAATGCAAAGATTAAAGATACATATTTATTAATATATATAGTAAAAAAAATTGGAATTGCATAAATGTATTAAACATAATTTCTTCAAATGTACAGAAAACATTAAGTTAAAAAAAACAAGTTCTATGAAATACAGAAAGAATTATACCTTAATAAGTGCAAAAATTAAAAAAAAAACACCTTTCACACACATTTGTTTTGTAATGTAAAGTATAAAGTTGCTATTAAGAGCTATAAACGTACATATCTTATTAATGAGTGATAAAAATAAATGTCGCTGCAGCTATGAACTTGCTACTACAGATGAAAACTTATTTATTTATACTTAGAAGGGTGTAAAGATCAAATTTTAAAAATACAGCCACAATAAACTGGTGAAAAAAATATAAGATGTTCATGTTTTTAGAAGATTTAATGTTTGTATTCAATTTGGAAGGTGTTAATAATCGAATACTCAAATTTATAATTGTTCAATAATTTTATGATTCACAATAACTTTTTGTTATAGTAAACATGTTTATGAATGACAACACAATTTTCAACAACTACTTTACATGCTAAATTATTTAGCAAATAGTAAAAGTGAATGAAGACAATTATAATAAACTAAAGTATTACAAATGCAGATTTTAGTTAACTCGAGAATATATCGAAATCAGACAATATCAACAGTATCTGTTGTAAATGGTGTGGTAGCGTATCCAGATTCCCCAGGCATCAATTCTTGCTGGGACTTCTCTCAGCCAAAGTAGTATGGGAAAGGGGGGAGTGTGAAGCCTCCATGCGAAGCCACCATAAATGTTAAATTTATCTTAACGTGGTGGATGGCATTCTATCAGTCTTTACAAGAAGGCAATCTGTATAATGTAGGGCTCTTTCTCACAGGAACAGATAATTTCTAGTAATCTTAAGGTGAAACAGGTTCAGTAATTCCGTATCTGGAAAGAAATAATATTTAATTTATACATAGAACCTTACAAACACACCAAAGAACCTCCAGCGAACAGAAAATTCAATTGTTTTTGCTGGAGTATATTTTCATGGAAACTACTTATCTAAATTCTAAAATTCACCAAATACAGTCATTGGGAAATCCAAGGAATTGATGCATGTACATATTAACACAGCATACAAATCCTCTGAAAACCCGGCTGTAAAGGAATGGCAACAACTTTATGGCCATGCCAATATTACAAATTAGGCATGCAATAGTTACATACAATAAATGTGCAGTGCATAATATAATCAATAAATGAAAACAAGTATTCAATATGTTAAATATACTATTCATGTGTACCAAATACATGGGCTTGTCCGTTTAATGTTTCTGAGATCAGCTGTTGAATACTTTTTTTTTCATTTGGCTTGGAAAAATTTAGCACTGCATTATTTTTTTTATGGTTTCTCTAGCACCTTTAACTAGTGAAGACATGTGTTCAAATAAAACTTTTCTTGACATTACTCCTTTCTTGCCAGAAAATGTGTTTTTCTACAATTTTTCTAGTTCTTGGAAATCTGCCGTATGACACAGTCTTGTATATTAGTCATCAAATTTGTATCTCTATCTCCGATGATCTTTGTACAATGTATGTTATGATTATCTTTCAGATATTTCAAGCCTTCAATAATCATGTCACTTTAAAAGGCAGTTGAATTGATGGTACTAGTAATTAAGAGAAAAGTGCAAATCTCAATGGACTTAACTCTCAAAAATAAAACAAATGCAGATTTCCAAGGCAGTTTAAAATTTTACATAAAATAGTAAAACCCTGGTTTATAACACTACGTAACAGTTAATACTGGATGATACCTACACATACCTTTTATTAGGTTAGGGGGGAAGGGGTCCATAAAGTTAGCACATACAACAATAAATGGCTTTATTAATTACACAAGTTTATTATTACACAAGTTCCTATGCAAATCGACCTTTTGGGACACCCTGTAAAATAATTTTTTTTTTATTTTGTAGTTGGTGACGGCATCGACATCTGGCAAGAATGTTTCGATATGGCAGGCCCACAGGTAAGTACAATGCTGTACTGGACATTCATAAAAATTTTTAGGGCATTTGTCGATAATAGGCCACCTGATGCAGATAAATTCATATGCAATTAAAGGTGTTGTTCGTCTGTACGCACTTTCAAAAGTGTTGAATTACTATGCAAATACTATGCAAGAAAAAGTTACAATTAATTTCGAATATGTTGCTGAATGAAATGTCGAATGCATTACAGTTTTCAAAAATTCTATGTACACTTTTTTTTTGTTTTATTTCTCAGAAGTTTGCACACATAGGGAAGTCAAATTTTTATACGTTTTTAACTTATCGTTGTAGCACATGGTGGTACAATTAAAAAAAATGTCTGTGGCTCGGAGCAACGAATGCCGTCGTATTAAGATGCGTTAATATATATATATATATATATATTATATATATATATATATATATATATATAATATATATATATATATATATTATATGTATATATATAAATATATATAAATATATATATGTATATATATATATATATATATATATATAATATATATATATATATATTATATATATAATATGAGAGAGAGAGAGGAGAGAGAGAGAGAGATGAGAGAGAGAGAGAGAGATTGGTGAGAGAGAGAGAGAGAGGGATGGGGTGAGAGAGAGAGAGAGGAATTACTTAATTACAATTGTTATTGGAAAATGGGTTTTTAAGAATATTTTACTTATTTAATTATAAAAATATGCAACCAATGAATTCGCAGTAATCAGAAACTAAGAGCGTTACATTATCTGAAGCATTAATATAAACATATATTTTCGATATAGGCAATGGCATGCAACTAACATTAAATCTATTAATATTAATTAAGATTAATTCAGTGAATAAAGGGTTTTAAATTGTATTCTCTCTCTTCAGATCCAGGAGTGGTACGTGGGAGAAATCAACAAATGCAAGGGCCTGTCGAAACCGATTAAAAATGGTCCGATATTAAGCTGGATACCAAGTGTGTGTGACTTAG
>CM043120.1:64601511-64853688 GCA_023701765.1 Hylyphantes graminicola | reverse complement strand
TTTCAATTATGAATAAGTATGTAAATTAGATAATTTTTTATTCACTAATTGTCCGACTCACAGTAATGGGGAGGACATCAGGAGTCTACTCGTTATCATATTAACGGTATATTTTCATTGTTAAAAGCTAATACCATTCAAATTTTTAAATTATATAATGAAACTCTCATTCTCAAGCAAAATTATAAATACAAATTTTAGGTTATTTTCTTCTGGTGCATGCTAATTTTATGTAATCCATTTTTTTTAAAAAATCGTTTGCGTAGTATTTAAATAATAATTTTTTGTTAATATCATTACCCTTATTGTTATGTTATTTCTTATATTTCAAATATCGTTAGAATGCATTAGGAAAACCAAATTTTTTAAGGTATATGGGAGGCTAATGTACAATGTAATACTTTTGTTTTCAGTGCTAACTCTCAAACTAATATTTCTTTTAATTCGACTATATACATTCATATTACCAAATTATTAGGCTTTATGTTAAATTTAGAAAAAAACAATTATTTACATTTACTTTTTTTAATATGAATTTTTAACAGAAAGTGGCAAAGATGACCATTCGACACCGGGGTAAAATGGTACTTGGCACGGGATCCAATGGACCACAAGGAAGTTTGTAAAAAAATAATGAATTACACACTTTAATATTGAAAAACATAAATTATATTAAACTTGTTTATTACTCAGACACATAAAACATTACATTAACGGATATTGAAGTTGGAAAACGATACACCAAAAGATTTTTGTGCCACTGAATGCCTGCTATTTTCCTGTGACTCTGTATCTGCAGGGCTCGGGAGAGTCAATAACGCATCCTTCACGCCTACAAGGGGTTCATCAAGAATGTCAGGGAAAATTATCGCATTTTGATAAGGTTTTTGCCGCATAAATCTCACAAGAATGCAAAATACTATCGTGTACTTCTGTTATTAACCCGCCAGCACTCGCCTGGGGTCTAATGGACCCCAGATAGATTAAATACACTTCTAGATCTGAAACTCTGATTGGATTACCATTATAAGGATTTTCTAAATTAAAATTGACTTAGACACTAACTCCCCCAATTGTGTCTAAGAGAACTAATGTAATGGTTCACTGCTACCTTTTTCTAGCCTCCTTTAGGAGCTCTAGCACAGTCAATTGCGCCTCGTAATTTAGAACCCTGGTCAAGAGACAAGTTCCTTTTTTCTAAAAAGAATGGAATCATAAAACGAAACTCGTTACTTGACCAAGGTTTTGAATTACGAGGCATAGCCAAATATGGCTTATTACGGCCAACACATCCAATTACGCCTCATAATTTAGAACCCTGGTCAAGGGACGAGTTTGTTTTTTATGATTCTATTCTTTTTTTTCCCTTTTTGATTAATCCCTTCCCCCTTCTTGATTAGTAAGTGTCTCAAAGTTTTTTTGCGTTTGGATTATTCATTCAAGCTACAGACCACTCCGAATAGCGAGCGTTATTTTATAACCACCCTGTACATTTCGAAGAAACAGTAGATTTGCAATCGGAAAGTTCAATTATGGCAATCACAAATCAATCATTAATAGTGTATTAGTTCCGTTCTTACTTTGGGGGCGCTAGGCATCAGATTGAGTTCTCGGTTTAGAAGATTCTTAGTCTATGGTAAGTTAGCGCGAGTGCTGCCGGGTTAATTCAACAGAATGAACCCCTGTCTTATTTGTCAAAAAATTGACCAAAACATACATGCCGACTTCTAATTCGGTATCAAAATTTGCATCATGCGGTGAAATAATTTCCTCATCACTGTATTCTGTATAACTACAAACAGGCATATTTTCAGAATCACCTGAACTTTCTAATACATATTTTTTTAACTTTGAAATGCTTCTGGAATCCTCGATTTCATCATTTTTCTTTGTACTAGAAGCAAAAAAAAATTCAAAATTGTTGTTGTCTCTAACTAAAGCAGCATTTTAATGTTTATTTTTTTTAAAAAAATCTTCCTTGATTTTAGCTTCTTCTTCAATTCTTGTCAACGGTGTATCAGTTAAAATTGTTTAAACTTCAGGATTTTTTTTTCTTGTTAAACATAGATATTTTTAAAAAATGAAAGTTTTTTTTTAATGAACTATTTATTTAGTAATCAACTTGTAAAAAGTGAATTGAATTAATTCAAAATTAATTAAATATTTAATTTTTAAAAGATAAATGAAAGAAAAGTCAAAATAAAATACTTCTGTACTCTGTTTTGAAGTCTGATTTGGGTTATTTTTTTTTGTTTTATTTTTAAGCCTAATGCATTGACAACACTTCAAATATGTAAATTACATTAAATACCGATTTGCTCACTCATTAAAAGTTTAATAATTCATTAAGTTTTGATTCCATACATACTGTCAATTTAGAAAATAATATGATAAACAGAACTGGGGTACAATGGACCATGGTCTATTGTACCCCAGGTTCTGAAGGACCATTTTACCCCTTGGTCCATTATACCCCATCTTCCCCTACAAACGCACTAGAAAAAGCCGCAAATAACCAAATAAGGCATTTTTTGTTTTTAAAACCATTTGTATTATTACACCACTCTAATAAAAAGTTACAGAGGTTTTTCTAATCTTTCAAATCATGAAAGTTAGTTAGCTTTTTTAACCTTTAAACTCAATTTTATCAAAACTTCGTTATTTTCATGAGTTACTTTACTTAAACAATGATAACTAAAGGTAAAATTGACATTTTGTCACACGCATTTTTTTTTTTTTTTTTTTTTTTTTGTGGAATAAGTTTTTGGAGGGCGTGAACCTCAAAAAAGATTTTGTTTTTAAATTAGTTTTATACTGCATGTCAAAGCTATTTTTTATTTTAAAATATTGGATTTCTTAAGTAATTAACATTTCAATTTTTGAAAATGATTTTTACACTTACCCTCATAACTTATGAAGGTATCAATTGTTAAAAAAAATGGATTTTTAAGTGAAATATAAGAAAAAATCAAGGGAACATCTTAAGGAAATAGCGGCTGAATAAGTTGTACACTATTAAAATAAGGAACATAATAAATTGCGGGGAATTATAATAAAAAACAAATCGAAAAAAAAACTTTTTTTATGCAAAGCAATGTGATTGTAAGTGATGCAAAAGCAATGTGATTGCTATTTGACGAGTAGGTTTTCTGATTTTCATATTGGCTAGTCATCTTGAGATCTTGCCGAACCAGCTGTAATTTCAAAAAGCGAAACGATCTTATTTACATGTTGCCAATTGCATGATATTTAAGTAAGTCTCTGTGTCATGCTCCTCAGAATCGAAGTTAAATTGTCCTTACTTCGTAAAATGAAAACTCACGCGTCTTTGGAGGTGGAAGTCCGTGAAACTGAGCGTGAAGAGGGATTTCCGGGGCGCCACGATATCCCAGATGCAATGTGCTTTGTCAGGGTAGTTGTTCGGGTAATTGGGGCTGGTGATATTGCCCCGGTCTTCATCCAGTACCCCACCGCAGGCATCTGCGAGAGGAGAAAGCTGGATTTGTGTTGTGAACTCAAAAACTTAAAAAAAAACCTATAAGAAATGTATGGTTCGTTTATTGCAGTTTCTGATTTAGCCGCATCTTATATCCCAAGTAAATAGTTTAAGAGCCAGTTTTTTTTTTTTTTTTTTTTTTTTTTTTTTTTTTTTTTTTTTTTTTTTTTTTTTTTTACCAGGCAGGCTTGGAAAGTTGACATTTTTAATTTTGCTGAAAATTACACAATATGTTCTTTATAAATAAAAAACTATTAGACACGTATATTTTTGTTTTTGCTGAAAAAAAAATTATTAAAGTTTCGATGTTTCAAAGTTGAAGATCGTCCGTTTGTTGAAGAAAAACGAACCAAATTCCACGTGGCAATACTTTTTGTATCAAAAGTTAAAAATTGCAGTGACAATTTTTTACTTGTGTTTTACTTGTTCCATAGTACATGTTAGGATATAAAAACTTATGGCTGACATTCGACACAAAGGACAAAGGCCAATCAAAGTTATTCAAAATAATGGTGTTTTTTTCTGAACTTTTGACCTTTATTATTTTCTTGTGCCAACAGCAATCCAAAAATATATATGATATAATGAATGCATAACAAAGACAAGTACCCAAAATAAGCAAGTGATGGGCGGTGGTACTGTTGGTTACAGAAATATTTGACTTTAAACTTGCCAAAAATACAAAATTGCACGACTTTCGAAGTATTTTATTCCTTGTGCCAGCATTGGAAATGTATAAATTTTGCTGGAAAATAATCCTTTTGTATTTCAGAAACAAAATCAATTCACAAACCTATGGTTATTTGCTTCAATTTTATTTAATAAGGCTTTAAACTTAAAAAAAAAAACCGCGCAGTTTTGTGCTTGCTGCAAAGTTTAGGGCTCCTTAACTGATTTTACTAAAAGTAAAAAGTTATAAAATTAGCTTTAAAATTATCCAAAAATGTATTGCAGAAAAAAAAAGTCAATTCACAGACATGTGGATATTTGCTCCAATTTTGTTTAACGAGGCACTAAACTTTGCGAAAGAACTCAAAATTTCGGATGACTGAAACATGCCCGCTGTATGTGATAAGTTTACCCATACAATTGGCATGTTACAGGCTATAAAATAGCAGGAAATTGGAGCAACTACCCATATGTCTGTGAATTGATTTTGTTTTTGCAAAATATAAGACTTAGTTTCCAGCTAACTTTATTACTGGTTACTTTTGGCACAAGCAGTTAAGGAGCTCCGAACTTTGAAAAAAAAACCGCAAAATTTTGTGTTTGCCGAGTTTTTTTTTTTCAAAGTTTAGAGACGCATTAAAAAATTGGAGCAAATACCCATAGGTTTGTGAATTGATTTTGTTTCTGCCATGTATACGGATTATTTTTCAGCTAATTTTATACTTTTCCAATGTTGGCACAAGGAATAAATTACCTCGAAAATCGTGCAATTTTGTATTTTCGGCAAGTTTAAGGTCAAATATTTCTGTTACCGAAACTGCCACCGCCCATCACTTGCTATTTTTGGCTGTTGTTGTTGTTTCTCATCCCACTGGTCTAGCGGAGCTAGACCAGGTCCATGAGTCCATTCACCCTCAGGAAATCGAAAAACAAGACCGGGTCGCGCAGAAAATCCTCCTTTGCAAAATTCACGCAGCTAAGGAGGTGGGCCGGGCTGGCTGCACTGGAGAGACATTTGTTGCAGGTGGGGTAGACCTTTTGTTGCTGTTCGTACTTCATGCACTTTAGGTGACCACTGATGAATCTAGCGTATGCGGTCTGATCACCTCTATCACCCCTGAAGGTCAAAGCACGACCCGGCTTATCCACAGAGTACCAGATGTGTACTGGGGGAGTAGTCCAGTTAATCAGGACACCTTTCTTTCTAATGGAGTGAATTTCTGAGGATGTGAGTGCCGAATTATCCGGCAGGGGCTCATTTGTGCCAAGTTTTGCCAGCGAGTCAGCGATCTCATTTCCGTAAAGACCAACGTGAGACGGAATCCACTGCAAATAAATATCTCGCTTCACGGAAAGTTTACTGAGCAGTTGCAAGATTGCTGTTCCAGCTCTATCGCCCACTTTGGGCCATGCACTCAAATATTGGATAGAGCTTCTACTATCCGTTAGGATCCAGATGGGGTCTAACCGCGAGTCCCCTTCAATTGCCTTCAGTCCTGCCTCAATAGCAAGAAGCTCCGATCGGAAAACAGAACAAGAATCCGGGTTTCTCATTTTTATGTTGGTATCGCCTCCAGGTCTCTTGATGTAGACTCCACTTCCAGTACGACTCTGATCGTCCCTGCTACCATCTGTATAAACACGAAGGCCCTCCTCTGGGATGTTTTTGATAATTTCGAGAGACAGTTGCTGAAGCAATTCAGGAACGTCTGAAGTTTTATTTGTGCTTGATGCCAGATCCGGACAAAAGTGTACTCTTGGAATCCCACGTGAGGGATCGACACAAGACTTAAGGGAGTGCTGTTCGACATCTTGATAGACTGAATTCAGGGAAATTGCACGTGAAAAAGGGCTATCTCTTCTTAGTCTCTGATTATTGGTCCAATTCAGGAGGTAGTCAGCAGTTCTGTGTTGGGCCCCAAAACTAAGTAGTTTACTAAAATACTTCACAAGACAAGTCTCTCTTCTCATATTAAATGGCAGAAGGTCTGACTCAAATAACCGATTTCACCAGGGCAGGAATGTCGCAAACCTGTAATTATGCGTCCCGCACTCTGTTGAACTCGATCAAGTTTTCGAAGATTGGATACTGACGCACTCGAATAGATGTGTTGACCATACTCTAATATAGGTCTTACAAGAGCGATGTAAGTTGTCCTTAGCGTAGCCGCGTCTGCACCCCAGTCGCGGCCAGAAATGTATTTAAGGATGTTCAGTCGCTTTCTACTCCTGGCCACCAGGGCCTCAATATGTTTGTTACAAGTAAATTCTGGGTCTAGTACAAAACCCAGATATCTAGGGTGCTTTTCATAAGGGAGAGGAATACCTCTCAGAGATATCTGGGGAGAATAATTGTAAATATGTTTATTGGTGGTGAAAAAGCTCGTCACTGATTTGGAAACATTGAATGTTAGTTTATGTTCTGCAGCAAAATCCTGGACTTCTGCAAGTGCTAGGTTAAGATTTGATTCCAGCTTTTTAACATCCGAGTCTGAATCCCATAGAACGATATCATCAGCAAATATGCCAATCTTGCACAGCCTCTCCTCCAGTCCCCCCAGAAACAGTGAGAAAAGTGTGGGACTCAAAACTGAGCCCTGAGGGACTCCTTGAAAAAGTTTAAAATTGTCGGAGAGGGTGTTGTCATATTTTACTTTGATGAACCTGTTCTGCAGAAAATCTGAGATCCAGGCGAGGGCTCTGCCCCCAATGTTGAAGGTTTCATAGAGCTTAACAATAAGTTTGTTGGTCCAGACTCTGTCGAAGGCCCTGGATAAGTCCAAGAATGCAGCAACGGTATGGTTGGTGGGTTTCATATTTTGAGCATCCCTTATACATTGACTGAAATAAAGCATCTGATCCGTAGTACTGTGACCCCTACGAAATCCATATTGTGCTCAGGGGAGTAGGTTATTGGAATGTAGGTAAAAATTCAGTCTGCATATTATCATTTTCTCCATAAGCTTGCATGAGACACTAGTCAGAGCTATTGGCCTATAATTCTCGGGAGAGTCTGCAGGCTTGCCAGTTTTTTGGATAGGAATTATTAAGGCTCTCTTCCAGTCTCGGGGAAGTCTACCGCAACTCCAAGAGTGATTAAAAATGTCCAGCAGGAATTGTCTTCCCGGTGAACTGAGATGATCAATCATGACTCCATTAATGCCATCCGGTCCTGGTGATTTGGAAAGGTCCAGATCTTTTATGGCCAGTTCAAGTTCTTGCTGAGAGAAACAAGTACTAAACAATGGAATACTTCTATTTGAGCTACGACAACCATGAGTAACATTTTTAGCTCGTTTTTTAATTGTCCGGTCATTTTCATCAAAACGAACACGACTAGTCTTCTGGTAGTGCTCTCCCAACAGATTTGCTGCCGCCCTGTCTTCAAGGGGGATATGACTGTTTGGGTCGACGAGGGCATTACCTTCCTCTTTTTGAGGTTGTACTTTATCGATGCTTTTGGCGAGTTTCCACAACTTTGAGGTGGGAGTCCTGACGTCTAGTTTGTTACACAAGTTCTTCCATTTATTCCTCTTATCGACCATATATCGGCATTTGATCTCAGCATTAATTTTATTGAGATTAGTTCTAATGGTGCCATTATGAGTAGTCTTGAGCTCTTCATGTAAGAGATTTCTTTTTGTAATAAGACCATTCAGCTCAGCTGATTGAGGTCCAAAAAAGGGAGTAGCCCTCCTATTAAAGCCTCTTGGTATAGATTGGCCTGCAGCTTTTAACACAGCTTTCTGGAAAAAGGACCAGTGTTCGTCAACACTGCCAAAATCACGTTTCCTGGATAAGTAATTTTCGACGAGATCGCTAAAAGTCGCCCAGTTCGCCTTTTTAAAATTCCAAAGTTTTGTTGGGTGTTTTCTTGTTCTCTGACTTCCCTTTAGTTCAATAAGAACAGGGAAGTGATCACTACCCACAGAATGAAGAACCTGCCATTTACAGCAGTTATAGATATCTGGACTGACTATAGAGACATCCAAAGCCTCACTGGTATTATAACTATAGGAGGAGTGCGTAGCTGTGCCATCATTGAGCGTCAAAAAGGCATTATCGTCTAACAACTCAAGGAGTTCAACTCCTCTATGATTGTCGGCAGAACACCCCCAAGAGGGGTGTTTGGCGTTAAGGTCACCAATAAGAAAGGTGTCATGATCAGGAATGTCCAGCAAACCCGCAGGCAGGCTTTTTTGATTAGGTGGGTGGTAGACATTAAAAATATTCACGGGTTTACTCTTCCAATTAACTGATATACCCTGCATTTCTAAGTCTGAGTTCGGAAACGGTTGAATACTGATTTCGCGATATTTAAGATCTCTAATAAGAAAGGCCAGTCCTCCTCCTCCATGGCATGGCCTGTCAGTCCTATAAATATGGTATCCCCGAATTCTCAACAAGGCATGATTCTTGAATTTGGTTTCCTGGATTGCAATAATCTGAGCACCGTACAATTCTGCTAGATTTAGAAGTTGGTCAAGCTTTGTTCTTGTGTCCTTGGTAGATAGGCCATTAATATTACATTGCAATATTCTCAAAGTTTTCCTTTTCCTTGGAGACTGTAACTTATTTATCGAACAGAGCCCTTTGCCTAAGCCCTGAGCGCGCCCCTGATTAGTCTGCGCGACGGGCGATGCAGCATCAAAACTCAAGGGATGCATAAACTCATGGATTAAAGGGTTAGGGGACAGCTTCTGTTAGTTGAAAACCTGGAGCACCCGAAGGTAGAAGTCTGACTTGGCTCCGTTCACCAACTAGCTTTAGCTGGGCATAGTGGGACGGCCTTCACGCCTAGGGTGACCCTACCAGGAGTTAAACTCCCGACGTACATCGCCCATCCCGTCCAGTGCCACCACCCCGCCACGGTGAGGCAGCTAGCAGGACTTGGGGGGGGGCTATTTTTGGCTACTTCTCTTTAATATGTAGTCATTATATCATAATAACTTTTGGTTCAATGTTGGCAAAAGAAAATATAACGGTCAAAAGTTCAGAAAAAATAAAATATTTCGAATAATTTTGAATGGTCTTGGACATTTGGGCCAAATGTCAACCATAACTTTTATGTCCTAACATGTACTAACTTTTATGTCCTAACATGTACTATGGTACAAGTAGAACACGAAAAAATTTCCACTGCAATTTTTAACGCTTGACATAAAAAGTAGTGCAATATGGAAGTTGTTTTTTTTTCTCCAAAAAACGGACGATATTCAATCCCCCCCCCCCCCCCCCAAAAAAAAAAAAAAAAAACTTTTTTTTTTTTTTTTTTTAGCAAAAACAAAAATATACGTGTCTAATAGCTTTCCATAAAGAACATACTCTGAAATTTTTAGCAAAATTAAAAATGTCAACTATTCAAGCCTGCCTGTTTTGCCCAGTTTTTTAAAGAAACCGGCTCTTAACCATATACAAAAGCAATGTAACATTATTCCTTTTCAGCCACTATACTGCAAATAAAACCATATATAAATTGTTGCTTGATTAATTTTATAATAACATGATATCAGTGAGATGAAAAGTTTTTGATCATAATAGTTGTGAATATACCTTAATAATTTGTTTTGTAATTCATTTTAATGATGTAGTATCTGTTTTGGTACATAGCATCATAATGTGAGTAAAATATCGAAAAAAAACTACTTTACACTTATTAGGCTGACATATTTGGTGACATTTTACTTTCAGTATTAAAAATGTGTTTCAACAAGTGTTTTTCTTTTCGATTTCGAAAAATTAGATGGAAACATGTCTTGGAATATAAGTCAAGACAGATTAAGCGAATCTTGATTTTATATTATAAGGATAGAAGGAATACTTTAATTCGATGTTGAGTGATGTATACAAGCAATATTTTGAATATTTATTTAATTTAATATGCTAAGTATATTCATTCTCTTTTTTACTCATGATACGTTGATGATTGCATTGCCTAAATGAACAGCAATTGTGTTGGTTTGATTAATGTCGATTATTAATTTTAATGAACACAATATTAAGTTTTCCCTTAAAATTGAAACCAAATGCTAGTTTATGTCTGGTGCACCTCCATAATACAGTAGGGGAGAGTGTTGTACCTTGGGACAATTTTTACATTTTAATTTTTTTTCTTCGATAATTATAGTCAAAATAAAAATTTAAAATCAGCAATTCAACACACCAATATATTCCTCGATAATATATTTTTTTTAAATTCTGGCAGCTTGAAATTAAAAAATTTCCACTCATTTAAAGTAGAGAGGATAAACTGTCCCAAGGTACAATATGATGCTGTACCTTGGGACATACTTTATAATTCAGTCAATAGTCATCCACTTGAACTAATTTGTGTCAGGAAACAAACTTTATTGTTTTTTCAAGGAAATACACAAATAAAACTTCATAATTCAAGAATAATTTAAATTATACAGCAAAATTGCAAGTCCAAATTATTTAACATTATATGATGATACAATATGCTTTACTGTCCCAAGGTACAACACACTACATGGTTTAAATAAAAGCAAGATAGTGGTCAATCTAAATGCATTATCATTATTTTCTCATAAACAAAATATTTTAAAATCTTCTCTTTTATGAAGAAAATAAAATGCAGTTGACTTTTTGTAAAAGTACAAAGGTAGAAAATTATATTAGAATGAGAAAAATATTTACTTTGGGGTAATGAAATATTATTTTTTGTCACCATTTCATCAATTCAATGATGCTAGTGTTAAATTTTATTATGATGATGTCTGTTGGTTAAGGCTACAGCGCGTCCCAAAGTAAGTATGAAACTAAGACATGTATGTTAGGGACAGAGTGCTAGTATTTCTCTTGTACATTAATATTACAATTTATTAAAAGCATATTTTTATGGTAGTCATGGGATAGATGGTAGTCATGGGATTATAATACTAGTAAAAATTTTTAAGTATTAAAACCATTACTTATTTTTAAAAAAAGATCTTCAAGAAAGATGGATTTGAAACACCAAAATTGCCGTTTTGTGGATATCAAGCTTGTACGAGGTGCAGTTGTGTTATGATGTGTTATTTATAAATAACTTTTCATTATTTGTTAAAATTTATTATAGTTATATAACAAATTTCTATATACTCTGGGATAACCTTTTTTAGTTTAATTATATATAAAGTTCTTTTATTAAGGATTGACAGATAGAACAAAAGACGATAAAAGATAATCCTATGAAGTCATACCTTTTAACAAAAAATAATTGTTCAAATCGGAGATTTAAAACAGGTATTATTACATGTCATCATTAGGGAACAGATAGAGAAAAGGCAACTGAAAGCACATAGAGAGACGGACAATAAGTGAAATGAATAGATCTTTCATGTCATAGCTTTCCAACAGAAATTTAGAATGAGGCGATTGGAACGGAATTTCGAAAAAGGGTTGTGGACAGACAGGAAGATGAAAATCTAAACGATATTAATACCTACTTTCCATGCGTTTTTGAGTTTTAAAAAAGTTAAATAAAACGCAGGGTTAATATCACAAAATAAAACTAAGTAATTTTATAAAAACCATTTATTTGAAACAAAAAAAATTGAAAAAATTCATCAATGTACAATCTTAACAGTGTATCTCTGCGTTTTTAGATTACATTCAGAACAAATTATTGAGCAAAAATAATTATACATCATATTTAAAAAAAATATTACATACTTGTCAGGTTTACTTGTAAAATAACAAGTGAACCGGTAAAATAAATCACCGGTAACCAAAGTCGAGTCGAGGACACCATTCTCTTGCTTCTGTGTATCCAAGGGACGAGCAGCGTTTAAATAAGAAATGTGTTTTCAAGAGGACAACGCATTCTCTGAAGCCAGAGACATATGATACAAAATTAAGACTAAACATTGGAAATTCCACAACAGCTGCTATCAGATGACTATCGAAACACTCTGTGAGCTTGGCGCAAAATATTAAGATATATTCCAATGCCAGATACAGTTAAACGTTGAATAATTGAGACTGGCTTGTTTACGTATGCATTTGATACAACTAAAGTTAAAATTAATCTTCAGAGCATATTTTTAAAAATGGATGAAGGGCGTTTTCTGTAGCTATCCGATATTTCTAACGCCAAGGACGGCGAAAGTCGCATAAAATAGTCATTTATTCCTAATATAGTTGTTGTTTGTAATTCTGCCAGTAATTTATTTTAACTCTAAGATACAGAATCTGGCTCCAATTATCAATTAGTCTATTGAAACTCTGTTTATCTATGAGGTTTCTTAGCTCGTAAAGTGATTAATGACAAATTCTTATGAATATTTTGATACCATGTGAATTGCAACCATTGATAAACCTCTGAAGGATGGGTAGATAAGCAACGATAAAGTTCTATCTTGTTTTTTATTTATTGTTATTTAGATGTAACTTTTTTAATTCAAGATTATTTTCGTCGATATTTTTTGTCTTTCGGAAGGACTCTTCTTATTTTAATGTTGTCAAGTTTAAAATGTTCTAAATGGTTATTTTTCCCTATACATATTTTGTACTTACAAACTAAAACTTAGGGCAAGATTATGACTATTTTAAGTATAAATCATATAAATCAAGACTAACAGGACTCCAACTACAAACTCAAGTCATGCGTGTTTGGATTATCGGATTTTTTTGTGGTTACAATTGTATGTTTTATGTGGTTAGGAATGCTCTTAGTTGCAAGCGCACTTCCTTCTTTTTGAACATCATTGAACAGCACAATTAATTCGCCTTCTATTCACATTTAATGTTTAGCTTTCAACTGAAGACGAGTTTTGATAAAAGTTCCCAAACATTTCACAGGTAAGAATTTTTCTATGGTACTTAGAACTACAAATTATTTATTTTAAAATATTTCGAAATAAATATTTTATTTGAGTTCAAGTTTATACACAACAAAAACAATTGTAATATATATGGTACTTTAACACATTCGCTGCCACTATATCATCGATAGAGGCTTCACCGATAGAGGCTTATAAAGTAGAAGAACATCCTGTATTTTAAACCTGTTCGTTACAATCGAAATGAACTAAATATTCTTCATTTTCGAACAAGTACATATCTTAGTTGGAAGTCGTAAAATTGCAAGGTTAGGTTGCATTAACGTTGCTAACTAAAGCTACACGACAGATGACAGCTGGTCGTAAAAATACGAGGAAATTTTCCAGACTTTTTCCAACCGGATAACTCATTACCTGTCACTAATTATTGAATTGAAAGCCAATTGCCAGATTTGCTTCAGTGATTAACTTTTCGACTGATCATCATCCTTAAATTAATTTCATCCTTAAATAAAATCATCCTTAAATTTTCATAATTCATATTTTTTGGTTAGTTTTTGTTTGAAAAAAAAACAAAAAAATACATACTATTAGCAATTTTTTTATAGCTAGATTGTTGAATAACAAACTGAATCACTTTACGAAATGCAGTGTGTCTGGTGTCTGGTCGCCCTACGCTTGAGACGAAGGATTTAATTTTCTCGTAATTTTAAATAGAATCCCCTCTTTCAAATACCCAAGTATTATTCCAAGCACACAAGGATCGGTTGCAAACGTTACAAAAGAAATTGAACTCATAAGAACGGTTGGCGAAATAGTACTATGAATTTCATCAGAATGTGATGTTATCGGTGAATCGGAACCACGTGACTCCTTAAGGAGTCCGTGGCATCCAACGTGTTAAAGAATGCAGAACACCGTTAATGATAATAAACTATTTAGAAGATAATATACAAATTATTTGCCACATACACAATTATATAATTTAAGAAAAAAAGAAAAAGAAACTTTGAAGTATTATCAAACATTGGTTTAGGGATTTAAAACGTAATTATTTTCTTACGATAACTGTTTATTTTCTTAAGGTGTATGTATTTTGTAGAAAATTTATGTTGTTTGTCATGTTAGCTTCTACACTACGTTTATAAATCAAAAAGGGAAGACTTTCTTAAAGACTATCATTTTCCGTCTGTCTGAACTTTATTCACTTTCACAGCCCAAACAAATATTACTAGAGAGAAGTGTGATACAGAGAAAAAAAATTAACCACATCGGAACTATAAGTCATATAAATTCCGAGAAAAAACTTTTTCAAAGTACTTCAATTATTAAAAAAAAACTGCACAATTTTTACATAACATATAAAATGTACATTTTCAATTGAAGTAAAATCATTATTGCCGCTGAAAAATTGAACGAGAAACTTTATTTATATTTCATACAAAATTAATTTAAATTTATTTAAGTGATGTAAATTCTTTTGAAATATTTTCCTAATGTATATATCACACTGACATTATTTTGTGTTTCGAATTCTTGAATAAAAACAAGTAGATTTGTAACTGAAAAACAGCTTAAGCATGACATTTGAGCTCAACAGGAAGAACACTATTTCATTATTTTAGAATGAAATTCACCCAAACGAAGCGCCTTTAGATAGTTCCAATTTAAACTTTTTAAAGGCCAAATTATGTATGGGCATTTCCACGCGTGACTTACGGTACATGTTTTTTTTTACTGAGGGGGAGGTAGAGAGGAGTGATCTTAATGCTCTAATATATTTTTTTTAGTTGTTAAATACTCATATTTTTTTGTACAGCACGGATTTATTATTTGTATTGCCTAATTTAAAATATAACTCAACATATATGAAATATAAGATAATGAAATTATTGCTATACATTTCGAAAATACGAAATGAATATTTTGTGTTTTCTACATGTTTTGGATGGTGCCGATTAAAAAAAAAGTGATTTTTGAACATTGCGGTAGCTCTTTTAGTTAAACTGTAGAATTATTTTAGACGGACAAACAGACCGCAATGTTCATTTGTTGCATAATAAACTTGCTCGCATGATCTACTAAGAGCGGATATTTTTACATGGAAAATGTTTAATGTCATTTATTTGTGCTTCATCATAGTGCCTAAAAGTATATGTTTGTGACATTGTATAGATATCCTTCGGCTGTTTTTTTTTTATCAATTATAATTGATGTTGAATTGAATAAAGAAAAAACTTTCTTTATTTTACGTAAATGAATGTTTTATTTTGTGCATCATTATTATATCTTATTTATAGACGCAAAGATTGCCGATTCTTGATATAGTTTTCTCTGGGAACAAATCTGTAGTCGGAATTTTCACAAAATGCGATGAGTTGCACGAAAATGCGAAAAAAAAATTGGCCGTCGCGTAAATGCGGCGCCGTAATTCAGTGAAACTAAACTTATATTTAAATAAACAACAACTTCAAATATCCGATTCTAATAAAGAAAATAAAAGAAAAACTAACCAAAATGGGAACATAAATTATGATGACATTGCATTAAAGGCATCCCAGTATCAAAAATTCATTAAAAATCGATTTTTAAATTTTCTAATAGCCCCGTTTCTTCTTTTTTAAATGATCTGTAACGCTTTACAATCAGTGCATTAGAAGTAATATTTTTTTCGATTTCACGAATGCACTTTATGTTTAACCCTTTCTTTACTAAAACGACCGAACAACTAAGGACTCGATAATGTTATTCCTATCAAATATTACGGGGAAGCAAAAATCATTCGTAGCGAAAAAGATAAATTAAGAAAAGTTTAACTTGGAAGCCGATATTCTTAAAACTAAGTTTTGGAATGCTCGAATTCACTCTTTTTACGAACTGAAAGATATATAGACAAAATTTTTAAAAATGACATTTTCATAGATATACATGGGGTTTAAAGCAAAATATGTTTAACAAGAGAAGTTAAATAGAAATTTAAAGAGGAAAAGTGTTGTTTTTGCAATTTTTGTTACTTGGCATAGAATTTTTTTTTTCTCAGCAATTAAGTATTACTTTTACAAAATAACATGTTAAAGTCTTTAAAGTGTTTAACCCTCTAATGCATGATTTTTTTGTTTCGTCCCAAAAAAATATATTTATATCTCTAATGCTCCTACATCACGAGAAAAATACGAAAAAAAAATTAAATGCATCGTAATTTAAATAATTTCATTTTTTAAATTTGTTACCAAACGGTAACACCATGCATTAAGCGCTGAGTAGATGCTTAAGGGATTATAGGAGTCTTAAAAATGTGCAAAGAAGGAACTACAAAGTATAGTTTGATCTTTTATGTAATTTTTTTAACTACTCAATATATAAGCAAAATTTTTGTATATGTAATTCGACAAGATTTATTGAATATGAAACAAATTTTAAAATTTATGAAACTTTAGCCAAAACTAAAATAAATGATATTAAACATAAAGCTATTTGAACACATTGTGATTAGGCTTGCGCGGCAAATTGTGAGGTCAAAATTGAAGACATGACCAAGAAAATGACTTTATATTGTACAAATATGTACAAACAAAGACTTATACCTAAATTCTCAGCACAATTTTAATTAGAAATTATTAAAAAAAATTTAAAATCAAAATTTTATAAATTTTATTAATTTTTTATAAAAAAGTTCTTAAAATAATTTCTAGTTAAAATTGAGCTGAGAATTTAGGTATAAGTCTTTGTTTGTACATATTTGTACAATATAAAGTCATTTTCTTATTCATTTTTTCAATTTTGACCTCACAATTTGCCGCGCAAGCCTAATCACAGTGTGTTCAAGTACCTTCATGTTTAATATCATTTATTTTAGTTTTGGCTAAAATTTCATAAATTTTAAAATTAGTTTCATATTAAATAAATCTTGTAGAATTACATATAAAAAATTGTACTTGTATATTGAGTAGTTAAAAAATTACATGAAATATCAAACTATGCTTTGTAGTTCCTTCTTTGCAAATTTTCAAGACTCCTGACCCCTTAAAGTTCGGGGTACGAATATTTATTTTTATTCAACTTATTACCTTTTTTGCTTTTTATATTTCTAATAAATTATACCTAAAAATAAAGCTTATTGATAATTTAATTATTATATAAGAAGTTGCAGAGGCACGCAGATACATAGTTTTAGGTATAAAATCTTTTATGAAAACGTGTATAACAAACAAAATAGAGTATTAATATTTGGTACATTTAGATTTTGTTAAACAGGAAAAATTAATTACTAAAATAATTATGAATAGTAGTTACTTTTGAAACAAAATTAATGTACAAATAGAAGGCAATAGCAGGTTTAGTACAAATAGCAGGTATTTATGAATAATAATATACAGAAAATCATTTTTAAACATAATTTTTTTAAATGGCAGAATGATACGACATAAAACAGTTATTTTTACTCTTAAAATCAAGTAGTACCAAACATTTTAAACACTGAACTCTTGTGAATCCGGTACTGAGATACACGCAAATTAGCAAACAAAAGTTGTGCTTAATGCATGATGTTACCAAACGGTAACACATGTAAAAACCAACTACAAACTACCAATTTTGAAAAGAATGATTAGAAAACAACTAAATATAGTTTAAAATAACCCTCTTGAACTATAATATTTTTTTCAAAGCAATTTAATTGTATTTAGTACAAGTTTTATTACTTTGAATTCTGCCAGACACGTAAATTTACAACAGTTAGAAACTTCACTTTTTAATTTTGAATACACTTTTACTACTGTCAATTACGATGGTTATTATTAACTAAAACTTAAAAATGGAATGTAATAGATGAAAAAAACACAAATTTGTCGAGAGGGAGGTCTATTTTAATAGAATAAAGTGGATTATGTAACTTGTTACCGAACGGTAACACTATGCATTAGAGGGTTAATGTACCACTGTAAAAGATTTCACTCCATTACGTCTTATGGATTCCCAGAAAACAATTCTAAAAACGGACTAACTTAACATTACAGTCTAAGGGAGCTCTGCGAGATTCCGAGTTGCCTTAAGGGGTCTAAGGAGTCTTAAAAATGTGCAAAGAAGGCACTACAAAACATAGTTTGATCTTTCATGTCATTTTTGAACTACTCAATGTATGAGTATAATTTTTTTATATGTAATTCTACAAGATTTATTTATTATGAAACAAGTTTTAAAATTTATGGAACTTTAGCCAAAACTAAAATAAATGATATTAAACATGAAGCTATTTGAACACAGTGTGATTAGTCTTGCGCGGCAAATTGTGAGGTCAAAATTGAAAAAAATGACCAAGAAAATGGATTTATATTGTACAAATATGTACAAACTAGGACTTATACCTAAGTTCTCAGCTCAATTTTAATTAGAATTTATTTAAATAACTTTTTTCTAAAAATTTTTTTAAAAATTTAAATATTTTGATTTTAAATTATTTTTAAAATAATTTCTAATTAAAATTGAGCTGAGAATTTAGGTATAAGTCCTAGTTTGTACATATTTGTACAATATAAATCCATTTTCTTGGTCATTTTTTCAATTTTGACCTCACAATTTGCCGCGCAAGACTAATCACACTGTGTTCAAATAGCTTCATGTTTAATATCATTTATTTTAGTTTTGGCTAAAGTTTCATAAATTTTAAAACTTGTTTCATAATAAATAAATCTTGTAGAATTACATATAAAAAAATTATACTTATACATTGAGTAGTTGAAAAATGACATGAAAGATCAAACTATGTTTTGTAGTGCCTTCTTTGCACATATTTAAGACTCCTTAGACCCCTTAAGGGGTCTAAGGAGTCTTAAAAATGTGCAAAGAAGGAACTACAAAGTATAGTTTGATCTCTCATGTAATTTTTTAACTACTCAATGTACAAGTATAATTTTTTTATATGTAATTCTACAAGATTTATTTAATATAAAACAAATTTTAAAATTTATGAAACTTTAGCCAAAACTAAAATAAATGATATTAAACATGAAGCTATTTCAACACATTGTGATTAGGCTTGCGCGGCAAATTTTGAGGTCAAAATTGAAAAAATGACCAAGAAAATGACTTTATATTGTACAAATATGTACAAACTAGGACTTATACCTAAATTCTCATCTCAATTTTAATAAGAAATTATTTTAAGAGCTTTTTTCTAAAAAAATTAATAATTTTTTTTAAATTTTGATTTTAAATTTAATTTTAAATAATTTCTAATTAAAATTGAGCTGAGAATTTAGGTATAAGTCCTAGTTTGTACATATTTGTACAATATAAAGTCATTTTCTTGGTCATTTTTTCAATTTTGACCTCAAAATTTGCCGCGCAAGCCTAATCACAATGTGTTAAAATAGCTTTATGTTTAATATCATTTATTTTAGTTTTGGCTAAAGTTTCATAAATTTTAAAATTTGTTTTATAATAAATAAATCTTGTAGAATTACATATAAAAAAATTATACTTGTATATTGAGTAGTTAAAAAATTACATGACAGATCAAACTATACTTTGTAGTTCCTTCTTTGCACAATTTTAAGACTCCTTAGACCCCTTAAGGGGTCACAGGAGGATTAAAAATGTGCAAAGAAGATACTACATACAAAGCATAGTTTGATCTTTCATGTCATTTTTTAACTACTCAATAAATCAGTATAGTTTTTTATATGTAATTCTACATGATTTATTTATTATAAAACAAGTTTTAAAATTTATGAAACTTTAGCCAAAACTAAAATAAATGATATTAAACATGAAGGTACTTGAACACACTGTGATTAGGCTTGCGCGGCAAATTGTAAGGTCAAAAATGAAAAAATGACCAAGAAAATGACTTTATATTGCACAAATATGTACAAACAAAGACTTATACCTAAATTCTCAGCTCAATTTTAATTAGAAATTATTTTAAGAACTTTTTTCTAAAAAAATTAATAAAAATTTAAAAATTCTGATTTTAAAGTTTTTTAAAAATAATTTCTAATTAAAATTGAGCTGAGATTAGGCATAAGTCTTTGTTTGTACATATTTGTCAATATAATGTCATTTTCTGGGTCATTTTTTCAATTTTGACCTCACAATTTGCCGCGCAAGCCTAATCACAATGTGTTCAAATAGCTTCATGTTTAATATAATTTATTTTAGTTTTGGCTAAAGTTTCATAAATTTTTAAACTTGTTTTATAATAAATAAATCTTGTAGAATTACATATAAAAATTATACTTATACATTGAGTAGTTCAAAAATGACATGAAAGATCAAACTATGTTTTGTAGTACCTTCTTTGCACATTTTTAAGACTCCTATGACCCCTTAAGATTATTTCAAATCTCTGACAGCCTGTGCAGCCTCCCATTAGAAGAGGAGTCCAATAGTGCTTCATGATTCAATTATTTTGCTGCCCAATAATTTTAAAGAAATCTACCGATATCGTCCCGTCACGTTGCACCAGAATAATAGGATACTTGACTAAATTATTTATTGGCCTAAAATGTACTTATGCCAAAAATATTAGACCCGTATTTTTTTTATTCAAATGCCCCATAAAAAGGCCGACAAATGAATTTAAAAATTAGGACAAAAAATCACTCCTGAAAACGCTTCTGAATGTCACTGGTATCTGTGATGTCACTATGAACAAACTTCGAAACACCACATTGGAATCGATTTAAGGCAAATTCGAAATATACTCTTCTGTAAAACAGCCCTACATTTTCTCAATATTTAATATTTCAAGAGTTAGTAGATTAAATCAAGTTTAATTAGAAAACAAATAACATCAAGTCGGTTTGTTTATAGTTCATAGTGACGACAGATAAACGACGTGTTTGTTATCACGTGATGATCACGTGAAAAAATGCGCTTTTTTAAACGAATTTTTTTAATGATTTAAAAGATTTATTTCGAAAAAATTATGTCTGCATTTGTTATTTTTTTTTATACTTTCAACTATAATTTAAATAACATTGGAAGGTATTTTAGCGATACAATCAAGTACCCTATTGACAGTATCTGGCTCTGCATGATGGGAAAACATATTGTTACTTTTGTAGCTTAAGTTCAACCAAGTCTGACAACCAGAATATCGTCGCTTAAGTTCCCACTTGGGCTATCTAACTGTTGTGAAAGGATCGTATTCACTGTAAGGTAACCCGTGGCGCGATTTTTTCGGATTCGGCGATAAATAATTTTGTGTGGCAACCGTCTGATTTCGACTGATTCGAATTCTTTAAGGGGGAATAGTACCGAGAATCGGCTTCTCAAGCGAAGGCTTCTCTCAATGTTAATCCTATGGGGAAAAAATAAAAAGTCTGCCACATTTCTCCGGCTGTATTGAATATTTTTACAAACGGTTTTTTTTATATGATACATGCAGTTGATTCGCCGGTCTCTATCTTTTCACTTTTTTGAAATTGGTTAAAATAATTTTTTGATTATTAATAAATCATTTTACAATATGAACTAGGTCGAAATTTGAAAAACTGAAAAGATAGAGACGTAGAACTTTAAATTTCATTAATTTTGAAAAAAAAAAGTTCGCAATTACTTGCATTTTTAGGGTAGAAAAGTGGCAGCGAAATTATGAAATTTTCAATATCCAGTCTTATCCAGGAAGTAGCGCCCCCTAGGATTAGAAATTAAGCTCCTCCCCCTAAAGTTAGCTCCTCCCCTTTTAGTTAAAGATGCTGAAACTCAGATAAGATAAGGTACGTGTAGTTCAATTTCAAGAGTCTGCGAATTTTAACTTCTGCTCCGTAAGCTAAAGTTTCAATTCATTGTGTGTTTTTGGACGCCGATTTCGAAAATACAAATGGATTTTTTACTATAGCGTCCAGTTTAAAAGCTTTAAAAAAATTAAGTGGCATTGATTCATTCCATATATTGGATTCTAATTCATAATTAGTGAAAAAAATCTTTTTTAATTTCTCCCAAATGATTTATTTGAAAGAGTTTGAAATATGCTTTGGGGACTTGAAGTTCAGAAAAAGGCATTACAAAGTGTGAACAATTGCACAAATTTTGACTTGTATATTTTTGTTGAAATATTAATTTAAGTTAAAATCCGAAAAACATGTACTTCTTGAAGTTTTTGTTGTATAATTTACCATTTCTTTCAAAAAGGATTTTTGCATAACGTTTTAAATCTGTTTTGGCATTAGGTAGCAGTATTGGCGTGTTTTATATTTGGTAACTTTTTTCAGTTTTTCATTTTTGATCTTCCGCGATTTTAATTAATG
The DNA here is from genome assembly GCA_023701765.1 of Hylyphantes graminicola. Lineage (NCBI taxonomy): Eukaryota > Metazoa > Arthropoda > Arachnida > Araneae > Linyphiidae > Hylyphantes > Hylyphantes graminicola. The sequence goes on along the minus strand of CM043120.1, from coordinate 64,831,489 downwards.
ATTCGGCTACACTCTCAATGCGAGGTCTTGTTGTGTTCTAATATAGTTTAGTTTTAGGTTTGAATGATCGTCGCACTAAAGCTACACGAGTGCTATTGGCGACGGGCGTCGTATTTTGGAACCACAGTCAGGTGACGAGCCATCACTTGAATAGGCACCCAACGCAACCGCTAAGGGCGACATCGTACTCAGCGTTCAATACAATGTTAATTGTCTACATTTTGGTCTTAATTTGTGTAAAAAGATGTCCATCCTCTCCGGACGCTCTGGCAACATTCTTCCATAGGATATCCATGATCACAACAACAGCATTAAACCTTATTAGTTTCAATTAGATTAAATTTTCCCTAACTCCAAGAAGATAGCTAATTATTCGAGGTAGCATCCTTCAAATCCAGATTGCCGAATTATTTTCAAAGAAAATTGCAATTTGGTTGTTTTACATTATATAAGTTTCCAGTTTTCATTTTTGTCCATCGTGATTTTATTGGTTGTTTCAATTTTACTCTAAATGGTCGATAAAAATCGCAGATATTTAGTAATGGGAATTTATTCTAAAGATCTAAAGTGTCTTCCATTTTGAGTTTGAAACAAGCATGAGAGGATTCACTAAAGAAACCACGTTATTGGCGCAAATAGTTTATTTGTTGCTGTACAAATTATACAAGTTTCGGCTCGTCTTCTTCAGAAAAACACTACACAACTATAACAGTGCCTCTTATAAAAAAAAAGATTTTAATTTTTTTCAAAAACTTCATTTTATTTAAGACAGTTTTTCTTTGCAAAATTGGAAATTTTTTAATCGTTACGTCTCGATCCACATGTTGGCGCATGCCCTTCCCTCCCCCTCTGAGCGTGCCGCTATTCAGGTGTTGGCTCGTCACTTGACTGTGGCTCTAAAATACGACGCCCGTCGCCAATAGCCCGTCGCAATGTAGCTCTAGTGCGAATATAATTCAAACCTAACCTAACCTGAGCGTGCCGTAATTTATGTACGTCCCCTTATCGAAAAATTTAATATTTTGAAGCATATTCAATATATTTACTGTCAATGATCTTTCAATATTACTTTTATGATGTGGTTTTTTAATCTATCAATAACATTTGTTGTAATTTTCAAAAAAGGATACGAATGAATTTTAAAAAATACACTTTTGTAAAACATATAATTTGTTTTGTTCTGAAAAATAATCGTATGATAATTTATGTAAATATACATCGTAATAAAATGTAAGTTTTTAAAGAAAATTGTGTTTAATATTTTTGAGAAGAAAAAATAAGGCATTAAAGTGTTAAGTAGTTATTTTAATTAGAAATTATTTAAAAATAAAATTTTAAATCAAAATTTAAAATTTGTTATTAATTTTTTTAGAAAAAAGTTCTTAAAATAATTTCTAATTAAAATTGAGCTGAGAATTTAGGTATAAGTCTTTGTTTGCACATATTTGTACAATATAAAGTCATTTTCCTAGTAATTTTTTCAATTTTGACCTCACAATTTGCCGCGCAAGCCTAATCACAATGTGTTCAAATAGCTTTATGCTTAATATCATTTATTTTGGTTTTGGCTAAAGTTTCATAAATTTTAAAATTTGTTTTATATTAAATAAATATTGTAGAATTACATATTCAAAAATTCTACTTATATATTGAGTAGTTAAAAAATTACATGAAGGATCAAACTATGCTTTGTAGTACCTTCTTTGCACATTTTTAAGACTCCTATGATCCCTTAAAGCATCAAATAAACCAAGATTAGTATAAAATACATTCTTCTCGCAGGTATAGCTGTAAACAAGTTGACCTGCAAACCCAGAGATCCGATGCCAGGATCGAATATAATCCTTCTATAAATCATAATATCAATCAAATATCTACCGTATAGAGAGGGTTTGTGCACATTAAATCCATTGCGGTGCAATGTTTCCTAGTCTTGCACAATATTACGAATTGGTTCCCAGTCAGATACAAGCATCGTCTTTCTGACGGCATTTTAAAATTACGAGGCACGTCGACAAAATTACACAGATAGATATAACACAATGTTTAAATAACTTCTAATATAAATTCTAAAACCGCGTGCAGTCGAACTTCAATTATCCGAAGCATGAATGATTATTCGAATGTCGGAAAAAAAATTGCACCCGACCCACCTGGTAATGTTTGTATTTGTTGGATGTCATACCTGATAATATTTTTGTACCAACCGGAAAATTACTAGGCATGACATCCAGCAGAGATTACAGCAATAGGTAGGCAGATATAAATGTTTATGGTGTCACATAATAAACTTCTGTACCAACTGTAACTGCTTCCCCTTTTTGTAGTCACCTGTTATTTATGCAAATTATCTTTTTTTAATGCGTATAGTATAGTGTAGTAACTGTTTGTATATTTATCAATCACTTCTAAAAGAAACCTACAAATTTTAACATAAATTGAAGAAAAAAAATTACAAAAGCTTGTAACTCAACTTGCCAAACGATACTTTATAGCTTGGATTTGATTGGGCTGATTACGACCGAAACTAGAATTTACGTGGTGAGTTTAAAGATCAGGCGTAGCTTTCGTGCGACGTTGTTCAATTAACCTGCAAAGTGAGTCATCCCGTCTTCTTATAGGGAAAATGGTTGGCTGGTACATGTATTTCTGGGTTGTGTGCTTGATCAGATACCCACCTATAAACCTCGTCAAGTAAGACAGACATAGACAGATTTTTTACTGGCACACAGATAGAGAGGAATTGCACCCAGGGCGACGGCGGGAATTTCTCGAAGGAGGTGTGAGATACGTTGACAAGGGGAGGAGCTTAGGAAAGGTAGTTTAAAACTGACCAATCAGCTATATATAGAAGGATTGAAAAATAAGATGAAAACGTCAATCAATGAATTAAGCATTTTGATTTGCTAGTTTCCGAATTCTCTGAACCTCCCTCTATAGCAGTTCCGATATCTTCACCAGATGTCGCCCTCGGCCACAATGAGTTGCCTGCTCGGTATGATCCCGCCTTAAGGGGTCATAGGAGTCTTTAAAATGTGCAAAGAAGGTACTACAAAGCATAATTTGATCTTTCATGTAATTTTTTAACTACTCAATATATAAGTATAATTTTTTGATATGTTATTCTACACGATTTATTTAATATAAAATTAATTTTAAAATGTATGAAACTTTAACCAAAGCTAAAATAAATGGTATTAAACATGAAGCTATTAACACATTGGGATTAGTCTTGCTCGGCAAATTTTGAGGTCAAAATTGAAAAAATGACCAAGAAAATGACTTTATATTGCACAAATATGTACAAACTAGGACTTATACATAAATTCTCAGCTCAATTTGAATAAACAATTATTTTAAGAACTTTTTTCTAAAAAAAATTATAAAATGTTTTAAATTTCAATTTTAATTTTTTTTAAAAACAATTTCTAATTAAAATTGAGATGAGAATTTAGGTATTTAAGTCTTTGTTTGTACATATTTGTACAATATAATGTCAATTTCTTGGTCATTTTTTCAATTTTGACCTCAAAATTTGCCGCGCAAGCCTAATCAAAATGTGCTAAAATAGATTTATGTTTAATATCATTTATTTTAGTTTTGGCTAAAGTTTCATAAATTTTAAAATTTGTTTTATATTAAATAAATTTTATAGAATTACATATAAAAAAATTATACTTATATATTGAGTAGTTAAAAAATTACATGAAAGATCAAACTATACTTTGTAGTACCTTCTTTGCACATTTTTAAGACTCCTATGACCCCTTAACTTAGCAATGATAACGTTTTCCGGCAAACCTATCTGACCACTATTCAATTCAAATTTTCTCGTCTAGAATACAAGACTTGTGCTACTTCAAAATCTTCCTTCTGTGATGATGACGCTTCAAAAACAAAAAAATAATCCACATGAAGAAGCCTGTTGCGTCAAAGCCTAGAAAAATAGGTAGAGCAAGTTCACTAACGCTCTCCTACCAACTGTTTTATAATGTTTTAGTTTTTGGCATCGCTTAAAGTGAAAGTTGTAAAAATGTTATATCTTGTAACTTGTCAGTTTGTTAAAATGTGTTTGAGAATAAAAGTTGTCATTTTTTAGTGAGTTTTGAATATCTTCAAGTGATTATTTAATAGAGTTCGGGTTCTTCATTGCTAAAAGTAGCGGACTAGAATATCCTATTTTCACATTGCTGATTCGAAGTCAGAACTGAACTTTGAGAATGGAGGACTTGAAACGTGAACGTACGCAATATAGAAGAATGTTTACGAAGGCGTGTAACGAGTTTGAAAAAGTTTCGAAAGACCTGGGACTTGACGAGAGAGTTGAAAAGCTGCAAGTCATTGAAGAGAAGGCAAAGCTGATGTTGACATGTGAGGAAAGCTGTAAGAAGCATGTTTTCGAAGAAACCGACGAAACAAAGCTTGAGAAAGAACTTGACGAAATGGAGGCGTACCTCGACCGAGCACGAGTATTCAAGAAGAAGCTAGAAAAGCTGACCTTGGAACAAGTTAGTAAAACCAACCCTGTCCTAGATGAATACTCTCCAGTTTCCGGTCAATCACAGAATGCCTTACGCTACCCAACAATTAAGCTGCCTACATTCGACGGAGATGTCCGAAATTATCTGAATTTTTGGGGACAGTTTGAGAAGGTAGATAAAGACCCCAATCTTGATCTCCACGACAAGTTTGCATACCTGGCTCAAACTATGAAGGAAGGCAGTCCCGCAGATGAACTCCTGAAAAGTTTCCCTCCAGGTGGTCAGAGTTACGAGAAGGCATTGAACCAGTTGAAAGCCCGCTTCGGAAGAGAAGAATTACTCATACAAGTTTACGTTAGAGACCTGCTATCGTTGGTACTGCAAAGACAGAACGTAGCTAAGTTTTCCTTGAGAAAATTGTATGACAGCCTAGTGTCTAAACTGCGTTCATTAGAGTTGCTGGGAGTCACCAGTGAAAAATATGCAGCTATGCTTTTTCCACTTGTTGAATCGTCATTGCCAGAAGAGATTTTGATCGCATGGGAACGCTACAGAGCTGTGAATCGACGAGTTCTAGAAGATTCTGTTCCTAGTCAAGGAGAAAAGAGTGAGCTGGAATGTATTCTAGAATTCTTGCAAAGTGAAGTCGAAGCAGAAGAACGTATCGAATTAGCTTCATACAGTCTCACCCAACATAAATCGAGAGAGCCAGGAAGAGGTTATTCTAGGGCTACCTACAACCCAGAAAGGGAGAGAGGTAGACAATCTGATCGTGTAAAAGAACTACCAAGTGCTACAGACCTTTTCACTGCATCACAAGTTCCAAAGAAGTGTATTTTTTGTTCCCTTCCTCATCCATCTGCAGATTGTTTGAAAGCTAGGAAAATGAAGTTAAAAGAAAGAGAAGAGCTAGTTCAACAATCGCGAAGCTGTTTTCTGTGCCTGAAGCCTAATCATTCAGTTAAAAAGTGTTTTATGAAGACCAGTTGCTTATGTTGCGGCAGGAAACACAACATATTACTATGTAGGAGTATGCAGTGGAAAACTGAATTGACTGAGAAGAATAGTGTATCCGAAAACAAGCCGGTGGTAGTTTCAGCAGAGAAAGATCAAGTCCTGGCCAGTTTTTGTAGTAAGCCAAGTGTTGCTTTGCAAACCTTGAAGGTTATTATCAGAGGAAATGGTAAAAGGCGTACAGCAAGAGCTATCATCGACTCTGGATCACAGCGATCATATTTGTTACGAGACACTGCTGAAGAAATGGCTTACCAACCAGAGGGATTTGAGTTCTTGCAGCATTCTCTTTTTGGTGGCAAGAACACAGATGTGTGCAAGCATGATGTTTTTACTTTGTACTTATCAAGTGTTGATGATGCCTACCACTGCAATTTCAAAGTGCTGAGTCAACCAGTCATATGCGAGTCGGTACCTCCATTAGTCGACAAGACTATCCTGCAAGAGTTTGCTCGGTGTGGTGTAGTTCCTGTGAATGATTGTCAAGGTCCAATCGAAGTCCTCATTGGTGCAGATGTGGCGGGGAAACTGTTGACAGCCGGTCATAAATTATTACCCTGTGGATTAGCAGCTGTACACACAAGATTGGGGTGGACGGTCATGGGTAGAGTGCCACAGTCTTCTATGGATGGAAGCGCATCCTTGGTCGTGACTTCTATGCTTTCAAGAGTAGTATCAGTTGCAGATTTGTGGTCTTTAGATATCCTTGGCATCTCGGACCCATCAGCTAAAAAGAGTCAACTTCAACTACAAGAAGCAACAAAAGAACACTTTCTGAGTACAGTGGAAGTTAGGGAGGACCGGTTTGTGGTACATCTACCATGGTTAGAGGATCATGCTGCGCTTCCAGACAATTATGAGTTGGCATTGAAGAGGCTGGAGACAACAGTGCGTCGTCTGAAGACAGATTTTTTATATGAAGATTATGAAACAGTTTTAAAAGGCTGGTGTAATGATGGAATTATAGAAGAAGTCACAAGCTGTGAGCAGGTTCCAGCTCATTACTTGCCCCATCGTGCAGTCGTGAAGGAAAATAGCACTACACGTATCAGACCCGTGTTTGATGCGTCAGCGAAGGTCAAGGGTTTCCCAAGCCTTAACGATTGCCTGGAGAAAGGACCAAATATGATCGAGTTAATCCCAAACATTTTGCTGCGTTTTCGTGAAAAGGAGATAGGTGTTATATCTGACATTTCGAAGGCATTTCTTCAAATTTCCGTCACACCTTCAGATCGTGATTTTCTAAGATTTTTGTGGAGGGACAGTTGTGGAGAGTTGAAGACCTACAGGCATTGCCGTGTGGTATTCGGAGTATCATGCAGCCCATTTCTGCTGGCATCTACCATCCAACTTACCTTACATGACGTCTTGAACAAAATTGCTTGTGGAGAAAGCCATTATCAAAGAGAAACTATTGAAAAGCTGTTGCTCAGCTTTTATGTGGATAATTGCGTAACAAGCGTTGCAGATAGAGAAGAGCTTGATCATTTTATGAGAGTGTCAACTGAAGTGATGGCAAGCAGAAAATTTCTACTTAGAGGGTGGGAGCATACTAATCCCAAAACAGAGTCTCCAGTTGATTCAAATGTGTTAGGTATAACTTGGGACAGAAAATCTGACACTTTGCGTGTAAATACTACAGGCTTGAAAGAGTTGTGTTTTGATAAAGTGACGAAACGAACAATTTTGTCAGCGGCTCACAGAGTGTTCGATCCCATTGGAATTACATGCCCGGTCACTCTCATTCCCAAGCTTCTGCTGCAAAAGTTGTGGAAAATGAATTTAAGCTGGGACGATGAAGTAGATATAGAGACAAAGAAAGACTTTCTAAAATGGGTGGCTGATAGTGTTTTCCTGAATTCAATATGCATCCCAAGATACTTTGGAGGAAATAACGTAGAAAATTGTACTATCCATTTCTTTTGTGATGCGAGTAAGCAAGCATATGCTGTAGTTGCTTTTGTGAGGATTGAAACACCCGGAGAAGTTAGAGTCCGCCTGCTACAAGCAAGGAGTAGAGTTGCACCAACTGGGAAGGAGGAGACTACTATAACCCGACTAGAGCTATTAGCGGCTACAATAGCTTCTCGCCTATCCTCCAACATCTTGCCTGAGATGAGCTGTGATGCAAGTTACTTTTGGACGGACTCGACTACCGTACTAGCTTGGATAACGAGACGTGAGCAGTGGTCAGCATTTGTTCAAAACCGAGTAAAAGAGATTAGAGAACTAACAGATGCGAAGTCTTGGAGGCATGTACCCGGGTCGGTGAATCCTGCTGATCTACCTAGCAGGGGCTGTTCAGCTCAACATCTATTTAAGTTAAGATGGCATGAGGGACCAAGTTGGCTGTATTTACCCAAGGAGGAGTGGCCATGGGCCGAAGTTGTTGCTAATGAGAGTGAAGTTTTCAAAGAGAAGAAAAAGGGGGTAGCATCTTCAAGTTGCTTGGTTGCATCTACAACTTCCAGAGACTGGTACTACAGCTACTTCTCAAGATATGGCCAGATTGTGAATCTCATTGCTTGGATTCTGCGTTTCGTCCATAATTGCCGTTCACCAAAAAGTGAGAAAGAGAGAGGTTGTCTTAAACCTGAAGAAATTTCTGAGGCTGAGAGAAGAATAGTAAAAATGATCCAAGAAGATTCTTTTATGTGTGAGGAAGAAAAATTGAAAACCTTAAAAACCTTTATGGATGAGAAAAATATCATCAGATTGAAAACCAAGCTCATTTTCCGTGAGGATACTGAAGAGTTCAGAAGCCCAGCTGTACTTCCATCAGAACATGAAGTTGTAAAGCGACTAATATTTCATTATCATGTGAAAATGCAACATGCTGGTACACAAATGCTGCTGAATCTTCTTAGAGAGAAATACTGGATCATTAATGGGAGGAGAGCTGTTAGGTCGATTGTGCGTAAGTGCATCAAGTGCAGGAGGTTCTCAGCGAAGAATCTTTATACATCTTCAGCACCTCTTCCTGAGAATAGAGTGAAGGATGCAGCTGTTTTTGAAATTTGTGGTATAGATATGGCTGGTCCCTTGTATTTAAGGGATAAAAGGAAGGCATGGATTTGCATCTTTACTTGTGCGATATACAGAGCAGTGCATTTTGAACTGGTTACATCTCTCTCCACTGAGTCCTTCTTATTAGCCTTGAGACGATTTGTCGCACGCCGAGGACGCTGTAAAGTTATTTATTGCGATAATGGGACCAATTTTGTTGGTGCCGCTCGTCTTTTGAAAAATCTAGACTGGAATAAAATCACTGCTGACACTTCTTTGTTTCCAATCCAGTGGAAATTCAATCCGCCCACCGCTGCCTGGTGGGGTGGGTTTTGGGAGAGATTGATAGGAGTTTTGAAGAAGTTGTTGAAAAGTGTTTTGGGTCGTGCTTCATTAAGTTATGAAGAGTTGGTGACCATTATCTGTGATTGCGAATCAATTGTGAACTCACGCCCCTTAACATATGTGTCAGAGAATGAAAGCGAGCTTATACCTTTAAGTCCTAACTTGTTTTTCCAAGACTTGAAAACCTCAGGTGTTCCTGATATTGAAGAAGTTGATCACCAGAGCCTTAACAAGAGGTTGATATACCGAAGAAATCTACAAAGTGATTTGAGGAAACGATTTCGATCTGAGTACTTGGGAGCTTTAATTCAAAGATCAGAGAGAAAGAGAATATCGAGTGTATCTGTAGGAGATGTAGTGTTGATAGGAAGTGACAACACTAAGAGAATCAACTGGCCACTTGGCCGAGTAGTGGAGGTACTCCCTGGTAAAGAGGGGATCGTTAGACTAGTGCGGTTACAAACATCTACCGGTCAAATGCTAAGACCAATTCAGAGGCTTTTCCCTCTGGAGATCACTTCTGAGTTGGGTGAAAATATCAGAGACAAAATGAAAGTGGTGAAAGATCATTCTAAAGTATCCAAGGCACCGATTGTGAGTGATGTAAACTCTATTCCACGTACTGTGACAACTAGATACGGAAGAGTAATTCAAACTCCAAAAAGACTTGGCTTGTAATTTTAATCATTTAGATTTGAAAGTTTTAATAGTATGTAATCTTTTTTAGGAAAATGTGTTCAAATTTTTAATAAGTTAAAGTCTTAACTTAGGTGGGAGGATGTTGCGTCAAAGCCTAGAAAATAGGTAGAGCAAGTTCACTAACGCTCTCCTACCAACTGTTTTATAATGTTTTAGTTTTTGGCATCGCTTAAAGTGAAAGTTGTAAAAATGTTATATCTTGTAACTTGTCAGTTTGTTAAAATGTGTTTGAGAATAAAAGTTGTCATTTTTTAGTGAGTTTTGAATATCTTCAAGTGATTATTTAATAGAGTTCGGGTTCTTCATTGCTAAAAGTAGCGGACTAGAATATCCTATTTTCACAAAGCCGTTTCCTGTGATACAGGGCCAGACATTGTAATATCAACAATAGCTGCTACTGGTGTCGATGATCTTGTAGTTTGTGATAATAACGATCCTGTGGACCAACTGAATTCAGATAGTGAGTCTGCTAGAAAAATTATTTCCTGTGATGTTCAAAATGACATGAGTGATGTTACCAATAAAGTAAGTCTTAGAAAGAAAAATAGAAGAAAAAGCTTTCCATGTACGAAAGAGTGGGCTAAAAATCAGTGCAAAGCCAACAGAATGAGAGGTGACACTTACATTGGGTACAGAAGGATATTCCCTAAAAATCCCAACATTTCCCGACTGGATGTTGAGCGAGAGGGCCGAACAATGGGACCCCCATGTACATCCAAACTGTGCACCAAACGGAAGACAAGGCTATGCGATACTATATCTGAAGAAGAAAGAGGGCAGGTCTTCCATGAATTTTGGAAAAACATGAACTGGTCTCAGAAACGTATGTTTGTTTGCTCTTCAGTCGACATTAAAGCGACTGCCAAAAAAACCTCCAAGAAACTTACCTCTCGAAGAGTGTCCACTCCTCAATACTACCTTAAGATTAGGGGAGAGAAGGTGCCAGTCTGCCGTGAATTGTTCTTGAGCACCCTTGGACTGAAAAGAACTATGGTTAGGAATAGGCTGAATACCTTTCACGACCAAGGGTTTTTGAGAGCGTCAGATGCGGTTGCTGCTGATGGAGATGAGCCTGACAAAGAGGAGGAAAACGTTAATGAAATAGGCAGTGATGCTGAGGAAACGATCAATAATAATATCATGGGGCAAAGTCATGAGGTACGGCGTAACCAGCCAAGTCAATCAGGAAATGATTCCAATGGAGCAGGAAACTATAACCGGCCGTGCACCTCAGTTGAAGCTACTAAGCAAGAGAGACTTGTATTCTTACAGCAGTTCTTCCACAGATTACCGAAACTACCAAGCCACTATTGCAGAAAAAATACAAAAAAAATGTACCTGCAGACCGATATAAAAACTTGGAGTCAACTTTATGAGCTTTATTCGTCGGAGTGTAAAGAAAACAACATCCTCAATCCTCTCTCAAGGCATACCTTTGATAGAATCAGAAAGGAAACCAACGTTGCTCTGTACAAACCCAAAAAAGATCGCTGTGATCTCTGCTACAATTTTGAAAATAAAATATTGTGTGATTCAACAGAGAAATACCGTCAACATCGACTGGAGAAAGAGCAAGCTCTACTGGAAAAAGAAAAAGATAAGGCTTCTGCCATCAATGGAGATTGTTACACTCTCTGTTGCGACCTGATGGCCGTCCAAACAGTTCCTCGGATTCGAGCTAACAGTGCATACTTTAAACTAAAGTTGACCGTACACAACTTCACGGTGTACGATATGAAATCCCACGAAGCCACGAACTACTGGTTTGATGAATCAGAATCGTCCTTAAAATCTTCGACGTTTGCTTCATTCCTCGTGGAATTTCTGATAACACTGCTAGCTAAGTCCCCTAAAAAGGTAATTGTTATCTATTCAGATGGTTGCGGGTATCAAAACCGGAATGCAATTGTAGCCAATGCTCTTCTTCACCTCAGCGTCGAGAAAGGAGTAACAATTGTACAAAAATACCTGGTTAAAGGGCATACCTATATGGAATGCGACAGCGTCCACAGCACTGTGGAACGTGCCTTCCAAGATCTGGATATCTACCTGCCTGATCAATATGCGTTACTCTCAAACGCTGCAAGGAAGAATCCTATGCCTTATCGCTTGATGCTGGTTGACCACACCTTCTTCAAAGACTTTGGACGGGAAGAATCTATGGCTTACCGGTCCATACGCCCAGGGAAGCGAGCCGGTGATCCCACCGTGAGCGACATCAGGATGCTACACTATGATCCAAACAGAAAAATTTCCTACAAACTTGACTTTTCTGACGAGCTGAGAGAACTTCCCTATCGACCCAAGCCCATCACCAGATCAATATCAAGCTTCCCTGCACTTTTCGAAACCCGGCCAATTATACCCAAAGATAAATTCAACGACCTGCAATGGTTGAAGAAGACGCTCACCATTTTTATGATAACATCCCTTGTGAAGAAGAGAGCAGACGTCAACAAAAGGCAAAACTGACAGTCGTAAAAAACAAAAAAAGGAGGGACGAGGATGCCACACTTACAAAAATGCCTAAAAAGAAGAAGAACTGAACGCTGTGCGAATACAGAATAGTACGTCATTCATCATCATCAAGGGATGTTTTTCAAAATTAAAATATTAGTGAATTCAATTACGTTTTTTTTCCTTATTCTGCACTGTTGAACATTCATTTTTTTAAAGCGGAAATATTTTGTAAGTCCACAAAAACTATGTCTTGCTAGTACCAGAAACTATTTGGTGCTATCTCATTAACCACATATGCTATCTCATAAAATAAAAATCCACATTTGTTATCTAGGCTATTTTCTACATTTTATGAATATTTTGCATAATTTCGCTGCAAATATACGCAAGAATATATGTATAACAGACCGATATTATGTAACAAGAAAGTCCGAACAGCCGGAGGGCTGGGGTGTCCAGTCGGTTAGGCACTCGCCCAGCATGCGGAAGGTCCCAGGTTTGGGCCCGGGCATCGCCGACCAATAAACGGCTCATGGAGCCAAAAAATGTTTGACGAATAATAGCCCGTGTAGAAGAAGGACACGTTAAATATCCTTCAAAGTTAAAACGCTGCGTACGATTTAGCCCCTTTAGCGGTTGAGTTGGGTGCCTATTCAGGTGTCGGCTCGTCACTTGACTGCGGTTCTTAAATACGACACCCGTCGCCAATAGCCCTCATGCAGCTCTAGTGCGACAATAATTCAAACCGAACAACCGGTGTTAAGGGGTCTTAAGAGTCTTAAAAACGTGCAAAGAAGGAACTACAAAGTTTTGTTTGATCTTTCATGTATTTTTTTAACTACTCAATATACAAGTATAATTTTTTTTAATGTAATTCTACAAGATTCATTTAATATAAAACAAATTTGAAAATTTATGAAACTTTAGCCAAAACTAAATTAAATGACATTAAACTTAAAGCTATTTGAACACAGTGGGATTAGGCTTGCGCGGCAAATTTTGAGGTCAAAATTGAAAAAAATGACCAAGAAAATGACTTTGTATTGTACAAATATGTACAAGCAAAGACTTATACCTAAATTCTCAGCTCAATTTTAATTAGAAATTATTTCAAGAACTTTTTTCTAAAAAAAATAATAAAAAATTTAAAATTATTATTTTTTTAATTTTTTTAAAAATTATTTCGAATTAAAATTGAGCTGAGAATTTAGGTATAAGTCCTAGTTTGTACATATTTATACAATATAAAGTCATTTTCTCGGTCATTTTTTCAATTTTGACCTCAAAATTTGTCGCGCAAGCCTAATCCCAATGTGTTCAAATAGCTTTATGTTTAATGTCATTTATTTTAATTTTGGCTAAAGTTTGATAAATTTAAAAATTTGTTTTATGCTAAATAAATCTTGTAGAATCACATATAAAAAAAATTGTACTTGTGTATTGAGTAGTTAAAAAATTACATGAATGATCAAACTATGCTTTGTAGTTCCTTCTTTGCACATTTTTAAGACTCCTTTGACCCCTTAAATGAACTAACAAGTTTTTCGGCTCTCCATCGTGTAGCTCTAATGCGACGATATTTCAAACCTATCGTATCATTTCGGTTTGGTTTTTGGCCGACTTTTGGCGCGATTTCGGAAAGTTCGCCAAGAGTTTCTCTTCAGTGAATCTTAGCGTTTTGCAAAGTTAGATAGCTTATGTGGGAACTTAACTGACGATATATTTTCTGATCAAGTATCCGATTCACGGAGTCCGAGATCACAACAACAGATGGAATGTTGAAATACTTTTCGTATACGTTTGAACTTTTATTCTAAATGAGGGTAGAAATAGGCAGCCGGAAACGATTACATTACCTCACCTTCTTTCTACGTCCGGCAATATTGGAGTTTCTGATTTTAGAATATTTTCAGTTTTTTTTTTTTTTTTTTTTTTTTTTAATAATGAACTTATACGCGCTTTAAAAATATATATTTCATGGTGCTACTAAATGTCTAGTCCTTGAACTTTTATGGAAAGTGCCTGATTTTTTTTGTCTTACAATTGTGTGACCCATGTTAATAAGAATCTGTATTGAAAGACCAAAAGTTGGAGATTTCAAACACCCAAAACTTGATTTTAATTCACCTATGAACAACAAAAATATGCTCATAGATGATCCAGCACCATAAATAAAAGTAAATGTACTTTTTAAACTTTAATAAAAAAATTACAAAAATATGTAGTAGAATATTATTAAATAATTATTAAATTTGTCATCCATGATTTACAAAAAAAAAATATCAATGTGTCTTTAAGCTATACTGCCAAACGAAATTAAATAATTTCTACACGAAGATTGATTTGTGTATAACTTCAAGTGATTTAAGGGGTCTAAGGAGTCTTAAAAATGTGCAAAGAAGGAACTACAAAGCATAGTTTGATCTTTCATGTAATTTTTTAACTACTCAATATACAAGTATAATTTTTTTATATGTAATTCTACAAGATTTATTTAATATGAAACAAATTTTAAAATTTATGAAACTTTAGCCAAAACTAAAATAAATGATATTAAACATAAAGCTATTTGAACACATTATGATTAGGCTTGCGCGGCAAATTGTGAGGTCAAAATTGAAGACATGACCAAGAAAATGACTTTATATTGTACAAATATGTACAAACTAGAACTTATACCTAAATTCTCAGCTCAATTTTAATTAGAAATAATTTTTAAAATTTTTTTAAATCAAAATTCAAAAAATTTCATAAATTTTTTTAGAAAAAAGTTCTTAAAATAAATTCTAATTAAAATTGAGCTGAGAATTTAGGTATAAGTCTTTGTTTGTACATATTTGTACAATATAAAGTCATTTTCTTGGTCATGTCTTCAATTTTGACCTCACAATTTGCCGCGCAAGCCTAATCACAATGTGTTCAAATAGCTTTATGTTTCATATCATTTATTTAAGTTTTGGCTAAAGTTTCATAAATTTTAAAATTTGTTTCATATTAAATAAATCTTGTTGAATTACATATAAAAAAATTATACTTGTATATTGAGTAGTTAAAAAATTACATGAAAGATCAAACTATGCTTTGTAGTTCCTTCTTTGCACATTTTTAAGACTCCTTAGACCCCTTAAGGGGTCACAGGAGTCTAAAAAATGTGCAAAGAAGATACTACATAGCATAGTTTGATCTCTCTTGTAATTTTTTAACTACACAATAAATGAGTAAAATTTTTTTATATGTAATTCTACAAGATTTATTTAGTATAAAACAAGTTTTAAAATTTATGAAACTTTAGCCAAAACTAAAATAAATGATATTAAACATGAAGGTACTTGAACACACTGTGATTAGGCTTGCGCGGCAAATTGTGAGGTCAAAATTGAAAAAATGACCAAGAAAATGACTTTATATTGTACAAATATGTACAAACTAGGACTTATACCTAAATTCTCAGCTCAATTTTAATTAGAAATTATTTTAAGAACTTTTTTCTAAAAAAATTAATAAAAATTTAAAAATTTTGATTTAATTTTTTTTAAAAAAATAATTTCTAAGTAAAATTGAGCTGAGAATTTAGGCATAAGTCTTTGTTTGTACATATTTGTACAATATAAAGTCATTTTCTTATTCATGTTTTCAATTTTGACCTTACAATTTGCCGCGCAATCCTAATCACAGTGTGTTCAAGTACCTTCATGTTTAATATCATTTATTTTAGTTTTTGCTTAAGTTTCATAAATTTTAAAACTTGTTTTATAATAAATAAATCTTGTAGAATTACATATAAAAAATTATACTTATACATTCAGTAGTTCAAAAATGACATGAAAGATCAAACTATGTTTTGTAGTACCTTCTTTGCACATTTTTAAGACTCCTATGACCACTTAATTACCCCTTTTAAGGGGGGGGGGGGGAGTCTCGTAGGGAGGAATGCTTCCTTCGTGTCGGGAATTTTAAGCAATTCTGGGAATTTTTTCTTCACTTTTTTTCCCTAACTAAAAAATTCCAGTGCTGCCGTCTGTTGTTAAGAAGACACAACTCAAACGACAGGGAGGTATTTTGAACGCCTTTAAGAGATATTATGATAAATTTCGCTTCCATTTGTACAGCCAAAATAATACATTATTACCTTTCGAACTTCAAACAAATTTAGAAAACGATTTAATTAAAAAAACTATTAATTAAAGAGGATTAATGAAAATAGTCAATTATAGTTTAAAAAGTTTAAATAAGAGTTATCTAAGCCCTGTTTGGCGAATTTTTTTTTAAGGCGTAATTGTGGTTTTTCTGTTGAGCATAATTGTTATGTGGAAGCGGCTTAAGATACAGAATCTGTTACAAACCTAGTTGTTTGTATAGATAAGCACAGTGCGTATATTTTTGTGTTTTATTTATTTTTGTATTTTAAATATTTATAATTTTTATTTTAAAAGGAACGCGAAATTTTTCATTTGCTCTTGAGCATTTAATAAATAATGACGTTTCCCTGCCAATAATCCTTTTGGGCAAGTTTTATTTGATTCGTTTTCTTTCATGCTTTTGATAATCAATTGCCTATATATGTTGTCTCATTATGATACACCCTTTTTTATCTTCGTTTATGAAAAATGTAGTATTGGTATAAATGTTAAAGTTTGACAACGTGGAACGTTACTGTTTGTACAGATTTTGAAAAATGGAAAGAGTAACCTGATGTTTTGTTCAATTGATAATTTGCACAATTTAATCCGACAATTTGTATTATTTGCAAATATATTTAAAAAATCTTATTGATAAAAAATATTTCATTTTAAATTAAATAATTTTGATGCATAATAACTTCTACCTTCAAATACCCATTATAAATGTTTGCAATTGTGGAGATTATTCTCTTTCAAATTAAAAGAATTGATTAAAAAAGTACTGATTCAAAAATCTTCAAATTTGAAGTGAGAGTAATAAACGAACTCACAGGTATTTATATATAAGTATTTTTAATAATAAAATGGTTAAACAATAGTAATAATCTAAAGTTGTTAATTGCACAATAATTTTTTATAGTATTTTCAGAAGCCATTCAGCGTTTATTCCACTGTTCGGATTTGTACCACAGAATGAGCTCCTGGTTGGCTTCAATCTTCACATCCACTGGACCTTGGGGGAAAACAAGAGAGATTTTAAAATAAAATTGCTATAAAGTTTATATGATGCTTGTCCCGTACGAATTATTTGTTTGGGTCTTAGATTGGTTTGTTGGTATAATACTTATAAAACCGGATAAATGCATGGCCCAAATAACTTGTAACTTACAATTTTGGCTACTGGTAGAAATTTAAATTAGCCTAGTGAATCAAATATTATCCAAAACGGCTGAAACTAGCCAATATGAAAATATTTATTTATGTTATCATTTCCAACTAGTCATTTTCTTCCTATTTTCACTAGTTAAAATTGTTCAGTCGATTTTTTAAGACATTGTTTTTAGAGCATTTTAATGATATTTGGCTTATAGGAAATAAGACAGATAAATGTTGGCAATGATAATAATTAAAAAAAATAAAAAAAAGTGCTACATATACAATTCAAAAGATTAAAAAATTGGCTTACTTAAAATTACCATTTACCAGAAGGAAAAAAACATGTTTGTAATTAAAGATTTGCTTTTATTTTCATTTGCGTAACAATGTAATTTTAGGATTTTCATAACATAACAGGATATTCATAACATTTAGGATAAACATAAACAAAGGGGTTTATTATCACAACGTATCCACTGATGCCCTCCCCCTTTATTGTAAACGGAAAAACTCCTGATTTCAATAATTATATATACTGATAAATTATATAATATCAGATTAATTAAAAAAAACAATGCAATTATTTTATAAAACAATTCATTATGAATGTTGACGCTAAAAAAGCCGTGTAATAAGAAAGATGCCAATCTAATATTTAAAACTTCTTGGTCATAATAAATAGCATAATTTAAGTTTCGGCTGCCATAAAAAAAATGCGCAGTTTGTGTTAGCCGCCCATATTAATCACGATCTATACTATTATATAAATATATTGAGATAATATAGTTGTTAAAAAAATTTAAAAAAAATAAGTATCATTTTTTTTTTCTCTGTGGCTTTTTATTCTAGAATAACTAAAATTTTTGTATGTAAAGTAATTTACGAAACCTCTTTACGGTAGTATGTTTAATGTTCTTTGAAATTTATTTTGCCTAATAGGAAATAAAATCGATTTTACGTTTAGCATAGGGAAATGTGTAAAGTATATATACATAACTTTAGTTCTGCCCTTTGCGTCATCTTGAGATTGGAGGGTGGAACGTCCGTTCCGTCTGATAATCACCACAAATTACTATATTCAAAGATAGACACGCATTACAATGGGAAAAAAAGTCGATGTCTTTGTACTCACTGTCCTCCACCAGTATCGAGACAAACTTTCCTCTTTGTAGCTAGGCTATATCAAAAGGTCAAAAGAAGCATGTTCACTTGCAGTTTGCGTCTGACCACAGGTATTCAAGATGAAGTATTTTGTAATTCTACATTGTTTCACATTAACAAACTTTATTATAATCACGACGAATTTTGATGTCCAAATGAAGACCCTCAATATTATAATAAAAGAGTCGATGTCTGGGTACTCACTGTCCTCCACCAGCATCGAGTCCTCCGCGTTGTGCTTGCGGAGGAAGGTGAACCAGTAGAAGCCCGTCTCCACGTCGTCCTGGATGCCCATCACGGAAGAGACGAACGGCTTCCCATCGATCACGTTATACTCCACTCTGGAACATATTATACATTTCAGAAAGGCAGATACAAATTACATTCTAAAATTGATACTTTGTCATTGCAATAAATATTATTTTTAACGTTTTAAATAATCTTATATAAAGTTTACTATCGATATCATATTATCTTGATAGCATACTAAAAATAAAATAAAACATGTTTGAAAAACATTTTTTAGCTTTGATGTTTAATCATAGCCATTATTGTTAACATTTTAAATCCATACATGTGTTTATTTCCTTGAGTTAAATTTTTTGTTTGTGGTAATCTTTCTCATAGTATTATGTATCGGATACTAAACCATTTTAAACTCGAATTTTGACTAATTCTTGTGGATTTTTTTTCAGATTATCAAGTTACTCTTTTAGGGAAAAAAAATCTCATTGGACTCCTGTCACAAATGAGAAAAAAAAGCTTCCAATGTTTTTAGCCAAACTTATCAGAATCAATGAAGGAATTATGAAAAAAGATCCAAGATGGGCAAATGAAATAAATCAAAATCAAAAATTATAAACTGTAAAACTCACTGCTGCCTCGAGTCCAGTTTCTGAACGGTCTCCATGATGTTGTACAAGGAGCTGTTGACAGGGACCTTGAGGGTCCAGGTCCTCTTGAGGTCCACATCTGATCCAATTACTACGGAATACGTGATGCTGACTCTGCTGCCGCGAGAACTCTGTAGCTCATTCAGTGCCTCAGATTCTGTATTGACAAAGGCACAATATCAAACACTATTAGGTGTTAAGGGGTCTAAGGAGTCTTAAAAATGTGCAAAGAAGGAACTACAAAGCATAGTTTGATCTTTCATGTAATTTTTTAACTACTCAATATACAAGTATAATTTTTTTATATGTAATTCTACAAGATTTATTTAATATGAAACAAATTTTAAAATTTATGAAACTTTAGCCAAAACTAAAATAAATGATATTACATATAAAGCTATTTGAACACATTGTGATTAGGCTTGCGCGGCAAATTGTGAGGTCAAAATTGAAGACATGACCAAGAAAATGACTTTATATTGTACAAATATGTACAAACTAGAACTTATACCTAAATTCTCAGCTCAATTTTGATTAGAAATAATTTTTAAAATTTTTTAAAATCAAAATTCAAAAAAAATTATAAATTTTTTTAGAAAAAAGTTCTTAGAATAAATTCTAATTAAAATTGAGCTGAGAATTTAGGTATAAGTCTTTGTTTGTACATATTTGTACAATATAAAGTCATTTTCTTGGTCATGTCTTCAATTTTGACCTCACAATTTGCCGCGCAAGCCTAATCACAATGTGTTCAAATAGCTTTATATGTAATATCATTTATTTTAGTTTTGGCTAAAGTTTCATAAATTTTAAAATTTGTTTCATATTAAATAAATCTTGTAGAATTACATATAAAAAAATTATACTTGTATATTGAGTAGTTAAAAAATTACATGAAAGATCAAACTATACTTTGTAGTTCCTTCTTTGCACATTTTTAAGACTCCTTAGACCCCTTAAATCATACATTTTGTGTGTTTATCATTAGGGATTACAATGAATATGACTACGATGGAAAGTTTACGTTACGAAAATTTGATTTGTTAAGGAAAATATCCTAAGCAACACATTCAAAAGTCACTAAACACTGTTTATAATGATTCTTTAAAAAAATCGATATTTAGAAATAGTTTTGAACGAAGTTACATACAAAATTGTATTCCATAAAAAAAAAAAAGCTCCAGTTAAATCGAACTGTGGTTTTGCTGGAGTGGGCTGACAGCAAACTTATCAAATCCATGATTGGGTTTTTCAAAGGGATTTTTGATTCGGTGAAAAGAATACAAGCTTCACTTGTAAAGACTAATTAGGCTCACACGATCGTTGGTTTCAAGTTCGAAAACAAACACGGACACATTCGGAGCAGCATTCAGACTTTGAAAAAAAAATCTGCTTTCGTTCCTATTTTTGCGAAAAACAGTCGTACACAAAGGGAATTTTCCATTCAGAAGGACCCTTACGATTCTGTACTTTGCCGAGTTGACTCAGTGGTTATCATAAACTTCGTCCATCCAATTGATAGAATGAATTCTTAATTCAAAAGAATCAAATTTCGAACTAGGAAATTAGGAAACCAAATCATGGGACCGTACAAAACTCAAACCTATAATAACTTACCGCCAGTTTCTGGCAACCTGCAGTGATCGATCGTGACGTTGAGCAGAGTGGAGCGGCTGAGTACGGGCAGGACATAGTAGGAGTCCAGGAAAGAGCCAACGGACCCGTCCTCTCTCTGGGCAGCCAGAAGAGACCGGACAGCGGCAAAGAAGTCAAAGTCCCTCTCTAGGTTTTCAGTGGCAGCCAAGGCCTTAGTGTTATAAAATCAAAATAAGTGAAGATAAAGGAGAAGAAGCAAGTATTATTTGAGAAGGAAATCGTTTTGATAGCTTTAGGATTGAGATAGAAGCCAGACCACATTGTCACTTACTAATTATTTGTAAGAATTGTTTCATTGTGAAAAATTAAAAAGGGGGTTTTGGATATCGATTTTCTGTTTTTTTTTAAAATAAAATTTGTATTGTGCTTATATTTAGCTTTAAAAGGATTCAGTACCCCAAAATCGGTGAAAAAATCAAAAACAAAATTATTGGTTTAAAATACTATTACAACCTTTATTAATATGGTCACAAAGTATCAAGACGATTGGAAAAATATTTCCTATCAAATATTACGAGGAAACTTAAATCCTTCGAAAGGAAATGGGTTAACAATAAAATCTTTAAACGCGTTTTTCTCAGAACTTGATTTTTTGAACTTCGATGTACCTTTTCTCAAAAATTATGCTATGTTTTCTCGTAAACTTTTTTTTTATATGATGTAATACATAGTATAGATTAATCTGAGGTTATAAATTTTAATAAAACTAAAGTGAAAAATATGTTATGGGGCAGAAAAGTGAAACATTTCATGAATTTTTGGGTACTTAAAAACTTATTTTATTTAAAAAAAGCTAACAGTTATTTAAAAAAAAACTTTTAACCTCAGATTAATATATAAGCTTGGTATAAGACACACACAAAATTTTAAGATGATCTGATCAGTAGTTATTGTGAAAAAGTACATTGCAATTGGCCAATTCAACATTACCGATATACAACATACCGAACCCCCTTAATTTAAAACCAAATATCATCGATTTCTGTTTAGTGGTTTTACCTAAACATTACATTTCTTTTGCCTGCTCAAAAAAATTATATAACTTTAAATCTTATTTTTTTATGTTTTTCAATACATATTTTTAAATAAAATCACTGCAAAAAGTATAATTTGATACTTTGAAATACCTCCTCACTGTAAATTAAAGCGCTACAAAAGGAACACAAGATAAACAGCAGAGGAGCAAAACATAAAACATACAGAGGAACAAAATTAAAAAACCATTATAATGATATCTCATATAGCTAATAAGAAAAAGGTTCCCAAAGTTAGGCAATTTAACCTGGGCGAGATAGAACCATCTTAAGGGGGTATGGGACACTTTCAACTTTTTTCTTTAATATTGCAGATATCAATATAATTTTTTTTCCACAAATGTATACTAAATATACTTACACTTTTAGATAGTCAAAGGTTTTAAATTATCATTATTTATTTTTTAAAAAAATAAAATGTGTCAAAAAGTGATGTCTCTTATTTTTGTTATAAGTCAAAAACTTATGTATTGGCAAACAAATATTTAGCATTTTTATAAACAGAAAAATGTATTTAACAAACTGTCTTTACCGATTTTTCATATTTGCCATAGTTTTTTTTTTTAAAAAATATTGAAGTTTTTTTTAATAATTTCACAGGTTCACTTTTTTTATAAAAATTAATAAATAAAAAAATAAACTATTTACAACTAATCCCTAAAGACAAATTAAAGATATATGTTTGAAAAATATGAGTACACAATTTTGACACTCTATGGGCAGTAGATTTTGAGTTATATCAATTTAAAGTCAAAAAATCATCGAAAACACGATCAAGGAGAAAAACAGCTTTGAAGTTTATCACTTTCCTTACAGATGCACTCCAAACTGACAGAACAACTAAGGATTCGATAACGTTATTCCTATCTATTATTACGAGGAAGCAAAGATTATAAACGTGGTTGGCCAACACAGATGTCATGACACAAAAAACTACACATCTCACGTTCTACTGCAGATATAAATAAAATTTTTGTTTTAAATTATTCTAAAATATGTGTGTTATTTTTTATAATAATAATAATTTTTTTGATTTTTTTGAAGATTTTGTGTCCTATACCCCCTTAAATGAGTTTGTGGATCCAAACTTCTTTATATTTTGTTAGGGACCTGAATAATGAATAGTTTAAAAGATGTGTAAATATTTAAGATAAACGAAGAATATTCACCAGTTCTTTCGAATTCCAAAACTAATTTCTTAATTCTCTTCTATTGAAAATATTTGATAACGATATGACTAATTAATTTATTAATTATTTCAATAACTATGCATAATCTCTATATGATTTTGTCCTATAGAATTTATATACATAGTTATTGAAATAGCATTCTATGAAAAGGTACAGCTTTACCTTTTATGCTCTAATGAGAATCGTTCTAGCTGAAAAATTAGATTCGAATTGGATATATTATCTGGTTACTTATTATTTTTTATGATTTAATAGCTACAAGCGAATCTGAAGAGGGCTTAACTGTTTTGAAACATTATCAAATAAAATTCATATACTTAGATAGATTGTTAAATATAACCGTATTCTATTTTACTTTCAAATTTGCTTTATTTTAATGTTATTTCGATTCTTATACTTGGTAAAAAAAGACTTTTGTTATGGGAAATCTATAATTCAATAAAAGTATTGATTCCAAAACCGTTGCATTAATACTACAGAAGTGATCAATGGCAGAACGTCCATCTCGACCAGTCGGTCACGATCATTTTTTTTTGTGTAAAATGATAAAAAAAAATATCACAAAAAACTTTTTTTTATTTGTTTTTACTTCTTTCTACCTCAGGTCACACGTTATACATTTTGGCGATTATGCATGTCATCTATGCCATGCGTTATTTTAAAGCAATAATTATGTATGAATGTTTACTTAAACTAGAATAATAAAATTTTGACTGTAGTTTGGCATCTAGTACGGAACTACTGAAATACCTGAATAACGAGGGCGGTGGTCTTGATGTTGTCGACGGTTCCGTTCCTAAACTGCCTCTTCTTCAGCTCCTGCGCCATGTCGAGCAAGGTCCTCTCGTCCACAGTCACGCCCGGCTGGGCAGACGCGCACGCCAGCGCCAGGGTGGCCATCGCTTGGTTGTCTGCGAAGAACAGACAACTGTTGAAACATATTAAATGAATGGACATTCATTTAATCCTTTATTTGGAATCATCACTTTCAATATTGTTCTTTCCAAATGTTTATGTCCCGTTATGACATCCAAACACACATCATTCGATTCTTCACACTTTGTTCGATTAGACGTTATTTTACAATATTTTTCTCAATAGAAGCCAGAACTACTATTTTTTTATTTAGAAGATAGCTAACAAGCGTTTCACCTGATTTTTTAAAAGTTTACTTCAGTTCCACATATTTAAAACACAATTTAAACTATTTCGCTTAAAATAATTACTAAAATTTTTTTAATGATATGGACCTTAAAATATATAACTCGAAGTGTTTTCAGGTAACATATATTTTTTTTTTTTCATCAGTTGAAAATTTGGCATTATTTCAAAAACCATATAAAAATTAAAATGGATTTTTTTTATGGAACTCTTATTTTTGACCTTAAATAAGCTTATTTTGTGA
The DNA here is from genome assembly GCA_023701765.1 of Hylyphantes graminicola. NCBI lineage: Eukaryota > Metazoa > Arthropoda > Arachnida > Araneae > Linyphiidae > Hylyphantes > Hylyphantes graminicola. The sequence goes on along the minus strand of CM043120.1, from coordinate 64,806,869 downwards.
ATATCAGATGTCTCTGTAGTGTAGTAAATTTTTGTTACTGATAGGGTTGAAACACTAAATTTAAACTCCTTGGTGCAACAGCCCGTTAGTTAGCCATGTCATGCCCATTTCAGCGTAAGTGCACTGGGGTGACAGCCATACGTCCCAGTTAGGTGACCTACCCAAAGCGGAAAAAAAAATCAGTGCTTAATTCCTAAGTAATTAGTGAAGCTAAATATCAATTTTAGTATTTTCAATTCCTTGTAGTATAGTTAATGTCTGTGTTATAGATTTATGTAAGTATTATGTAAGAGTATTGTGTAGATTATGTCAACCTTTGTAAACGAATTAAGGCCGATTACAATAAAATTAATATCCATCTATCTATCTCTACCTAAATATCAATTTTAATTTAATTTTGAAGCTTTAATTTTTTACAATCTTCAGAGGTTATCTCAAAAACTGCTATCGGGTTTGTTAAAGTTAGTACTCGAAAATACATGTAGACGATCTTCATGCCTGTCAAGTCTATATATCTTGAAAACCGACACTCCTTCTCGCAATGTTATAATCCATATTAGTAGAGAACAAGAGGTGGTGCGTTTATACTCGGAGCTGAAAGCGTAAGGAGCAAGAACCCTACCTGTCCAGAAGGGTCTGTGCTGGGAGTCAAAAATGGTCGTCATCCTCTGGACGTCTCTGTCGCTCATCGCGTCGCCGGCGTTGCACAGAACGAGCAGTTCGAAGGGGCTGCCCGTTCCGTTGTTCGCATCGATGTCCGAGCGCAGTTCCTCGACCAGGTCTCGACCGTGGAAGTTCCTCGGGTCCACGCAGGCGACCATCAGCGCGGGAATGTAGAGGGAGAGGTCACGCCGCTTCAGGTGACCACCGCTGTACAAATGGATAAAAAAATAGTCATGATTTTAAAAAATGCGTTTTGAATGTACAATTACTATTATTTAGATTAAAAGTGTGCTTAAATTTTAAAGCAGACTCATTTAGAGTATCAAGGTATCTAGCCATCTAATGTCGGATTTATTCTTTCACTGCTCACAACAATTAAGGGAACTCATGGTTTAAACCCTTTCACACCCAATGATTCCATTTGAAATCATCAGCTTGCAATTTTTTTACCGACTGCACTCATGTAACGTTTGGTGGAAGAATTATGTATTTTGAATAATTAAGTAATGTTTGTTTTAATTAAATAAAAATATGAAAAACAAGATAAAATAAACGTCTCACTAAAACCGTTTTAACAAATTAATTCACCCTACATTCTTTATGCATGCATTTTGGGTGTTTAAAAATTGATTCTATTTATTTTTAGCAAATAAAGTTTGAAAAATCATAGTTATAATTCATTCAAAATGTATGTTTTAAATTATTATTCCCTTAAAATTTAGTTAAAAAAATAAGATTTTCCCAAGTTTTTTACCATTTCATTCTGGTTGCATAATATCTATTTCACAAATTTCCGATTTGTAGAGAAAAAAAATAACCTAATCCAAATTGTAAGGTGTCGTTTGGCAAATAAAGTTATAGATTTTTGAAATAGTTTTTTATTAGATTAGAAATTTGGGTCATTTGGTATAAAAGTTCTGACTTATAAACTTTTTGACACACCTACATGTTACTATTCGTCTCTGTTGGGTGTCATCCCTAGAAATTTATTTGGTCGATGCAAAAAGATTAGCCATGGCATCCAACAAATACGAACGGAAACAGGTAGACCGGGGAGAATTGTTCTTCTGATATTCGGGTAATCAACACAGTGTCGGTAAATTGTAGTTCTACTGTACGTGTGAGAAAATTATTTGAGAAAACTGTTATACGAAATGAAGCATTTAGCAATATGGAATTTAGTTTGGCGATTTTTTAAAACTTTTTTTTTTTGCATTTGAGCTCAGTTGGGTTTACAAAAATTGGTGAATATTATCAAAAAGAAGCACTTTCTAAGTTTTTTACAAAATATTTTTTTCAAATTCCAATCTAAAATGTTATACATAAACCTTTTCTTACCCCTGCAACTTAGAAAGAAGTTGAATAGTGAGTTCGTAGTTCATCTCGTTCATCGTTTCATTCCCTGATTGGAAATTTTCCTGATCAGCGAGAAACAGGGCAACTGCGATCCTGGGCAGCTGATGACCCCACTTTTTAGTTTGAGTCCCTTTTTTCCGAATACTCATGAACCAGTTGACAAGTTTTTTCTTTGCCAAACTTAATTCATCATTCAAAACTTCTCTTGGTGACCTCGTGATAATGGTAGGTTTAATTGTTGTTGCTGGTGCAATGTCTATAGAGAAGAAAATATAAATATATCCAAAATCAAGTTTGCAGAAATAAGTTCGAAGTAATAACAAGTAAATCAAATACTTGTGATAAGTATCCTGTGTGTTTGAAAACGAGGGAAATAAATTAGCGACTAAAAGTCTTTAAAATAATGTTGTAGACTCAAACACACAAATAACACATAGAACTCGATATTATATCAATGCAAATTGTATAGGGCCATTCCACGGGTAACTGACTGACATTCGGAAGGCGAAATTACAATGTTTTACGAAATAGCGGGACAATTAAATTGTTTAAAAAATTAAGTTTGGTATAATTTAAAAGAGAATTTTTAGCTGAATTCAAATATGGTTTGCAATTTTAGATAGCTCTTATAGATATTGTTAGAAAAATTATTGAAGTTGTGGTAACTGACTGACTTGTCTGCAACCTTCATTGACACTTCAAATTATTTAATATAATTTTTTTCTGAATATAAAATAGGTGGCTTTTAAAAGTCAGGCCTATATCAAAGTGCAAGAAATGAACTATCCAACACATCATTTTTTATATCAAAATATTGAATCCTGTAAAAAAAATAGCTTTTAGTACGCCTTGGTAACTGACTGACATAATGGTAGCTGACAGACATCTTAAGAGTGGGTGTAATAAATCCATCCAATTGCAAGAAATTTTTCTACTTTTGATTTGGGTAAGAGATTTGATTGTTAATTTATAATGGTCGGGAACAATTTAATCATAATTTTCTAACTAACTTATTTAAAGTTTAGGGAAAAATATTTCCAAAGTATAAGAATTTATCACTTAAAATTTTAGAATTTCTTACTTTTCGTTTAAAACCAATTTTTTTTCTATAAAAATATATATTCGAACAATGAATTTCAGTGTGTTAAAATAGAGATTCCAATCTTTACATCACATAAGACACAAAACAAAAATCACATAAGACGCGAAGTATTTACTTAATTTTGAAATTTTGATACCGAGGATGACATTTTTATGGAATTGCCCTACAGTGTCTAACATACTAATATTATTTCAATATATCAAATTTTAATACGCAAATATTATATCAATACATTAAAATTTAAAAAATGCAAATATTATATCAATATCAAAAATTCTAATATACATATATATTATATCAATATTGTGCAGTTGCAGATTTTAGTACGAGACTCGAAATATTTTATAAAGTGTTCAACTAAGAACTAGATGCTTCTGATGTAGGTAAACTTAGTCTTGGTAACTTTAAACTTAAAAAGCATAACTTCAACTTAATTCAAATTTCCCCAGTTTTTCAATTTCACAACTCATTAATTAATTTGATATTTTTAGTTTATAAATGTATATATTTAGTTTTGCACCATTACATTTACATTAATTTTGTGAATATTCTAACAGCTGTTCCCTCATATCTCATACCAGCTTTATTATTTTTATTTTGAAACTTACTTCCCCTTTGCAATTATCTTTATTTCTTTTATATCTTTGCTTTCTTTTAATCTACTTTTTATATCTTGTTGATATTAAAGAAATTGTGTCTGACCATAGCTCAGGTGACCAATTAACTAGATGTATTCAAATATATATATATATATATATATATATATAATATATATATATATATATATATATAATATATATATATATATATATATATATATATATATATATATATAAAATAATCGCCAAATATTCAAAACCTTTCTCCTTCCTCCAATAAAATAAACTATAATTTCTAAAATAAAAATAATAAAAATCCCGTGCTTTCTTTTTCAGCCGGTTACCGAGGTGTTGTTGGTTAATACTCCTTCCAGAGCCCATATGCGCCTCGTTCTCTATGCTAAATTTATTTTAGCTGAAAAAAAGTGACTGTGTGATTCTGATCCGGATGTAAGCGCTTTTAGGAGTTAATTTTTTAGGAGTAAAAACACCAAGTGCTAATATGCATGTTAACTTGATACACAAAGGAGTTCTCACCAATGAATGAGTATTCGGCAGAGAACCCCTTGGAAGTAGTACCAGGATCGGACCAGAATTCTATCCGCATCATCCTTCCCTCGAAAGTGACGTTGGGGGGCAGGCTTATTCCGCAGAACTTCTTCACAATCTTCCAATCATCCTCCGGAAAAACCTTAGTACGAATTTCCACGCTGTCATAGCAACCTCCACTAGGCTATGAAATACAATGCAAGATCAGATTTTGCCTTTTGAATAAGAGTAAGGCTTCGATTTGTTAGCTCTTTTTCATCATGTATGAGAATACTTAGCAGTTTAAAACTAGTAATTTGAAAGGAAAATGTCATTTTGTTATTAAAACATAAGTTATTTAACAACAAAATGACACTTTTCTTTTAAATAAGTTTTATTTACATTTAAAAGGCTCTTATTTACTCTGAAGCTGACGACACAGTGTCAAAAATTCACCAATTAAATATTATTTAATCTAACTAGATTTTCCATTCAATTTTTTTTATTTTGTAATATACTATACATAAATTCAATTATGATTAACTATGTAGATTAGCTAATTTTTTTTCATTCACTGATTGTTCGGCTCAAAGTAATTAGTACGGCATCAGGACATCAGGAGGCTTCTCGTTATCATATTAACGTCTTATTTGTATTGCTGAAAGATAATACAATTAAATTGTCTAAATTTTATAATTAAACTCTTATACTCAAGCAAAATTATAAAACAAATTTGCGTTTTTTTTTTCTTCTGGTGCATGATAATTTTATGTAATCTATTTTTTTTAATCTTTTAACTTAGTATTAAAATAATGATTTTTGTAATTATCATTACCCACACTTTTATAATATTTCTTACATTTCAACTATCATTAAAATGCATTAGGAAAACTATATTCTTAAGGCATACATACACATTAAAAAAAGACCAAAATAACCAAAAAAAATTTTGTTGTTTTTAAGTCCATTAGAATCTCCGATTATTATTCTTTTAAAATTATGGAAAGTTTGCGCTGGTACTCCACTTCTAATAAAAAGTTGCAGAGGCTTTCCTAATCTCACAAATAGTGAAAGTATTTTAACTTTAAAAACCATTAAAATTTATTTTCTAAAAACTTAATTTTTCTCATGTGTTACTTTGCTCAAACAATGATAACTAAAGTTAACATTAACATTTTGCCAAACGAATTCTTTATTTATTTATGGAATGAGTTAGGGGGGGGGGGGGGGGGCGTAAACAAATAAAAAAAATGATTTGTAAATTAGTTTTGTATTGCATGTCATTTTAGGTATGATGTCAATTAAAAAATTAATTAATTAATTAATAACATTTTTTAAAACTTTAAAAATATTTTTGCACGTGCCCTCATACTCTTATTGTTGGCATCACCAAAGACTGGTAACATGCAAATTTATTGTTTTATTTTATCTGCGCCAGGTGTCGCTATAGATTTTACTTTTAATATATATACATAATCTTTTACAATAAAAGGTATTCGTTTTATTTACAACAAAGACTTGTGTCGGTTTATTTCTTCAAATCCCCACGGCCTTCATGTGGTAGCGGCCCGTGGTTCCGCATGGTAGGACTTGGTTGTATAGAAAAGTTTCGCTCTCGTGCTATATCTAGAAATTTAATCAGTCGATTAGAAAAATGTTTAGTATTGATAACGCAACTTCTGTTCCACTCCTGAATGGACAAAACTACCATATTTGGCCAATTAAACTCGAAGCAGTTTTATCATTAAAAGGACTTTCTGACGTAATAGAAAATGATGAACCAAAGTCAGACGACGCGACCCATAAAGACTGGACTATGAAAAACTCTAAAGTTGTGTCGATTATAAAACTCTCGTTATCCGACCAGTATGTTCTACAGTACGGTATGGAAAAGAATGCTAAAGTTTTATGGGCGAAAATAAAGACCGACTGTACGGGTGGAATCGATGATAGAAAGATAAACGCCAGCCAAGAAGTTAAGAATTTACGAATGTTGGACAGTGAACTAGCCAACGATTACGTCGCACGAGCCAAAGGACTGGTTACGAAGTGTGCAAGCCTCGGACTTGAGATATCCAGTCGAGAACTAGTATTTTATGTCGTTCGTGGTCTCAATGCAAAGTTCGCCGGAGTTCGTGAGATTCTGAAGACCCAAAGAGACAAATCACTAGACGACATCTTGGAGACCTTACGCGAAGAAGAACAAACGTTTCAACGAGGAAGTGGATCCAGCCCAAGGAGTGAGCAAGCAATTGCCGTTAGAAGATCCGAGAAGACCTGCGGTTACTGCTCTGGACGGGGGCATGTCTGGAAGACGTGCTACAAGAGATTGAATCAGCAGAAGTATTCCCGGGCAACCAGCAAGCGCCGAAATTCAAGCTTCGGTGACAACAGCCAGAAAACGCGCGGTTGGAGGGACAACTCCGCTTTGACCGTGTGCTCCGACAACTTAAAAGCTTCGGATGGTTCTGACACTTGGATAATTGACAGTGGTGCAACAGCACATATGGTAAATAACTTAAAATGGTTTTCTAATTTTGAGAATAGTGATAATGAAGTTCAATTAGCTGGTATTGATATACTACACTAAAAACTAAAGGTACAGGAACTGTTAAGGTTAAATATAAAGGTGATAATTTAGATATTTTAAATGTTATTTATGTGCCTGAATTAAGATTTAATTTACTGTCGTTGACAACTTTATTAGAAAAAGGGTTTCAAATCACGTCTAAGAATAACTATATGCTTGTTACTGATAATACGAATAGATTGATTCTTAAAGCAAATAAAATAAATAAGCGTTTAATAGTTAAATTTAAACCAAATGCTAAACCCATGGAAAATGAATGTAATTATGCTAACAGTGATTCGAGTGATCTCTGGCATAGACGATTGTGCCATTTGCATTATGAGTATATGAATAAAATGGTAAATGATAACTTAATTAGAAATTCCACTAGTTTTAATAAAGTAACAAAATTTGATTATGATGTATGCAGTGTTAGCAAAATTACCAATAAACCTCATAAATCAATTACTCAAAACCAGAGCAAATCTGTGCTAGAATTGATTCATGTAGATTTATGTGGTGAAATGTCTGTGAATTCATTGAATGGTTCTAAATATTTTCTTGTTATTGTAGATGACTATTCTGGAATGTATTTCACGTATTTTTTAAAACATAAAAGTGAAGCCACCAACGTGATAAAGGCATTTAAATCTAAGTACGAGAACTTGTTGGGTCAACGAATTAAACGTTTTAGATCTGACAATGGGGGTGAATTTGTAAATAAAGAGTTGAAATCTTATTTCGAAGAATGCGGTATATTTCATGAGAAGACTGTTCCTTATAATCCTTCCAGCAACGGAAAAGGTGAAAGAGCGATTCGAGTACTTTGCGATCGCGCTAAAACTATAATTTATGATAGCGGACTACCTTTAAAGTTTTGGGCGGAAGCTATCGCTTGTAGTACCCATGTATCTAACTTAACTCCCAGAAAATCGAAGAGTAAAACTCCGTACGAGTTATTTTTCCAAATTAAACCTAACATTTCATATCTTAAAGTATTTGGCTGCATAGCTTATTATCATACACCTAAAGTGTCTCGTAATAAATTGCAAATTCCTGGGAAAACTGGTATTATGATTGGTTATTCTCGAGAAAGACGAGCTTATCGTATCTATAACGCTGAGGAAAACCGAGTAATTGAAGAACGGTCCGTAAAATTTAATGAAAATCTAAAAGGTTCAAATCTAATAAAACATTCTTTTGATAATAATTGGGATATAGAAAAACACTTTAATAACGGATTTATTAGATCAAATGTAAAAAATTTGCAAGGTAATAAAAATCTTATAGTTTTTGAACCAAACTCCGACCTATCCGAACCCATTACCGAAAGTGAGTCACAAAAACAGCGAGGTAGACCACTCGGAATGACAAAAGTAAAATCTCAGGAAATACATCGCCAACAGTGTTTAGAGCATGAGCAAAAACTGTTAGATGAAGGCGTGAGACGATCAGAAAGATTAAAACCAAACTTAACAGCTCTAGTAACTAGTGACATACCGAATAACTACGAGGAATCCATGTCCAATAGAAATTCGAATGATTGGTTAAATGCAATGAAACGGGAATTAAAATCGCTAGAAAAACATAACGTGTGGGAAATAGTTGAAAAACCTGAAAATGCAAAAGTCATTAAAAGTAAATGGGTTTATAATGTTAAACAAGATTCAAACGGTTTAAGATATAAAGCGCGTCTTGTTGCATCTGCATTTAATCAAATCAAATCTTTAGATTATGATGAATGTTATTCTCCAGTTGTTAATATAGAATCTTTCAGATTGTTGCTGTCATTAGCTGCAAAACTAGATTTAATTGTTCAATTTTTTGATATTTCAGCAGCCTATTTACACAGTGATTTGAAAGAAACTGTATACATGTCAAATCCTCCGGGATTTGAATACGGTGAGAATAAGGTTTGTAAACTTAAGCGTAGTATTTATGGATTGCCTCAATCCGGAAGAAATTGGAATCACAAATTGAAAACTGTGCTATTAAATATTGGACTCAAAAAACTTGCCTCTGATAATTGTGTATTTGTTTTAGATGATCCGAACTGTTTCTTTGCTATATGTATTTATGTAGATGATCTTGGATTTTTTAGCAGTGATCAGAATGTAAGTAACAGTATTATTTGCAAGTTGCGAAATCATTTTGAACTCAAAGAAACTACTAAAACTGGTAAATTTCTCGGTTTAGAAATTAGTATAAATGAAAATGGAATTTCCCAACAGCGGTATATAGAAAATATACTAGAAAAACATGGTATGACTGATTGTAAATCTGTTAAAGTTCCTATTTCTAAATCGCAAGAGAAAATTTCAGATGATACGGAAGAATTAGTTGATAAAACTAAGTATTTAGAATTGATCGGTGAATTATCGTATCTTGCAAATCGTACTCGTCCCGATTTAAGTTTTGTAATTAGTTTTTTGTCACAATATAACCAAAAACCTGAAAAAAGTCATTACATGCAATTGAAGAGAGTTCTAAGATACTTACACGGTTCTAAAGATCGTATTTTATTTTATGACAAAAGTGTTGATCATATTTGTGTTAATACTGATTCAAGTTGGGGAAATGCTGAAGGAGGAAAATCTTTCTCCGGGTCAGTTATTATGTTTGGTAAGTCTTTAATTCTTTGGAAAGCAAATAAACAAAAATCGGTAGGAATGTCTACTTGTGAAGTTGAACTTTTTGCAATTGCTGATGCTACTAAGAATCTGATTTGGATCTGTAATTTATTATAAGAGTTAAATTGTTCAAAATATGTAAACTATCCCATTGAAATACATTGTGATAACAAAGCCGCAATAGATTGGTGCAAGGCTGCTAAACCTTCTGTTAAAACTAGACATGTAAATTTAAAATTTCATTTCATTCGCGATCTCATTGAGAATAAAATAAAGTTAATTCACTGTACTACTGATAAAATGTTAGCAGACTTTTGTACTAAGGCAGTTCCTGAAACCAAACTATTGTGGACTCTAGATCAAGTTGGACTGATTAAGGATGCCTAATTTCGTTGTGTTAAATTTGCATCTTCCCAAGGGGGAGTTTGTTGGCATCACCAAAGACTGGTAACATGCAAATTTATTGTTTTATTTTATCTGCGCCAGGTGTCGCTATAGATTTTACTTTTAATATATATACATGTTCTTTCACAATAAAAGGTATTCGTTTTATTTACAACAAAGACTTGTGTCGGTTTATTTCTTCGAATCCCCACGGCCTTCACTTATGAATTGTATCATATATAAAAAAAATATATTTTTAAATGAAATATTAGAAAAAAATCAAGCACGTAAACGTATACCTTAAGGAGATAGCGGCTGGAAAAGTTGGATGGATACTATCAAAACGAGGAACACATTGAATTGGGAACAAATAACAAATCGAAAAATAATTTTTCTCCTGTTTTTTTTTTTTATTTTTTTTTTTTTTGTTGCTTGCAGGGGGGATGCAAAATCAATGTGATTGTTATTAGAACAGTAGGTTTTCTGGTTTTCATATTGGCTAGTTATCTTGAGATCTTTCCGAACCAACCGTGATTCCAAAAGCGAAACGCTCTTATTTACTTGTCGCCAAATGTTTAATGTGGCGGGGAATCTCTGTATCACCTTACACCTCAGAATCAAAGTTAAATTGTCCATGCATATACTTCTTTAAACATATATTAAAGTTTGACTTACATTTATTTCGACTTCGAAGTGCGTGAAACTGAGCGTAAAGAGGGCTTTCCGGGGCGCCACGATATCCCAGATGCAACGTGCGTTGTTAGGGTAGTTGTTCGGGTGATTGGGGCTGTTGATCGTGCCCCGGTCTCCATCCAGCTCGCCCCCGCAGGCATCTGCGAGAGGAGAAAGCGGGATTATAGTCTGTGTTGTGAACTCAAAGATTGGAAAAACACTGTAAGAAATATGGTTCGTTTTAAAAAAAAACAAAAAAAAACACTTTATTAATTTAGAACAAACATTACAAGAAAAGAAAAATTAGTCACAAGGGGGTAAACAAGAACCCCGTATGTGTGACCAAAATAATCAATTATAATAAATAAGACATTAGTTAATAACAAAAAAACCCACAAAAAGTAGATTTAAATACGTAAATATACACAAAAGAAAAGAACAAAATGTGACAATGTGGTTTATTATTATTTTTTTTCAAAACAAATGTCTAAAAATTCTGGACAGCGGAGGAAATATATAAACAAAAAACATTTCGCTTCTAAGAATTAAAAAATACATCGATATCGTCTATTGACAAAATAAATTTAAATAATTTTTTTAAAACCTGTTTAAAGAAGGGATACTTTGAAGTTCAGTAGGTAATTTGTTGAATGCATTTGGGGCTAAATATGAAAAATGTTTATTGCAGTTTGTTGTTTGTTTAGCCACATCGTATCTAACGTAAATAGCTCAAACCAAGAAAAACTAAATTGCTAGGTGACTATACGACAGTGCTTATTATTATGTACTAGTATAAAATAAATTAAACTAAGTTATTAATAATAATAAAAATTATGAATATAGTTAGATTTATTTTATAAATTGTATTGAGATTCTGCAGATTGAAGTGTGATTAAGGGGATAACATAGTTAACAAAAACCAAAAAATCTAATTTTTGAAACCAGTACTTTCTGATAGGTTGAAACCCGAAAAAAAATACATTTCACGTAAAAGTGACATTTATTACGATTAAACTGTTATTTTTTACATTTATTTACTATCAACATAAACAAAAAACTTAAATAGAAAATTTAAATATAGTTAATTTTTCTATAAAATATATTGTTTTATATAAAACACTATCATCTGTATATTTATTGAAAATTAAGAGACCCCAATCCTACTGTTTCGAAATAAAAGCAAATTTATGTCTATTGCACTTTCAGATTACAGTACATTTGTTGTGAATACGAAAAATGTGTGTTATGGCGAGGGAGCATTATTGATTTTCCTTGCATTTTAATTATGTGTTTATAGATACAATATCTTTATTTTCATACAGTTTGTGGATATATTTTTAAACATTATAAATAGTTCAAATAAACAGTCATATGATGTTATAATGTGAGTGTGAAACTGAGACGCGTATGTAAGGGACATCGCTAGCAGTTTACCTGTACTTTATTCTTAAAAACACCTTGTTATGATAGTTATGTGATAATTATATAAAAGATTTTAATACAAGAGATTTTTAATATTAAAAATCATTACTTATTTTAAGAAAGTTATTTATTTGAAACACCAAAATTGTCGTTTTGGGAAAATCATGCTTATACGAGGTGCAGTTTTGTTATAAAATGTGTTATACAAAGGTTTTTATTATCTTTTAAAATTTACAACTGAACAAAGTTCTGTACATTCTAAGATAACCTATTTTACTTCAATCATAACTGCAGTTCTTATAAAAAGAAAAGACATGCAGCCTAAAAAAATTATAGAAGATCATTCTATAAAGTCATACCTTTTAACAAAAATTAATTTCTCAAATCAGACATTTGGAATACGTATAATAACAAATAAAAAAATACATACTTGATAGGTTTACTTGTAAAATAACAAGTAAAACGGTGAAATAAATAACTGGTAGCCAAAGTCGAGTAGAGGACACCATTATTTTGCTTCTGTGCATCCAAGGGACGAGCAACGTTTAAGTAAATCCGAGTTTAAATAAGAAATGCGTCTTTAAGAGGAAAACGCATTCTGTGAAGCCAGAGACATGTGATAAAAAAATTTAGACTAAACATTGGAAATTCCACAGCAGCTGCTATCAGATGACTATCGAAACACTCTGTGAGCTTGGCGCAAAATATTAGGATATATTCCAATGCCAGATACAGTTAAACGTTAAACAATTGAGACTGGCTTGTTTACATATGCATTTGGTACAAATGTATTGATAAAAAATTTTAAAAAAAAAGGAATCTTCTGAGCATAACTTTAAAAATGAATGAACGGCGTTTTTATAAGCTGTACCGATATTTTTAATGCCAAGGATGGCGAAAAATCGCCTAAAATAGGGTCGTTTATTCCTTATATAGTTGTTGTTTGTCCTTCTGCTAGTAATTTCTTTTAACTCTAAGATACTGAGTCTGGCTCCAATTATCAAGTAGTTGATTGAAACCCAGATTATCTATGAGGTTTATTAGCTCTTAAAGTGAGGAATGAAAAATTCTTATAAATATTTTGATACCATGTGAATTGCAACCATGTATAAACCTCTAAAGGATGGGTAGATAAGAAATGACAAAGTTCAAACTTGTTTTCATTCTTGGGACTTAAATGTAACTTTTCAATTAACACCTTGGCTGCCGAGATAGCAAAGGGAAATGTGCATCGATTGAGGCTGATATGAAGTAGAAGAACATCCTGTTCTTCAAACCAGTTCGTTACGATGGAAATGAACTAGCTCTTCTTCATTTTCGAAAAAGTAAAAATCTAAGTTCGAGATCGTATAATTACAAGGTTAGGTTGAATTAACATCGCTAACTGAAGCTGCACGGCAGCTAGTCAGAAAAAATACGAAGACATGTTCCTGGATCTCTCCGACCAGGTAACTCATCATCTGTTATTAATTATGGAATTGAAGGCCAATAACCAGATTCGTTTCAATGATTCCCTTTTTGACTATGAAATCATCAATAATTTTTTATAATTCATATTTTTGGGAATTTTTTTCAAACAAAAAAATAAAATAGACTTAATGCATTATTTTATAACTAGATAGTTGAATAGAGTAATTCCATGTAAAATTATCCTGTCTGTAGTGTAAGTCACGTTTGTAAAAGTGATTACCCCTACAACTTTTAACATAAATGAAAAAATGTGGAATAGTTGATCTACACTCATTATAACTGAAGAATGTAATGCACTTTATTTAATTTTATTTATTTATTTTTTTTATTTAAGAAGCTTTTAATCTCCTCCTAAATTGTGACTAACACTACAGTTACATGGAATTAGCCAATTACAAACTAAGATAGGGTAGGAACATATAAATTCCAGCTTGTATGCTTGGTCATAGGCCCACTTATAAGCCTTTAAAGTGAGACGGACACAGAAACTTTTATTGCTATTTTTTAATCGTATTTCTTACAAAAGTGTGTTGGCATCTGCGTATAATGTACTTCAACGTAAGGGCATTATCCTATCAATCTACCTCAAAGTGACTGGCATTCCACTTAACAACATCCCTACATAATTATGGCTGCATAAAATTTGTCTTCAATAGGTAAAGGATACACTCCGCAATAACACAAAAACTGCATAAGCTTTAAAATCTATGCATGGAATTCAACTGGGATTACTAGGTGTCAATTAAATATCATACAAAAGGGTAGATAAAAGAGCTAGATCTTGTACTTTGTGTAAACACTTGACCATCATGTTTATCAAGATTTCAAACGAATTGAACTCTTAAAAATGGTTGGCGAAATGGTACTACGAATTTTTTCAGAATGTTCTGTTATCGGGGAATCGAAACCATGACACGTGCTGGCGCGTCCTCGGCAGTCGACGTGTTAAAAAATATTTTATTCGAAATTTTATCTCTTGAATGGACTTGACTTATTTCAATATTGTCAAGTTTAAAATTTTCTTTTTTTTATTTACATTGTTTCTACTCAAAAACTAGAACTTAACGGAAGATTTGTATGAGTATTTTTAATTATAAACCAAGACAAACAGGACTCTGGCTAATCATCCAAGTCAGTTTTAAGAGTATCAGATATTGTTTTTGTTTTAGTTTTTTTGGATAGAATTATAGAAATGTGCGTTGTTGCAAGCGCATGTCCTTTGTTTTTAACATTATTGAACCATAATTGATTTGCTATCTATGCAAAATTAATGTTCAGCTTACAACTGAAGAAGAATTTTCAAAAAGGATCCCAAACACTTTATAAGTAAGAAAGTTTTTTTTTTATTTAGAATTTCGAATAACTTTTTTATAAATATTTCGAAGATTTGTATGAGTATTTTTAATTATAAATCAAGACAAACAGGACTCTGGCTAATCATCCAAGTCAGTGTTAAGAGTATCAGATATTGTTTTTGTTTTAGTTTTATTGGATAGAATTATAAAAATGTGCGTTGTTGCAAGCGCATGTCCTTTGTTTTTAACATTATTGAACCATAATTGATTTGCTATCAATGCAAAATTAATGTTCAGCTTACAACTGAAGAAGAATTTTCAAAAAGGATCCCAAACACTTTATAAGTAAGAAAGTTTTTTTTAATTTAGAATTTCGAATAACTTTTTATAAATATTTCGAAATAAATATTCAGTTTAATTAAAGGTTTATAAAATTTATTGCAATATTTACTGTATTTTAATGAATAAAGAACAATGGTAATGTAGAAAAACTATTTAGCGTATGACATATAGAAATTATATTCCAAATACACAATTATCAAATTAAAAAAAAACTACTAAGCATTTTCGAACTTTGGTTTAGCGATTTAGTGTTTAATTATTTTCTTAAAGATAAGTGTTCAATTTTTTAAGCTGTTTGTAGTTAGTAAAAAAGTTATGTTGTTCGTCATGTTAGCTTCCACAATACTTTTATATGGCAAACCTGATGAAGCATTTTTAAAGACCCGTCACCCACTTTTACAGCCCAAACAAAAATTCGATAGAGAAGTGTGATACGCTAAAAAAAGTAATCACATCGAAACTAGAAGTAATAGAAATTTCCCGAAAAAATTTATTTCAAAATACCTCAATTATTAAAAAAAAAACCAAAAACATGAAAAGTATATTTTCAATCTTAGTAAAACCATCATTGCCCCTAAAAAAATCGCATGAAAAATTTTATTCATATTTCATAAAATTGTAAAGGAAATTTATTTTTGTGATGTAAATTTTTTTTTTGAATGTTTTCTTACTATACATCACAATGACATTATTTTGTGGTTTGAATTTTAGAATTAAAAAAAGTATGTTTGTGACATAATCCGCCTATTAAGCTACTTAAACACGACATTTGAACTGAACAGGAAACACTCTATTTCAAAACAATAGAAAGAAATTCGCCAAACAAGGATTTACGCAAGTTCTAATTTTATAAACATTTAAACGGTCCCATTATGTATGTTCATTAAACTTTTTTCGCCGCTTTTATTTATAGTATTTATCGCTTGCTAAATTTGTTTAAAACTCGAAGAATGATGTAATTTTTTTTGCTGTAAAAATGGAAGAAAAGCTTATCATGTTCTCATTTAACTGAAAATTATTTTGAAAATTGAAAATAAACACGATTTTAAAGGAAAAAAAAAGAATTTTTTCTATCCTTTTTAAAATAAACATCTTTTAGTCATAATAATATTCCATTTACATTAACTTTCTTTCGAAAATTCAATTAATATTACCTATAGTTTGTGAAATTAATTGGCATATTGAATAATAAATTATTAGAAAAATTTGTGCTTTAGAATATTTTTATTGTGATATATACTGTTACGAATTTCCAAACTGATTTGTATCAGATAAATAAATATTTCTTCATGTTTTTGTTTTCATTTGTTTTGAATCAAGTTTCTCGTGCTTTTGCCAACGTTGCAACATTTGGAATATTGAGTAAAATATAATTGTGTTGTTATTTCATGGTAGATTAAATTTTAGTTAGTTTTAAAGGTACATACTTCTATTTAAAGCTTTTCATGGAATTTGCCGGATGTTTTACTTTAGTATGACGCGGCTTTAAATAATATTCCGTAATAGTCCTAATCATCTTATTCATTCCTCTTATGCAATCTAAAAGACGTTTATTAAGAAAATAACAGCAAGCTTTTCTTTGCATAAAAAATTATTTTTTATTTTCGAAATAATGTAAAGTTAAATGGTATTGTGATAAGTTTCGCTTTCATTTGTACAGCAAAATTAGTACATTCTGACTCTTCGAACTTCAAACAAATTTCGAAAACAATAAGGCTAATAAATAAATGGAATTCATGAAAATAGTCAATTATAATGTTTAAAATTGTAAATGGAAATAATATTTATGATGTCACGCTCTCCATACTGCGATTTCATGGGGTTTTTTTTTGTTTTGTTTGACAAAGTGTTGAAAACGGTCCATTAGAGCTAGCTATGAATCATGTTTGGCAAATTTCGTTATAAAGTGTATACATTCGTTTATAAAAATTTTTGAATTTTATTATTTTTATCCCGTATTATCAAAACATTTTAAATTGTATTTCGAGTGTGTTAATTGTAATTGTATAAGTGAGTTATTGTTAAGATTGTTAGTCGCGTTCAACATGCGGATTTCTAAAAGTGCTTTGATCTAACTTGCTGAATTCCGTTTTCAGAGTTAAAGAGCATAAGTTGATTAATTATCGGCTTTTAAAAGACTGTAACAAGTACTACATCATAATTTTAGTGCACTTCTCAGTGAGTAGAGGTGTGGTGAAGTACAGCTGGGGAAAGAAACGCTCTGCCCCTTGTTACTCGGCTGCTATTAAACAGGATATTTCCTGCAAATTGTCGTTGTTTTGGTAAAAAGCATATGAAATCGATGACTGGCATAAAAAATGTCCATATAGGTTCGTCTACATATAAAAATGAGTAGGAGAGACCTTGGCTAGTTTTCCCACTAAGCTTTATACAAGAAATAAGACATTAGGAGGCGCTATATATATAAATGGCTGCTAATGAAACAACCGGTTTGATGTCAACTACAAGAATTTTTGCTCAAATAGCGCTTTTTTCTGTTCAAACCTAAATCAAACGCACTTTTATTAAACTTTATAACTTTTTATATAAATGCGTATAGGGGAGAGCGGGGTAATCCCGCCACCCCTTGTATCTCGCCTGAGGTGTGCTTGGGAGGGGGGCTGTGAGCGCTGACCTGTAGCAGGAAACAAAGTAATTTGTAGTAGAGCAGTGAGGTGAGTTGGTGTAATGTTATTTTTAAAAAATATGGTTTTTAGTGATTTTCTTCTAATTTTGGGCCTTCTGAAATTAAGAGATAAGTGACTGTTATCTCTAAGTGAGATAAATATTTCAGTTATATATCAATGAAAAGAGTAATTA
This sequence comes from Hylyphantes graminicola, assembly GCA_023701765.1. Classification (NCBI taxonomy): domain Eukaryota; kingdom Metazoa; phylum Arthropoda; class Arachnida; order Araneae; family Linyphiidae; genus Hylyphantes; species Hylyphantes graminicola. The sequence goes on along the minus strand of CM043120.1, from coordinate 64,789,017 downwards.
GTTGGCTATTTTGTCACGTTGTTAGTTTGGACGCTAGGCTATCTACACTGCTCAAAACAATTAGGAGAGCACATGTTTTAAACCCTTTCACTCCCAATAATTCCTTTGGGAATCATCAGCTTGTGATTTTTTTTTCTGACTAAGTTAAATTTGTCACTTATGTATCATTAGATACATCGTTAGATGGAAGAATAGCGTATTTTGAAGAATTTAATATTTTTTTATATTAATAAAAATATGAAAAATATGGTAAAATAAATTTCACTTTAAAACAGTTTTAGAAAATAAATTGACGCTAAATTTTTCATGCTTGCATTTTTTAGATGTTTAAAAATATATTTCAACTATTTTTAACAAAAAAAGTTTTGAAAAAATTATTGTTATAATTTATTAAAAAGTTATTATTCCATTTCCCCCCTTTAAATTTAAACATTAAAAATTTAAGATTTTTTTCTCCTGTTTTTTACTGTTTCATTTCGAATGCATAGTGAACCTATTTAACAAATTTTAGATTTATAGGACAAAAATTAAAAAGTTGGGAGTGAAGTTAAAGTTGGAATTAAAAAGTGCTCCCCTAATTGTTTTGAGCAGTGTACCTTTCTTTAAACAAGCCGTCTATGCCATTTTTTATTACTGGGGTAATGCCGCCACATCAATCTGGGGTTATGCCGTCACATGCGGCATAATCTGTAAAATAGAAATTTCATATATTAGCCCTAAAACCTATTAGTTTTCGTTCCAGACGCCACGTATCCGAAAAAGAATAACTGAAATGTCCAAATAGACCAACGAAACTAAAAAAAAAAAAACTGCCCAGTTAGTTGCAAATTTAAAGTTAATAAAAGTGAAGCTGTATCCTGTACAATTTGCCTTTTCAGTTTCAATTAAACATATTTTTATACCATATGTATTGCTTTATTATATCATTTTCCATTATTCACAGATTATTTTCTCTGTTTATTGATGTTGCGGCATGATACCAGTGGTGTGGCAGCATTACCTCATGTACCGGGGTAATCCCGCCACTGTGCAAGCTTTTAGAAAAAACAATTTAATTCAGTTTCTATTAAAGATTTAAATTTTAATGAATCAACACAAGATAGGTTATGAACTATAGTATGTTATGCTGTAAAGGTGCGTTTTGGATTTCTATAAAACCCACCCAACTACTCTTCCAACACACAATTCAAGTACTTTCATTAAGGAGGGCCAGACCCACAAAATTTTACCAAAACGACCTTTCAATGATTTAATGTTTTTAAAATATGAAATCGTAGCTTTACAAAGATATCTTGCATTAAAAGTTAAAGCACTGGAATTCATCTTTATAGGTAAGAAACCACTATAATTTATTTTAAACGCTTATATTTCAAAACTAGCTTTCTCAATGTCCATGTACCTATTTCTCAGCGTGTGTTGGTAAATGTTTATTACAGTTATTATTGTCGGTGAAATGTCTAACAATCGTTTCCCGTCTCAGCCCTTACTAAAATTCTGAGGTATTTTTAAGGTATTTATAAGGTTTCTCTTCATAGGTATTTTGGAGGTATTTTAGAGGTATTGAGTTGAGGTATTTTCAGCTACTAAATGGTGCAGAAAAAAACCTCTGATGTATTAGAAAAAAACCTCTGTTGAAGGTATCTCACAAATACATAGAGGTATTATTTAGAAACCTTCAACAGAGGTTTTTTTTTAATACATCAGTGGTTTTTTCCTGCACCATTTAGTAGCTGAAAATACCTCAATCCAATACCTCGAAAATACCTAAAATATACCTCTGATGAAAAACCTCAAAGGTTTTCCTAAAATACCTTTTAATGAGGTATTTTAAATAAACCAAAAAGGTTTTCCAAAATACCTTTCAATAAGGTATTTTAAGCAAACCTAAAGGTTTTCTTAAAATACCTTGCAATAGTTGAGGAGTAAAATATTATTGTCTTGCCCATGGAAATGCCAGTGCCCCGAAGACGTTAGTCGCCTTTTTAACACAAGTAAATACACAGATACGACCATAGAAACACGTTACATATATGAACAAGACAACAATAGATGATTTTACTTACCGGGAATCGAACCGAGGACTAACAAGCTGGGATTCAGACGCTCTAACCACTACACCAGACTGAGATGGTTTTGTATTTTTGTGTTAGGCATTTAAGGGTTGCACACGTTTTTAAATAAAGTAATCGACCTGTACTCACGAAAGCTTACTAAAATATATAGAAGATAGTTATTTTACCATTAAAATATGTAATAAATTTTAAAGATATTAATTAGTTATGATTAAAACCATTTTTTTAAGTTATTACTCGTTAGTGCTGCCATCTATAGTTTATTAATAATTACTACAATTTTGCTTTAATTATAATTAATTAATATTTAAAAAAGTATACATTTTAATTATGTAAATGAAATTCTTTTGTATTTTTTGTAAGTTTTCGTAGGTACATGTCTTCAGAGAGGAATTTTTTTGTCGTTATTTAAAAACAGAGTCCAACGTTTTCCCATTAGAAGTTAAATAATTGTAATTTTTTTTATAAAACTTTGTGCTTTCAAACTTTTCTTCTATACTTTTAAGGAACTTTGAAAAGATGTTTTTAGAAATTATATAAATAGCTTAAACAGTTATAAATATATCTTAATAACAGTATTTGATTGTATCTTATTAAAAATGTTTAAATCTCATGCAAAATTGTTTGATAGCATCCATATTAAATTTTGAGTCATATTCTTTGGTTCCTACTAAATATGAACAGAAAAAGACCAAGAGCCCAAGATATTTGTATTTAAAAATAATGAAAAGAAAATGGGAGATACTTTATCTTTAATACATTTGAACCACTAAATATTGCATAGTTGCTTTTAAAGTCTATTGTAAATGTTACTTAATTAGCCAGTAAGAATCTTATAACTTTCACTCTATTGCATTATTAGAGTTGTAAGTATGGATATCAGGGCCATAAAATATGTAACATATTATTTGTATGCATGTGAAATAACTTTTAGAGAGAAATTAATTTGCATTCACATAAAGTTTCTACCAAAATTATGTTTATAAAACTATAGTTTCTAAAAATACATTAATTTAATTTCATAAAAAAATCTTCGCAATGACTTCGATAATAGTTTTAAAAAATAGTACGTGCTTCAATACCATGCTATCCCTACAATAGTTATTTATGCAACAAGTGTGAAAAGTAACAGTTTTTAAAACTAGTGGATTACCTCGCTAGTGAAATAATGACACGTGTTTTAAAAAGTTTACTTTTAGCACGTGGTTCATACAATATTTTTTATAATTGTGTGAAAAAAAAATCATTGGTCCAAAAATATTTCGCGCGCATTACTATCTTTAAAAAAAAAAGCAGATCGATAAATATCTGGATTTTATTAATATTATGAAATCGAACTTTTAGCTTGAAATGTTGGCATCTTATGAAAATAGTGAATAAAGCTTTTTATTCACTGCTTTATTGGGTGACAAAAAGTACTTTTTTTCACTGTTTCAAAAAATCTAACTTTTTGCACGCGTCTGATATTGAAATTATAATGTAAAAGTCGGATTTTTTTTCACGCCAATTATAAATATATTTTTCAGAATACTTAAATAAAACCTCAAAATACCTGTAGTATTAAAGGTTACGCTCCTACAACCCGAATTCCGAGTACCCGAATATCATAATCCTACTCTACCCATTCAAATGAGTTGGCAGGTGTGAAAATTGGATGCACTGACCAGCTGAAATGAAAATCTACTATGTAGCATTGGTTGCCAAGATTTGGCGACAATTCCCACTTGGTGATAATCACAATTAACATAAACTTTTTCTTACCCAAATTTTATAAGTATATGAGGGGTCAACCCACAGGAGTTCCGTTCATTGAGACACAAAGGGCGGAGAGGGGGGGGGGGGAGGTTAGAATAGATAGGGGTGATTCTTTAGAAATGCCATTTCCTGGTAAAGGTGTGTCTGACTTATCAATCCTTTAGTCTCTCGCACACTTGCAACTTTGTGTGCGCGACTAACCCTCACTAGCAGTGATTTCATCGACTGAAAAATCTTTTGCTTAATTCAGGGCGTTCCAAAGAGACCACCAGATTTCAAAAATTAATAACTCAAGGGAGGGTAACGTTTAAAAAAAAATCCCTGCTGGATATTAGTAAGGATTTCTTCTACATATTCATATAAGTTATTTATGCAACAAGTGTGAAAAGTAATACTTTTTTAAACGAGTGGATTTTATTTCACGAGCGAGGCACGATCGCGTGCCATAATGACACGTGTTTTAAAAGTTTACTTTTCACAAGCGATGCATACTTGTAAGCATCGCTTGTGAAGAGTAAAAAAGCTTGTAAAAATTGTTTTATAAATATGTAAAAAAAAATACCTTTAGTATAAAAAAATTTCACGCACATTAATATCATTAAATAAAAGTACATCGATAAATCTCTGGATTTTATGAATATTATGAAATAAAAATTTTACTTTAAATGTTGGCATCTTATGAAAATAGTGATAAAAAGTAATTTTTTTCACTGCTTTTGGGTGAAAAAAAGTACTTTTTGTCACTGTTTCAAAAAGTTTGATTTTATGCACGCGTCTGATATCGAAATTATAATGTAAAAGTCGGATTTTTTTCACGCAATTATAAAATAGATATTTATGCAACTAGTGCGAAAAGTAATGCTTTTTAAAACAAGTGGATTTTATTTCAATCGCTCGTACCTCGCTCGTGAAATAAAGACACGTGTTTTAAAAAGTTTACTTTTCGCACGTGCTTCATACACTATTTTTTATAATTGCGTGAAAAAAATCAAATCTCATTGGTTCAAAAATAATTCACGTGCTAATTAGACTAAAATAGACTAAGAGATGTCAAGGAAAACAACCAATGAACTCGCAGTTCGGAGCGCGTGACGCTATAAAAAACCAATAAGCGTGTTTCAACATTTTGTCAAAGAAAGCAACCAATGAACTCGCAGTTCGAAGGGCGTGACTTAAGAAATATTCCCATCGAGAGAAAAAAAATTCATTGATTCAAAAATAATTCACGCGCATAATATTTTTAAATACAGCATATCGATAAATCTTTGGATTCTATGAGTATTATCAAATCGAAATTTTACTTGAAATGTTGGCATCTTATAAAAAGAGTGCGACAAAGTCTTTTTTTCACTGCTTTTGGGTGAAAAAAAGTACTTTTTGGCACTGTTTCAAAAAGTCTAGCTTTGTGCACGCGTCTGATATCGAAATTATAATGTAAAAGTCGGCTTTTTTTCACGCAATTATAAAATAGTTATTTTTATAATTACGTGAAAAAAATCGGACTTTTACACTATAATTTTAATATCAGACGCGTGCGTAAAGTTATACTTTTTAGAAACAGTGATACAAAATTACTTTTTTTCATCCAAAAGCAGTGCAACAAAGTACTTTTTTTCACTCATTTTATATGATGCCAACATTTCAAGTAAAACTTTTGGAATTTTGCCGATCGTATTAATTCCTATTGGCTGAATGGTGCATTTCCCTTTTCTGTAACCAACAAAAAACCTTTTGTGAGCCGTTTCAGGCTTTCGAATTGAAGCGTATTTTTTACAAATGCCAACTGTGTTTGTGTTTCCTATATTTCCGTGAATAACAAAACTTCTTGGAGTATCATTTTTTGTATTATTTAGGTGTATAATCCATAGATTTTATTGATCTTCGATATTATCAACTTCCATTTTACATAGTTCATCTCTTCTACAAGCGCCAAATATTCCAAAAATTGCGACAACTTTCTGCAGTAAAAATTCTTCGTCTGGGGCATCGTTTAGGAATGTTTAAATTTGATTTTCAGAAATAATTTTAGATTTCTTCGGCCTGTACCCAACGGAATTTTTCTTAAGAAACGCTAATAGCAACGGAAATTTCTTTATGTCTATGTTTTGCTGTACTAGAATGTTTGTACGGAGCATGGAGAATTCTGACCAAATCGTCGAGTAATTTTTTTGCTTCGATTTTTCAGAAAAGTAGGCGAGCATTATTTTTTCATTGCACATATTTTCCACTTTTTTACATACGCACCAATGTCGAAACTTTTCGTACGCCTTTTCATAAACTTCTCTTGATTTTTCCGGAAGCATATTTGATGTAACATCATTGACTGCTACTTCTATATCTTCTGGAAGCTCAAAATTCATATCAGTCGCCATGTTTAAATATTTGACTTTAAACTAAAAATAAGTTTTCCTTTTGTAGTTCCAGAGATTTATCGATACCGATCTCCTTTACGTAAAAAAAAAATTAGCACGCGAATTATTTTTGAACCAATGAGATTTGATTTTTTTCCACGTAATTATACGCTTATCACGCTCATCGAACTTCGAGTTCATTGGTTGTTTTCTTTGACAAAATGTTGAAACACGCTTATTGGTTTTTTAAAGCGTCACGCGCTCCGAACTGCGAGTTCATTGGTTGTTTTCTTTGACATCTCTTCTGATGGAAGCTCAAAATTCATTTTAGTCAAAAAGCACGTGAATTATTTTTAACCAATAAGATTGGATTTTTTTCACGCAATTATAAAAAATAGTGTATGGAACACGTGCGAAAAGTAAACTTTTTAAACCACGTGTCATTATTTCACTCGCTCGTACCTCGCTCGTGAAATAAATACCACTAGTTTTACTTAAAAAGTGTTACTTTTCACACTTGTTGCATAAATAACTATTATACAACTACTGCGAAAAATAATGCTTTTTAAAACTAGTGGATTTTATTTCACGAGCGAGTGAAATAATGACACGTGTTTTAAAAATTTTTACTTTTCGCACGGGTTTCATACACTATTTTTTATAATTGTGTGAAAAAATCAAATATCATTGGTTCAAAACTAATTCACGTGCTAATTTTTTCGATAAATCTCTGGAACTACAAAAGGCAACTTATTTTTTAGTTAAAGTCAAATATTTGAACATTGATATTGATACAAATTTTGAGCTTCGGGAGACAACTTTTCATACGCCTTTTCGTCAGGGCCTGATTTCCGGTAGGGTAAACGGGGCACGTGCCCAGGGCCCCCACTTTAATGGGGCCCCCAAATTTTCTTCATGAACATTTATGCTCAATACTACTGCCCCACACTTTTTAATCTGAAGTAAACAAAAAAATTAAATTCACCAACAAAAGTTTACAATGAAATTGTGATTAAACTATGAATTAACCAATTCACAAAAATAGTTATTTTTGGGGGATTAAGCATGCTTTTCAATATAATTACTTCGGCTATTTTATGGTAAACACTCAGGGATAGGAAAATAAACGCAAATATTTAATCGCGGTATGTTTTGGGGCCCCCAAAAATTTGCTCGTACCCTGGGCCCCTAAAGTTGTAAGTCGGGCCCTGCTTTTCGTAATTTTATTTTTATTTTTCCGGGAGTATATTTGAAGTAACATCAGTAGCTGCTATTTCTATCTTTTATGGAAGCTCAAAATTAACATCAGTATCCATGTTCAAATGTTTTAATTTAAACTAAAAAATAAGTTTGCCTTTTGTAGTCCCAGATATTTATCGATTCCGATCTTCTTTAGGTAAAAAAAAATAGCACGTGAATCATTTTTGAACCAATGAGATTTAATATTTTCAAGGAAAATTTACTTGAAATGTTGGCATCTTAAACGAGTGAAAAAAAAATACTTTTTTTTCACTGCTTTTGGGTGAAAAAAGTAATTTTTTTTTATCACTGTGAATCAAACGTATATTTTTAATATCGATATATAATCATATATAATGTATGTTTTGCTTGACTAAAATGTTTGTACGGAGCATGGACAATTCCGACCAAAGCGTGGAGGATTTTTGTTTCGATTTTTCAGAAGAGGATTTTTGTTTCGATTTTTTAGATAAGTGCGCCAACATTATTTTTTCATTACATATATTTTCAACTTTTTTTGACATACGCACCAATATCGAAACTTTTCATACGCCTATTCGTAAATTTTTCTTGATTTTTCCTGAATCATATTTGAAGTGACATCATTAGCTGCTATTTCTATCTCTTCGGGAAGCTCAAAATTCGTATCAGTATCCATGTTCAACTGTTTCAATTTAAACTAAAAAATAAGTTTGCTTTTTTGCTGTTCCAGAGATTTATCGATCTTCTTTACGTAAAAAAGTTAGCATTAGAATTATTGTTGAACCAATGGTATTTGATTTGTTTCACGTAATTATAAGAAATAATGTATGAAACACGTGTGAAAAGTAAACTTTTTAAAACACGTGTCATTATTTCACTCGCTCATGCCTTGCTCGTGAAATAAAATTCACTAGTTTTAAAAAGTTTTACTTTTCACACTTATTGCATAAATCATGAATTTTTCACATTACTTCAGAAGTTATGATTTCACTTTTTTTCCATCCCAAAAATCTTTCTTAGAATCCATTGCAAAGGTTTGCATAAATGTATATTAAAAAAAAAAACATAATTAAGAAACTGTAGGGGAAGATGTTGTACCTCTGACCATATTGTTCCTTTGACCACCTAGCCCCTAGGATTTGGGGGCCCTGTAGTAATATTTTATAAAAATTAGTCTTTTTAGTATATAGTGATTCCACTGGAGGGCTTCTGTACCCTAATGTGGATTATTCAAGCCAAAAGAGGATTCGTATGAAATATAAAAATCCATTTCCATCCTAAAAATGTAACTATTTTGTTCCTAAGTTTTTTTACTAATAAAATTTGTTGTGTTATGTTTTTGTTGATCGATATCATTTGACATAATAGCTAAACACTTCAGAAAATATTATACAGCTTTCGAATATCGTAATTCTAATCCTTAAACTGTAGCATGCTTTTTAATTTGTAATGTCATGGTGTTGTACCTCTGACCACCATCAGTTGTTGCTCCTTTGACCAGGTCAAAGGTACAACACTCATAAGTAAATTTCTCTACATTTCAACTTCGATGTGTTACTGTTACAACATTCGTAAAATTAATTAATACATATTTTTATATAAGCCCATAAGGAATAGAAAATGCATATAAATGTTAAACCTCTGAGAGGGATAAGAGAATTAGCTGAATTATAAACTTGTTTTCACTGCATCAGATTTAAATTAAAAATTTTAAATGAAAAATTATTTTCTTAAATTACAATATATTTATGTAGTAGAGGGTTATAAATTGGCCCACTGTGCTTTAAATTTTTAAATTAAACAAAATTATTAAATTAATATATTTTTAAAAAATATATGAGTTGGTGAAAAACCTGACAGTCAGATAACGGCTTAAAATATATTATACTTAAGAAAATTCAAAATATAATAAAATGTCACTACCATCTATCATTCTATACATCGTTCCTATATTCTTGACTATTCTATTCTAAAGAATATTTATTATTTTTCTAGTGGATAGGAATATGAATAAATAAGGTGAATAAAATTATATAATTAAAATTTTGTTAACCTAGGCACATGCAATATATTTTGTATGTGTAATAAACAATAAATAATATAGATCACTGTGTTTTTTGAATGTATGGGGTCGCTAAAAATTTCAAAAAAGTTTGTTTAATATAAATATTGAAAACCCTAAAACATCATTGTAATTCGGTTTTTAGTAAATTTCATTACTGCAATATTGATTATTTAAAATGATAATTGCAAACTACACTTCCTTTAAAAATCCTTTTACTTTCACTTTCCTAATATGGAATCTAAGGTAAACGAAATCGCAACACTGAAAGTATTGCGATTTGAGTCGAGGTAGAAACGAAAGTTCTTGATTGACGACATTGATATAATGTTTTGAATATAAAGTTGTAGCGTTATATTGTTATCGACCTGTTTTCTGTAGTGGGCAGTTAGGAAGTAGAAATGATGTTTGTTCGACATTTACGTGAATAACTAAGGATTGATGTGAAGCATTAATGTGTAGTAAAATAATGTTTAATATTAACAGTGATTAATTCAGAGGGGAGAGAAATAAAAAAAAAATCAAACAATTGTTATAATTTCCCACGTGATGAAAAAGGAACAATAATGAACGAAGTGATTATTCACTGTTAAAAAAAATGTAAAATTACATCACGAAAAATTTGAAATAACCACCCATACTGCACTATATATAAGGCAGATTGTGCTGATGTACTTGCAAACAACACAGATTATTGTACTTTTACAAATTTATTTTGCAGTTTTCAAAACAACACCACAGAGTTTTGTAGATAGAAAAATATCTCACGGTCGTATCCACCAGCCACGGGATCAACCTGGGACAGCCTAATCTAGCTTTAGTACTATAACTGCTTGATCGTGTTTTAAATCGGTGTCTCTATCCACCAGCACAGGATTAGGTGTTCGGCAGACTATCTTCCGGAAGTTTTCTCTGATTGGCCAACTGCAATTTTAGTCTTTATTTGATTGGTTGGTTGGTATGATATAGGTGCATGTTTTTTTCCGGGTTGCTTTATTTGATAAACGTTGAATACGAGTTGTAAAAAACAAAGTGAAATAGATATGTTTATTTTTTTTTCACTTTGAAGAACTTTTTTCGTGGTTGCACCTCTCTGCTGGTTGCGTTTCAATTTGAAAATTGATTTTTTAGTTGCTTCGCGGGAAGGGGGTGTGCCTTTCTTTCTAATAGCCAATGAATAATATTTTGCAACATTTTTTTTTTAAATATGTTTGGCTCAAAAAATTAGTCAATTTTATTAAGGGATCATAGGAGTCTTAAAAATGTGCAAAGAAGGTACTACAAAGCAAAGTTTGATCTTTCATGTAATTTTTTAACTACTCAATATATAAGTATAATTTTTTATATGTAATTCTACAAGATTTATTTAATATCAAACAAAATTTTAAATTTTATAAAACTTTAGCCAAAACTAAAATAGATGATATTAAACATAAAGCAATTTGAACACATTGGGATTAGGCTTGCGCGGCAAATTTTGAGGTCAAAATTGAAAAAATGACAAAGAAAATGACTTTATATTGTACAAATAAGTATAAACAAAGACTTATACCTAAATTCCCAGCTCAATTTTAATTAGAAATTATTTTAAGAACTTTTTTCTAAAAAAATTAATAAAAATTTTGAAATTTGGATTTAAAGATTTTTTAAAAATAATTTCCAATTAAAATTAAGCGGAGAATTTAGGTATAAGTCTTTGCTTGTACATATTTGTACTATATAAAGTCATTTTCTTGGTCATATTTTCAATTTTGACCTCAAAATTTGCCGCGCAAGCCTAATCCCAATGTGTTAAAATAGCTTTATGTTTAATATAATTTATTTTAGTTTTGGCTAAAGCTTCAAAAATTTTAAAATTTGTTTTATGTTAAATAAATCTTGTAGAATTACATAAAAAAAATTATACTTATATATTGAGTAGTTAAAAAATTACATGAAAGATCAAACTTTGCTTTGTAGTACGATCTTTGCTCATTTTTAAGACTCCTATTACCCCTTAATAAAAACGATCCAATATCACTGTTAAAATAAATTTTAAAATGATTGTAGAAAATAGTACGCAAAAAATCCTAAAGTTGGGGCTAGTGCATGTGAAAATCTTCATTTTCAACGTTTTGATGCATCGTAATTTATTGTTTACAAAAGTTTATACTATAAAAAAAACATTTTGGTAAGCTTAAATATATATGTTGTTTTCACCTCAATTATATTTCGCCTTCCAATGTGTTCTAAATTTTCTATATCGTTTAAATATTCCTTATCATAGGACTCTTGTAATCGGCCATCTTTTCTGTTCGCAAAACTGCTCGAACGCTATTGGTAGATGGAATGTAGTACCAGGTATAAACCACCTCGAGAGGTGGTTTATTCTCGAGCGCCTAGTCTAGGATTAGTCTCGCGCTTACGTGCTGGTGGATACCGTTTTGCTGCTAGTCCCGCACTAGAACCGGTTCAGAGAATAAACCGCGCCTAATCGTGGTTGGTGGATACGACCGTCAGTGTTGTATTTTTTAATACTGCACACAAAGTATTAAGTTGCTAATAATCCGCTATACGGCGCTTGCGATTCACGTCACGGTGTGTTGTGATGCAAAGTTGTCTGGAACGAGGATACGATACGAGGAACGATAACAAAAACAAGACGGTGAGTAATTTATTTTACTTAATAAAAATTATAATAAAAAGTTTATTAGATTTAATAATGTATATTTCTTTCTTGTTTCTGTATGTGATTTTCATTAAACCAGTTCTAGTTCTTTGAAATATCAAATTTGTATATTGCGTTTGAATGGTTGATACCGTATTATGAAACTTTAAGATAGATGACTGTTGTGGTATTGTCTACGTAGCTCAGTAACTTTTACCCGCATAAAAAATGTGCAAGTGCAAAAATTAGAGCAAATTTCTTTTTCTACAACATAGATATTCGTAATGTGACCAGGCGTCCAGATTTTGGCGGACAGTCTCGCTTTTTATTTCACTGTCCAGCCAAAACGTCTTGCTTTTTCGTTATAGTCCCGGAAAACAGGGAAAATAAATAAAATAGCTGCTGTGTTGTTGTTTATAGTCCTCTAATAGCTATTTTACAACATTTTAGTAAATAATCAAAGATAAAAACGTCAAGAAACCGTAACTATTAATTAGTTATGTTTTTGTTCTTTTCCAGTTATTAGTCTATTTATATAAATAATGTGCTATCGTTTACATTTCGAAAAGATCATCTGAATATTAAAAAAAATTAAATATTACGTTTGATATTCTGTTAGCATTGATAAAATCTAATTTTGACTGCTTTAAGTTTCGTCTAAAGAACGTTTTATTGTCTGCAACTTCCACAATCATTGCCGTTCTAAATAATGAATGAAATATATTATTTTTAAAATAAAAATGTGTATTTATTCGAGTAAAAGCATTCATAATCGAGAAATATTATTTTTTTTATTTAACATTTTATTGCAATTTACAATGCAGGTAGCATAAATTTGTTTGTAAAGGATTTGTTTTAAATATATATTTTTTAAGTAATGGAAACAAAAAAAAAATATGAATTTTCAAATTTTATATATTTTTTATTTCAAGTTTTCAATTATGCTTATGAATATTCTGTGATTGTGTATGGTGTCAGAAAATGTTTACTATTACAAAAATCAAGTTATTTCTTGATATATAAAAATTTCTGAACATCAATTATTCCAAATTTTTAGTCTTTTTTTAATTAAAAAAATAATAGACATTGGAAAGTCATGTATTGTGTGTTTTATCATATAAAAGATGGGGACAAATCCATACACAGCTATAATATTTTTTTCGGTACTGGACCCCCGTAACGTTTTTACAGATTTCATTTAAAAAAAAAAACTTTTTGATGTAAACGTTTTCTTTTTTAAGTTGGTTATCTTTTGGCATAATTTGCTTATGTGAATATTTTTTCTTCTGTTCTGGAAGAGAATCATTTTAACATACGAGAGGCTACTTACTGCAAGAAATAATCTTTAATGCAAGTGAAAAATTAATTTTCAAGTATTCACAATTGTGGCATCAGGTTATGCCGTTTTAAATAATTTAAAGCTGGTATTTAACACAGTATAACGGAAAAAATAATATTGTTAAATTAATATTTTTTTTTCTGCGTGTGTGGGTACATTAGTATATACACTAATGTTTCGCCAGTTATTAATTAGTGTATTTTATATATTAGTGCATATGAGTGACTCCTTACTGTCGTCATTATATATTTAAATTTTATAGGTTCTAACCTTTTCTCAGATCCTGAAGTCCCCCTTTTTGTCGACGAACTTCACGGGCTTTGAATGATTATTGGAAGCAAAGAAATAAATTGTAGCACTTATGTAGCTACACAAAGTGCCAGTGTTTAAATATATTACATGTTTTTGTTACTTTTTCTTAATAATTTTATTTATGTCTAGTATGAAAAGTTCTTGAAATAAAGGAATAAATTTGTGTTGAAATCTTGCATCTTAACAATACTTTAATTGAATAAATTTTACTGCTGGTAATAGTAATAACTGATTGTATTTTTGTTGATGAAATTCTTATTAGGTTTAATAAGAGTTTTGGGATTTTTTTACCCAATTTATTATTAACATTTGCATAAAAAATGCAATCTGTCATTACTACAAGCCGTAAACAAAACTACATAATTTTTGTTACAGATATCAACTTACTTCACTTATTTAAACCACGGAGCTTTTACTTGAAACATTAATTAAATAAACAAAGACTTGCAAATTATTATATGATTTCACCTGTATTTCTTTTCCTAATGATAATACTCAGAAAAGTTAAATTTTAAGAAAGAAACAAAAATTCAAATGGAGCTTTCTTTGTTCAGGACCCTTAATACAAACTTCTGAAGTCAAGCATTTTTAAGTTTCTATAAAATACGAAAATTGAGACACCCTGTAAATATGTTGTAAAGAAGCAGCAGGTAACTGTTAAGTAAACTGTTGTAACAAAGTATTAAAATGCATTTACTGTAAAACAGCTAAACGACATGGTATAAAAAATAACAGCATTTGTATTAGAGAAGAAAAAAATTAAATGCAGCATTTATTTCCCAATAGTAGCTAACAGTTGCAAATACATTTTTAAAAACTTTTTTTTTAGCAAATAGTTTCAAAAAGTTTTTAAAACGTGTTTGCAACTGTTAGTGCCATTAGGGTGAAAACTGCTTGGCAGTTGATGCTGTAAAACAACAGCATATGATGCAAAACGAAAAAAAAAATGTGAGGTTAAAATACAGCATGGTGATGTTAAGCTGGGAAAATTGTGGGGTTAAAATACAGCATGTGATGTTAAGTGGGGAAAAAAATGTAGGGTTAAAATACAACAGTTGCTGTTAAATGATTTAAAAGACCTGCTGTAAAATAACTGCATGTGATGTTAAACGAAAAACTACACCTTGATGTTTTCCAAATTACAGCACACTGTCGTGGCACAAATGTTACCCCGACAGTGTGCTGTTTTCGGGTCGATATTTTTTAACAGTGTTTGTAGGGCTTGCAAATGAGAGTATGATTTGTAAACTTCTTTTTAAAAATTGTATTGGTTAAAATAAAAAAAATCATCTAAAACTGTGTGTGTGTGTGGAAAATGTTAATAAATAATAACTTATATCCACCATGCCTATTCTAGAATGTTTGCAATTTTAGAGAAAAATCTCTTTCAAAATGAGAGAACTGCTAAAAAAAAGTTCTGATTAAAACCTTCAAATTTGAAATGAGTAAAAAACAAACTCACAGATATGTATAGATAAGCATTTTTAATAATCATATAGAATATAGATAAACAACATTATTAATAGGAAGTTTTTAATTGCACAAGAAAATTTTATAGTAGTTTTTCAGAAGCAATTAGGGTTTAGTCCACTGCCCGGATTTGTACCACAAAATGAGCTCCTGGTTGGCTTCAATCTTCACATCCACCGGACCTGGGGGAAAACAAGAGTTATTTTAGGTTACAATTGCTACAAGGTTTAATTGATGCGTTTCCCGTACGAACTATTTTGTCTGGGTATTTGGTTGGTGTGTAGGTGTGTTACATATAAAACCAGATAAATGCCGCATTTATTTATAAAGCTATATAATTTCTTTGAGGTTGTACTCAAATAGTTTTCGTGGTTTTCTTTTTTTCGGAAAAGCCGTCATTCCAAACTTGACGAACAGCGTGAAGTCAAGAATATAATCACTACAAATTTGTGTGTCCAAATGTAGACCCACATTATTATAATAAAATATTCGCTGTCTGTACTCACTGTCCTCCACGAGCATCGATTCCTCCGCGTTGTGCTTGCGGAGGAAGGTGAACCAGTAGAAGCCCGTCTCCACGTCGTCCTGGATGCCCATCACGGAAGAGACGAACGGCTTCCCATCGATCACGTTGTACTCCACCCTATGGAACACACAAATTACCGAAACATTAATGCATATCGTATATTAATTTTTAAAATCATATTTAAAAATATTTTAATTGAAAAAATAATATCTTGTGTTTATATTTATCTAGATAGTAGCAGAAAAGAAATAAAACACTTTTGAAAAATGTATCTTTTAATATGATGTTTGATCATAGTCAATATTCTTAACATTTTAAATACACATACACTACATATGTTTTTTTCTTTGATTGAAAACTTTCCCTCAGAGGTGATATTCCTCATATTATTATGTCAAATACTAAACAATTTTTAAAATCGAATTTTGACTAAATTGTGTGGATAAAATTGATTTTTTTTTCAGTTGTCATATATATATAATTATTTTAGTTGGATACAAAATTAAAAAGGGCACATGTCACAAATCAGTAATATAAGCTTCTTACGTCCTTAGACAAACTTACCATAAACACAGAAGGAATTATTGAAAAAGGTCCATGATGGACCCACGAAATAATCAAAAATCGCAAAATGTAAAACTCACTGTTGTCTCGAATCCACTTTCTCTACAGTCTCCATGATGTTGTAAAGGGAGCTGTTAGCCGGGACCTTGAGTGTCCAGGTCCTCTTGAGGTCCACATCCGTTCCAATTACCACGGAATACGTGATGCTGACTCTGCTGCCAGGAGAACTTTGAAGCTCATTCAGGGCTTCAGATTCTGTATTGACATGGGAACTATATTGAACACTATTATGCGTTAAATCATAATTTTTTTGTGTGTTTAACAGAAATATGAACACAATGGATGTGACTACTTTCGTAATATTAAAATACGAAATTAAATTTGTTAACAAAAATATCATTAATAACACCTTCGAAAGTTGTTAAACACTATATATTAATAATTAATCGAAAAAACTTTATAAAATAAAAATCCATTGGCTTGAATAGTGGCCCGATGGCTGACCACAAACGTATTAATTTTTAATTCTGGTTTTTAATATAGATTCTTAAATTGGAGAAACAAACGCAAGCATTACATGAAAAAGTCTAAACTAAGAAGGTCCACGCTTTCTTTCTTTTTTTGTTTTTGGGAAAAAATAATGTGTATTAAATACAAACATGGGCACTTTCGGAACATTCAAACATAAACAATACTAAATAACGTCATCTAAAATTCATATCAAAATTTCAACAATCAATTCTGCGAGGCGGTCCACACAAACAGAAATTTCAGTTCTGCATGATTCTTACCCACCCGTAGTGTGTCAAGTTAACTGCAATACTACTCTTAAACTTAATTCAAACAACTGACATACTAATTTTAAAAAAATAGATCGTTAATAAATCGAATTCTAAAACAGCTATCATGATTGGGGCACCAAATTGTGGATCCTCATATGTGCGGCACGCCTTGAAATATGATAACTCACCGCTGGTTTCCGGCTTTTTGCAATGATCAGCCGTGACGTTGAGCAGAGTGGATCGGCTGAGTACGGGCAGGACATAGTAGGAGTCCAGGAAGGAGCCCACGGAACCGTCCTCTCTCTGGACAGCCAGAAGGGCCCGGATGGCGGCCCGATAATCGAATTCTCTCTCTTGACTTTCAGTGGCAGACAAGGCCTTTGTGGTAAATATGAAAGAGTGTTGTTAAAAGAGAAGACATTTTAAGCATATTAAGGAAGTAAATTCGTTCGATAACTGGTTTAGGTACCACCTGGACTTGGTGCCTGATACAGGGTAACACGTAGTAGGTAGAAAATATTTTGGGGGGTGATCTAAAGAAAATTTGTGTATGATTTTTCGATAAATTATTAATTTTTGAATAAAAGTCAAATGCTACAGCTTAAAAATTGTAAGCAATCAATATTTAAATCGTTTTGACGAAATTGTATTTTAAAGCTTTCAATATAGATAAAGATTACAAGGGAAAAACAACTTCAATGTGCATATCAAACATACCGCATTCATCAAATGGTCATCACTCTGCAGCAAGACCATGAATCAAACATTTTCAACAGTGAGTACTGTAAATTCTGAAAATTTGTGTAGATGATCAGCCCCATGACCTAATGTAAATATTTTCCTTTTCCATATAGGAGTCCTTTGAAAAATAAAGAGGGGACAATGCTCCACATACAAGCAACTATTCAACTACAGAACCATTGAGATACCTGAAGGACGAGGGCGGTCGTCTTTATATTGTCGACGGTTCCGTTTCTGAACTGCCTCTTCTTCAGTTCCTGCGCCATGTCGAGCAAAGTCCTCTCGTCCACAGTCACGCCCGGCTGGGCAGATGCGCACGCCAGCGCCAGAGTGGCCATCGCTTGGTTGTCTACGAAGAATTGAAAATTGGTGAAACGAATAGAATGTATATGCACTCATAAAAAAAAGGCAAAACTAATTGGCAAAACAGCTGAAGTTAATTTAACAGCTGTTAGTTTGAAATGGCCTGACATGCTAATTTAAGTTTACCGTCTCTGGGGGATAAGAATACGTCCTTGTTAGGTGGTCCACCCCTCGAGGAAAAAAGCTTTGTTTATTTTCCAGAGCTTAATTAAGAAGGACTAATAGTCAACTTTATTTTGATTCTGACTCACCAGGTGGCGTTACAAATTTCCGCCAAATTCTTTAATCACAATATAAAGAGGATTCGATTCTAATCAGGGGTAGACTAACGAATACTTGTTCCGGTACTCTTTTGTGAGCCTTGACGAAGTTCTGGAAATTTATTTTTGTTGTTGTTTGGTTATTTCCCTTTCATTTATTTTTTTTTATTTGTTTAATAAATTATATTTATTTTGTAAATCTTAAGATATTTCATTTTAAATATAGTTCGTTACTTTTAATTGTTGGCGTAGCAATTTTTATGTTTATTGCAATTAGATGTAGACAAACTTCATGCACATATTTTATTTTATATCATCTTTAAGTCTTCATATCTTGAAAACTGCATTTTTTCTCACGATTTTCTAATCAATATTAATAGGGAACAAGAGGTGGTGCGCAAGAAACAAGAGTCCGACCTGTCCAGAAGGGTCTGTGCTGGGAGTCGAAAATGGTCGCCATCCTCTGGACGTCTCTGTCGCTCATCGCGTCGCCGGCGTTGCACAGAACGAGCAGTTCGAAGGGGCTTCCCGTTCCGTTGTTCGACTCGATGTCCGAGCGCAGTTCCGCGACCAGGTCTCGACCGTGGAAGTTCCTCGGGTCCACGCAGGCGACCATCAGCGCGGGAATGTAGAGGGAGAGGTCACGCCGCTTCAGGTGACCACCGCTGTGCAAATGGATCACAAATAGACACGACTTTAAAAAAAAATAACTGCGTTTTGAATGTACAATAATTATGATTTAGATTAACTGTGTGCTTTAAGTTTAAAGCAGACTCATTTAGATTATTAAGGTACAGCTGAGGAAATAAAAAAAAAGTACCACTAGAGATTATTTCAGCCATTTGTCACCCTATAGAATCGGACTTTTTTGAGATTGTGAACAATTAACGTTCTGAGTTAATTGCATGGCACAAAATTTGCATAAGGGGCCGCCTTCATATTAAAAATGCTACGAACTATGAAATAATAGCAACACCCAATTTTAATAACTTAGAAATGTTAAGCACTCTCGAAAACCCTTAAATCTAAGTTTTTGATACATTTGAATGAATATTAGATAACTTATTCAATCGAATCACTTATGGATCTTTTGGGGACCATCTCTAAATGACAAGCAAGCATGCATGCAAGGCCGTCTATATTTATCAATTACTCATGTCATCTTATACACAGTCCCCTAAAGGGTAATTAAAAAATATTTTGGGATTTATTGAGTAAATTATGAATAAAATTTTTTAAAAATTGGGATTTCGCTTAAACTTCCTGTCTTGAATTTATTTCTGTAAAAATATTAAGGGGTTTCTATTTATATATATATTTTTTTAAAATTAATATAATAATTATTAAAAAAGATAAAAATTGTTTTAAATACCCCAATTTTGAATGGATTTTGTTTGGGTTATTATAATTTCTTTTCAGTAAAAATTTCGTTTCATTATCTTAATTATTCATAGATTGGGATAGTGTTTTATGTGCAACTCATTTAACATTATGGGACCTAAACTTTGCACGTCTCTAACTCCCCTAATAATGCTTAAAAACTAAAAAAAAAATTAGCTTTTCGTATAAATATAGGTCATAGATTTGAAATATGGACTCAAAAAGCGGTGTTACTATTGGAAATTTTAAAGTTAATAACATTTTTAATATGAAGATGACCCCTTATGCAAAATTTTTGTCATGCAATTAACTCAGAATGTTAATTGTTTACAATTTCAAAAAGGTCTGATTCTATAGGGTGACTAACGGCAGAAATAATCACTAGTGGTATTTTTTTTTTATTTCCGCAGCTGTACCTAGTCATCTAATGTCGGATTTATTCTTACACTGCTCACAACAATCAGGGGAGAGCACGATCTTAATCCTTTCCCACACAAACATTCAATTTAGAATCATCTGCTTGCATTTTTTTCCGACTAAGTTAAGCTTGCACTTATGTAACGCTAGGTGGAGGAATAATTTCTTTTGAAGATTTAAGTAATGTTTATTTTAATTAAATGAACATCAAAAAACATGGTAAAATAAAATTAACTTTGAAACAATTTTAACAAATAATTGGACCCTCTCCCTGCATGCATTTTTTAGATGCTTATAAATTGATTTTAGCTATTTTTAACAAATTAAGTTTGAAAAGGCATTGTTATAATTGATTCAATAATTATGATTCCAATTATTTTTTAATTAAATTGTTTTTCCAAAAATTATGATTTCCCCCCTGTTTTTTGCCATATCATTCTGTATGCATAATGAATCCATTTCACAAATTTTAGTTATGTGGAATAAAACGTAGATGGGCAATTCTACCATAATTTTTAATTTCATGTCCCTTGGGCATAACTTTTAAAAAAATTAATATTTCTTTACCATTTTTTCGTATTATGCTAAAAGACTGGTCCTTTTATAATTGCAAAACGTAATTTTAAAGCAAAGAAACTCCAAAAAAATTTTAGAACACAAAACAATGCAGAAAAGTCCTTACCATCGTGTGTCCCGAATGTCAAATTTTTAGTTTTGGGCTCAATCTAGTACTTTTTTGAGTTGAAAATTACATTCATTTGGATTTTAAATTGAACTAATACTGTGGCTTAACGATTTCCTTCCATTGAATTTTGGCTTTTAACATTTATAATGCGTTTTTCTCGTCTCCTAACTTTGTCCCTGGATTTTAGTACATTCACTGACCTCATTCCAAAAGTGGTGAAGAGAAGCACTGGATTGAGCTACAGTGATTCTTCAAACATGCAAACTGTATTGCAGAAAACTGATATTTCAGTTAGTAGCCACATATTTTTGCTAAAATTCACCAATAAGCCCAAAATTTAAAAAAAACTCAGTGAAATTGGCTGCGAGGCTTTATTGCTTTCCTTACAGTCTCCCCGGTTTAAGGTTAATTTTTGCTTGATAATTGAAATTTTTTTCTATAAATATGTTTAAGTGGAGTACAAGAAGTAAAAAAATCAATTTTTAACAAACTGGAGTTAGTTTCAACACAAAAAAGACCGGAAAACAGCGTGAATGTCCTTTCCTTCCGTTCCTGACCTTCCGATCCTTACCGTCGTAATGATCTAGGGATGGAAAACCGAAACCAGTTTTAAGACTAACCGGTTTTTTGCAATTTCGGTTTCATTGAAAAACAGTCAGTTTCGTAAGGCCGGTTTAGACGGGTTTCTTTAGAATCGGTGTTTTTAAAAAACTGCCGTCCCTTATTATAATTTTTTGTTTTTTGCAAATGAGCTTTGCTAAACTTTTTTTCGTAATTCTATAACCCTTATAAACCTTTTGATAAACATTTAAAGTGATTTTGAAAAATAAATTTTACAAGTTTTTAATACCTGAAATTAAATATTATGGTAGAACTGCCCAGATAGTTGAGACTTTAATTATAAGTAATTGATTTTTTTATCAAATTTTATCAGATTTATTATTTTTTTTATCAAATTTATTCATTAATTAAAGACATTGTTATAATTGATTCAATAATTATGATTCCAATTATTTTTTAATTAAATTGTTTTTCAAAAAATTATGATTTCCCCCCTGTTTTTTGCCATATCATTCTGTATGCATAATGAATCCATTTCACAAATTTTAGTTATGTGGAATAAAACGTAGATAGTTGAGACTTTAATTTAACAAACGTACACACTTGTTTTGAGGCTGTTGGAATGGGCTGCAATGAAAATAACAAGGCCATACCCGGGCTCCGATGGAAATATTATACAGTAGAAATCTAAATATCCCTAAAAAAATTAGCACCTTACCCCATTCGAGGATTTGAAAATTTTGCTAACTGGACTTGATGGAAAGAATGTTATACAGTCGAACGTCGTTAACATGAACTCGCTTTACGCGGAATTTCGTTTAGAAGAACTGAAAGCAATACCCCGGAATATGAAGCTTTGAGGTAATGGTAAAAAATCTCTTAACACGAAATCGCTTTCGGTGAAATCCCGCTTAACCCGAACAAAATATTCAGGATTTCAATTTATTCAGTAAGTAATTCAAAGTATTCTTTAACAAATGAAACAAAACATAAAAAAACGGTAGCGAACATTATAAAAATAAATTTCCTTCTACTGATGGTTCTTAGAAAATCAGGAAGTCTTCCATGATTCCCCAATTTTTATCCAGTGAATGATTCGGCAAGTGTAGAAAGATCTATTACGTCATGAGAAGCATAGATGTTGTTCCACAGAGGTCAAGGATAAAGAACCCATGAAATAAGAAGTTCTCGCATTTAAACTTATTGAGATTCATTCAAAATGAATCTGAAGCAGAAGTATATTTCTTTAGAAACGGAACAATGTTTAAAATGACATTGACAACAAATACTTAAAAAAAGCGGAAATTGCGCCTACATATGGTGAAGCATATATAAAAATTTCAGCGACTTAAAAAAAATTCATTCTTAATTGATGTTCCTAAAAAAATCTCTTTTTTTATCTAGATTATCTACTTATCCAATAATACATTATTTATTGGGTTACTAAATAACTATTGGAATCTCTATATAATGTAAAATTGTAATTGTCGGACGCTTTAAAGCCACGTGACTTACGCGGCTTTATCCAATCAAAAACGCTGAAGGTAATCTTAAGAGTTTGATGTCATCGCATCTACCAACCAAATCGTTTTTGACTGATGATGAATACTTTCTGTTTACTTTTACGGCAACAGGACACTCACACTTTTTAAATGTTTGAGTTTTGAGACGTAATTCCATTTATTACATTCCAAGAGCGATATAACGAAGGATTTACTGTACTTAATAAAATTTGGTATTTTGAGTAAATAATGGTACAGCCATAATGTAACGGAATGCTTAGTGATTGAAGACTAGTAGTAAAATTGAAAATGTAATGAAGGTTTGCTATACTTATCGAGTTGTATGAAATATAAAGTGAAATGTTTAGGATATTTGTGGATTTTCGCTGTTTGGAAATGAACTCCAAATCGAGACCGGCCATTATATCATAGATATTCCTAACTAAGAATAAAGTAAATTTCACAAGTAACTGTTATTTTGCTTTGCATAATGTTGCATCGGCTGCTTAACCCTCTATAATGCATACTGTTACCGTTTGGTAACAAGTAACATAATCCACTTTATTCTATTAAAGTAGACCGCCCTCTCGACAAATTTGTGTTTTTTTTTTTCATCTATTACATTCCATTTTGAAGTTTTAGGTACTAATAACACTCATAGATGACAGTAGTAAAAGTGTATTCAAAATTAATGAGTGAGGTTATTAACTGTTCTGAAATTACTTTTTTGGCAGAATTCAAAGTATAATATTATTAGTAGTAAATACAAATAAATTGTTTTGAAAAATTAATTATAGTCAAAGAGGGTTATTTTAAGATATATTTAGTAGTTTTCATTTCATTATTATCAAAATTGGAATTTTGTAGTTGGTTTTGACATATGAATTTTTTTAAAAAAAATTAATTATTTTAATTCTAATGCAGTTAAATTTTTTCAGTATTTTCCCCCATAATGTATGATTATTAAGGATTCATATATATTTTTTCGGGATGAAAAAAAAAATTATGCATTAGAGGGTTCATGGATATTTCTAATGAAGGAGAATAGAAATTCTTCGGCTCGACAGAATCTGCGAGGTCGTAGCGATAGCCAAAGAAGTCGAAAACGTGAAAGAATCGTAGAATCTGCGCTACCATGTTTTATTCAATGCAGATTGTATAGATGATCATTCCTGCATTGGCAGTATCATCATATTAGTCCTGCATGTTTGTTTGTGGAGCAAACAAAGATGAATTGCGTAGCAATTCCCGGGGGTTGGCGAGCGGTAGCGAGAAGTGTGCTTTGCCCCCTAGTTATGTTATAAAATTAGAATATTTTTTAGCAATTTTTAAAAAAAAGTTTTACTACAATCCAACCAAAACCATATCCAAATTGTAAGGTTATGTTAGTTTGAATTTCGTTGCATTTGAGTTAAGCTATCGGCGAAGAGCGTTGCAATTTAAAACCACAGTTAATTGGCGATCCGCTATATTAATAGGCACCCAAGACGAATCGTACGAAGCGTTGGGAGTTTGGAGCATATTTAACTTGCACTGCTTCTACACGAGGAATTATTCTTCGTATATTTTTTTTTTTTTGCACGCGACGTTTATAGGTCATCAGTAATTTGTCGATGCTACTACCTGTACCTGTGTGACTTCCCGCAATATGGCGATCCCCTTAACCGACTAAGCACCCCAAACCCCAAATTGTAAGGTGTCATTTGGCAAATTAGAGTATAGATTTTTGTAATAGTGTTTTATTAGAGAAGCAATTTTGGTTATTTTGTATAAAAGTTCTGACTTAAAATCTTTTAGACTCACCTACCTGTTAGTGTTCGTCTCTGTTGGATGTCATGCCTTGGAATTTTTTGGATCGATACAAAAAGATTACTAGGCTTGACATCCAACAAAGACTAACAGATTCAGGTCGGCCGGGTAGAAATGTTCTTCTGATATTAGGTTGATCAGCATCGTTTTGGATAATCGTAGTTCGACTGTACTTGTTGGAAAAATATTTGAGGAATCTGTTATATAAAATGAAACATTTAGGGATTTGGATGGCGATTTTTTAAAAACGTTTATTTTTTGTTTACTTCCGTGTTCAGTTGGGGTACAGAAATTAGGGAATGTTACCGAAGAGAAGCACTTTTTTCGAGTTCTTACAAAATATTTTTCATTTTCCATCAAAAATGATGTACATAAAACTGTTCTTACCCCTGCAACTTAGAAAGAAGTTGAATAGTGAGTTCGTAGTTCATCTCGTTCATGGTTCCATTCCCTGATTTTAAATTTTCCTGATCAGCGAGAAACAGGGCAACTGCGATCCTGGGCAGCTCATGACCCCACTTTTTGGCTTGAGTCCCGTTTTTCCGAAGACTCATGAACCAGTTGACAAGTTTTTTCTTCGCCAAACTGACTTCATCATTCAAAACCTCTCTTGGCGACCTTGTGTCAATGGTAGGTGGAATTGTTGGTGGTGGTGCAATGTCTATAGAGAAGAAAATATAAATAATAATAATAATCAAGTTTGCAGCAATAAGTTTGAAGTAAAAACTAACAAATAAAATACTTGTGATAAGTATTCTGTGTGTTAGAAAAAGAGGGAAATAAATTAGCCGACTAAAAGTCGTTAAAATAATGTTGTACACTAAAAAGAAATAACAAAAGAAATCGATATTATATCAATGCGAAACGTATAGTGTCTAACATACTACTATTAATACTATATATCAATTTATAATATTTCTATATAATACATCAATTTCCAATTGTATCAATATTAAAATGTTTAATACACATATAATCTATCGATATTTTAAAATTTCTAAAATACATATATTATATCA
Source organism: Hylyphantes graminicola (assembly GCA_023701765.1). NCBI lineage: Eukaryota > Metazoa > Arthropoda > Arachnida > Araneae > Linyphiidae > Hylyphantes > Hylyphantes graminicola. Next base: position 64,763,179 of record CM043120.1, on the reverse strand, counting down.
ACATTAAAATTACGAATTTACATATATTTATATCGAAACATCAATTTCTAATAAACTAATATTATATCAATACGAAAAGTCTAATTTCGTTTTCATATAATATTTTTTTTATTATTTTGAAATAAAGCACCTAAAGGTGATAATTTGTGCAGTTGTACATTTTAGTACTAGATTCGAAATATTTTATAAAATGTTTAACTAAGAACCAAATGCTTTTGATGTAGATAAACTTAGTCTAGTTAATTCTAAACTTTAAAAACATAACAACAACTACTCCAAATTTTGTAGTATTTTCAATTTCACAACTCGTTAATTATTTGGATATTTTTGGTTTATAAATGTATACATTTAGTTTTGCACCAATGTTTTTACATTAAGTTTTTGAAATTTCTTACACCTGTTCACTCATCTCTCATTATACCTTTATTTTTTTCAAACTTAATTCCTTTTTACCATGATATTTACTTTCTATATATTGTTGACATTAAAGAAAGTGCACCTGACATAGCTCAGTCGACCAAGTAATTAGATGTATTCAAAAATATTAAAAAAATTACCAAATATTCAATACCTTTCTCCTTCCTCTCAATAAAATGAACTATACTCTAAACTCTTAAATGTCTAACTCTAAAATAACATTTTCAAAAAAAAAAAATAATAATAATAATAATAACCCGTTCTTTCTTATTTTGCAGAAAATCGGGATGTTAGTTAATACTCCTTCCACAGCCCATCTGCCTCTCAATACCTCAAGTTAAATTTAGAAAAAAGCGACTGGGTATGTCTGGACCCAGTGTAAACGTTCTTTAGTAAATAATTTTTAGGAGTAAAAACACCAAGTTCTAATATTCGTTTTAACTTGACAGACAAATAAGTGGGCAGTTCTACCATAATTTTTAATTTCAGGTATTAAAAACTTGTAAAATTTATTTTTTCAAAATCACTTTAAATGTTTATCAAAAGGTTTATAAGGGTTATAGAATTACGAAAACAAGTTTAGCAAAGCTCATTTGCAAAAAACAAAAAATTATAATAAGGGACGGCAGTTTTTTAAAAACACCGATTCTAAAGAAACCGGTCTAAACCGGCCTTACGAAACTGACTGTTTTTCAATGAAACCGAAATTGCAAAAAACCGGTTAGACTTAAAACTGGTTTCAGTTTTCCATCCCTAGATCATTACGACGGTAAGGATCGGAAGGTCAGGAACGGAAGGAAAGGACATTCACGCTGTTTTCCGGTCTTTTTTGTGTTGAAACCAACACCAGTTTAATAAAAATGGGTTTTTTTACTTCTTGTACTCCACTTAAACATATTTATAGAAAAAAATTTCAATTATCAAGCAAAAATTAACCTTAAACCGGGGAGACTGTAAGGAAAGCAATAAAGCCTCGCAGCCAATATCACTGAGTTTTTTTTAATTTTCTGCTTATTGGTGAATTTTAGCAAAAATATGTGGCTACTAACTGAAATATCAGTTTTCTGCAATACAGTTTGCATGTTTGAAGAATCACTGTAGCTCAATCCAGTGCTTCTCTTCACCACTTTTGGAATGAGGTCAGTGAATGTACTAAAACCCAGGGACAAAGTTAGGAGACGAGAAAAACGCATTATAAATGTTAAAAGCCAAAATTCAATGGAAGGAAATCGTTAAGCCACAGTATTAGTTCAATTTAAAATCCAAATGAATGTAATTTTCAGCTCAAAAAAGTACTAGATTGAGCAATAAACTAAAAATTTGACATTCGGGACACACGATGGTAAGGACTTTTCTGCATTGTTTTGTGTTCTAAAATTTGTTTGGAGTTTCTTTGCTTTAGAATTACGTTTTGCAATTATAAACGGACCAGTCTTTTAGCATAATAAGAAAAAATGGTAAAGAAATATAAATTTTTTTAAAAGTTATGCCCAAGGGACATGAAATTAAAAATTATGGTAGAATTGCCCAAGTACTCACCAATGAATGAGTATTTGGCAGAGAACCCTCTATAAACATTACTGTGGTCGGAACGGAATTCTATTCGCACTTGCTTTCCCTCGAAAGTGATGGTTGGTGGCAGATCAGTCCCGCAGAACGTCGTCATGTTCTTCCAATCCTCTTCCAGAGACACCTTAGTATGAACTTTCACATAGTCGGAGCTGCAACTGGGCTGTTGCACATGAAACACAATGCTAGATCAGGTTTAGATCATGGCAACCTCCACTCTATGAAATACAATTCAAGATAAGATTTTGTCTTTTGAAGAGGAGCTTCGATTTGTTAGCTGTTTTTTCATCATGTATTTGTTTGAGAATAATTAGCAGTATAAAAATTAATATAAAAGAAAACGTCATTTTGTTATTAAAGTATCAATTATTTATCAACAATATAATAATTTCCTTTTAAATAACTTTATTTTAAAATGCACTTATACAGGGTGAGGCAAAAAAAGTGGTCTTGGTCTTAAGAATACGACAGAAATGTTGCCAAGTCTAAAACCAATACCAAAACAGGTTTGCTAACTGAAGCTATTGATTGCTTCAATATTAAGCCCAAACAAACGTTTGGTGACTTATTTGCCGGCAACTACGCTACCGTTTTTGAAGCTAATAGTTGAAATGAAATACAAATCACACATGATCATGATCAAGAAAAGTTCCCACTAGTGGTTATTTAATTGTTTCGATCGTTATTCATCCTAGAGAAACGTACCTTTTTGTTTTTGGTAATACAAAACATTCTAAATTGATTATGCAAGACACAAAATTGCAATGATTGCAAGACAAGACATTATGGGACGTCTTCAAACAATACGAACTAAGATCTGAACTCGCCACTAGTTTATGAGTAGCTCTAATGTGAAGCTAATCCGATCCAACCGATGCAAAAACAGGTTTCAGGAGGCTTCAAGAATTCTGAAGCACAATGTTAAAAATGTATCAATTAATTAGAATTTAATCCAACTAGATTTAAAATTCAAATTTGTTCTTTTGTATTATAAAATACATAATTTTAACTATGATTAACTACATAAATTATATAATTTTTATTCAAGAATTTTCCGGCTCACTGTAATAGAGAGGGCATCAGGAGGCTACTCGTTATCATATTAACGGTATCTCTCTCTCTTAATTGCTGACAGCTCATATCATTAAATCATTAAATTGTTTAAAATATATCGTTGGACAAGTGAGATACGTCAAAAAATACAGCGTATCGAAATGAGAATATATTGAAAATTTCAGAAAATAATTCGAATTCTAAGTACTTCAATTATTTAAAAAAAACTTCAAAATGTAATGCCCATTTAAAAAGCATAGGAAGCCAATTTTATCTTATACTATAATACGAGGAATTGGTGCCTGGTGCCAAGTCGAAAATCGCCCCAGAATCGATAAACTCCGGTAAACTTGGGGGTCTGGGGTTTTTGGCCACGACAAATCGATTGGCACAGGTTTTGAAGCGCTACGGTCAAGCAGTTCGGAGTTATAGATAGGATATTTTCAAACTTCATTAGTTTGCCATAATGGCTACTTTCGTGATGCCATCTGCTAAAGCTATAAATGTTTAGTTAAGATTTTAATTTTTCAAATTTAAATAAATTCAACCTTGCTTTAAACTTTATTGAGTTTTACAGAAATGGTAACATGAATATTTTTTTAGTTCCAATCTGCAGACGATTTTAGTTCTATTCTGTTCATTGGCGATTTTTGGCGATCTTGAAAATTTAACATATGGTTGCTATACCTATCGAGTTGAATGAAGTATGAAATGGAATGTCTACCACATTTCGACATTTTCGTTGCTTTTCAGCGAAACGCCAATTATCAATTACATTTCATGATTTCATTTCCTATGACTTTTAAAACTTTACCTTTGTATAGAATAGTTCCCTTTCCAAACTCTAAATATATTATAATACGAGGAATTGGTGCCAAGTCGAAAATCGCCCCAGAATTAATAAACTCCGGTAAACTTGGGGGTCTGGGGGTTTCGGCCGTGACGAATCGATTGGCACAGGTTTTGAAGCGCTACGGTCAAGCAGTTCGGAGTTACAGATAGGATATTTTCAAACTTAGCTCGCCATAATGGCTACTTTCCTGATTCCATCTGCTAAAGCTATAAGCCTCTGCTAAAGCCTCTGCTTAAGCTACAAATGTTTAGTTAAGTTTTTAATTTTGCAAATTTAAATAAATTCAACCTTGCTTTAATCTTTATTGAGTTTTACAGAAATGGTAACATGAATATTTTTTTAGTTCCAATCAGCAGACGATTTCAGTTCTATTCTGTTCATTGGCGATTTTTGGCGTTCTTGAAAATTTAACGTATGGTTGCTATACCTATCGAGTTGAATGAAGTATGAAATGAAATGTTTACCACATTTCAACATTTTTGTTGCTTTTCGACGAAACGCCGACTATCAATTACATACGCCGTAATTATACGTAATTAATTACACAGCGCCATATACGTAATTAATTACACAGCGCCACTTTTTCCTGTTCTTGGCTTTGACCCTCCAATTTTTAACTTTAATCCTTTTCAGATCTTCTACCGCCTCGTCCAACCATCTCTTCCTAGGACGTCCAGCTCTCCTCCTTCCCTCTGGCTTTTCTTTAAATATTTTCCTTGTTGCTCTCTCATCACCCATTCGCTCAAGATGTCCGAGCCATTGGAGCCTTTTTATTTTTATTATATCCACAGTATGCCTTTCCTTGTATAGCTTTCTCAATTCCAGATTACTTCGAATTCTCCACACCTCACTACTTTTAGTGGCGGTAGCAATGTCGTGGGACCGTTGTAATCGAGTTGAACAGTAATGAATAATCATGTATCATAATAACTTTTAATGGCTTGTTTATTTTTCTTCAAAAATGCGTAATGGCCAAGTTACACAAACACAAGTGCGAGTTTGCGTGAATGTGGTAAACATAAGAATGATCAAAGACTAAAATGTTTTGGTGTTCAATACCACATCAGTAACTTTTAATGAACTTGGTACCTTTTTCAGGATTTCACTTATTTTTAAGGCCAGGCCAATTTTTTTTTAAAGAACTTGGCCTTCTTTTACTGAGAGGTTTTTGTTTGGATTTCACTTCTTTTTGTAGGTATACTAAATAAAATAATTTAAATACGTTCTTAAATAGAAAAAAACATGTTATTTTTAAATATGACACTTTCAATTGTTTTATAAGTAGTACTAACTTTTGTAGAGGACAATCAACGTGTTTAAGTAAACATGATATATAAAATAAAAATTATTTGACGAATGTATATACATTTTTTAAAAATCTTGTACTGTTTCATTTTACTGCTCGTTCTGTACTGCTTGTTGACACCCAAGTACATTTTGTACCTATTTTAAACTAGCAGTATGGTTCCGCCTTACTGGGAACCCGTTAACTTCGCATTGCTTCCTTTTAGAGGCATGCTTACTTGTGAAAATGGGGGACATTCACGGCCATATCCATCTGAGCTTCAACCGCGTGACATCACATGAATAAGATATTAGTAGAGATATTGAGTGTATGGGGGACATTACATGAATGTTCCCCATACACTCAATATCTAAACTAAATTCAATTCGTGTTGGCGCATGCGCAAGGAAAAGGCAAATTATAACAAAATATAGTGTCAAGCTCCAGTTACCGCCCGGTCGTTGTGTTTTGAAGCCCTGTTATGGTCAGCTTCTTATTAAAATACACTCAAAATCAAAACAAAAATAAAATTCGTGTTGGCACATGCGCACTTAAAAAGCAAACACTAATAGAGGATGGCGTCAAGCCCCCGTTTCGGCCCGGTCCATATATTTTCAAGCCCTGTTATGGTCCCGCACTCCCACGTGGATGACGTTTTTTTGAAACTAATTATATTAATTAAAAAACACAATTAAATATGAAAAAACAAAGCCTCAGGTGCACACGTAGGTATTAAAAGGAATCTATATAAAAAATTTCGAATTTTTTAGAGCAGTCTAAGTAGGTCTTTTGCGTTCCACAGACATACACAGACTCTTTCTTTTATTATTATAGATAAATTATCACTAATTAAAATCATGGGTACTTTGTCAATAATGAACACCTTTTAAAACCTTTTTTTTTTCATATACTTTTGGGACAGCTATTTTTCTTTATCATTTTATTGTATTAAATTTATATAGCTTTAACCTGTTTGAGTGTTTTATTATTTGTATTACTACACTAGATGCATGCATAATTTATATCGTATTTTTACTCGTTTAGTTGGTTCCTAAAGTAAAAAAAAAAAGTTGCCCATAAACTTTTGAGACGCGCTGTATACGGCCTAAAGGTCATTTTGCGATCAAAATGACTTGTATGACCCTTGGCGAAAACAATTGTTGTTTACCCCAATTCCAGTTTGAAACCCGAATAGTTGCTTTTATACAAATTGTCAAAGCGTAATATAAGTTCCAATTGTTATCAATATAATTTCATGATTTGTGTGTTTGGACTCTGGTATCTTTTTTTTAAATTTAAACAATAGGGAAGAATTTATTACCCTTGTGTCGCTCTAGTGCGATGTTATTCCAACTAAAACAAAACAAAAAAAATCATTTGCATATTGTAAATCATTGGTTCCAGCCAGCCATTGCTCATGCTCATATATAGACCTTTAGCAATGTAACTCATCCTACAACCAAACAACCATAACTCATTATAAAACATGGAGCTGGTTGAAAGCTCAGGTGTTGCACTTGAAAACCATTAAACTTAATCAAAAGGATGATTGAAACTTTCCATTAGTAATATCGTGTGCTAAATTCCACACTTGAAAAACCTTTATCGTATCATATGAAGGTAAATAGCTATTTGAATTGTTGGCGATTCAATTCATCGCCGCTGGCATATCGGCGTATGTCAGAGGATTGTAACTGCTTTTGAAAAAAGGCGCCAAGCCATTTAAGAACAAACCCGTGCTAAATATTCGATTTTCGGATTTTTTTTGTTGGTTGTATGACAAAATCTACCAGTATTCCAATTTTGGGGATTCTAGAACAAGTGGGTGTCATAGAACATTTTGATGATCGGTGAGTGAGTGAGTGAGAGAGTGAGTGAGCCCCAAAAGTGGTCATTTTCCAATTCAATTTTCTCGGAGATAAAAAGAGATAGAGCGCTGATTTTTTTTTATACTCTTCATCAAGCTCCTATTGACCAATAAAAATTTCTAAACTCATTTATGTGATGCATAGAACCAAAGAACGGAGGGTCCGAGAACACGCCGAAACCCTTCCAGAAAAGGTTGGGTAGTACCCTGAACTTGGCGGTTGCACTACCGTGCAACCAGATATTCTGATGTTTATGCATTTAAGTTTTATTTTTGTATTCTGTTCACTATATTTAAATAACAATCAATTTTGTAATAAGTAATTTCACGAGCTATCTATTGTTAAATGTCTTGCATAATTTTAATTTATATTCTCTCATCACATTTAATGTAAATGAAAATTGTCTAATAATATTGAGAAATATTGTCTTTCGAAAAGTGATTTCATTAAAAATAAACAAACTAGGTAAAATTTGCTTCCTACTGTCTGTTCATCCTGATCTTTAACACAGCCAAAAATAGATAATGTCTAATAAATCGAAATATTATTTAATTCATTAAATTGAACAAAGAGATAAATTTAACTACAACTTCAACGCTTCAAGCATTTTAATTGCAATACAATTATAAACAAAACGCATGGTCACGCTATCGTCAAAAGTAGTTTCTGTTCGTCACTTGACTAAAATTTCAAATTACGAAGTGTAGATGACTGTGTTAAAGCTCCTAAAGGGCTAGAAAAAGGCATGCCAACCATTACCATAGTTCCAAAGAAAACTATCGAGGGCGCTAGTTTCTAAGTCAATTTCAATATAGAAATTCTCCAATGCTAATCCAATCAGAGATACAGATCTATAGTACTTAATCTATGCGGTCCAGAGACATAACATAGAGTGGACTGCGCATTCATAGTAAAGCAGCTTAGGGATGGAAAACCAAAACCGGTTTTCAAAAAATCGGGGGTCCCGGTTTCGACTGAAAACCGGTTTTTTTATGAGGCTCTTCGGAACCGAAAACCGGTTTTTCAGGGAAAAACCGATGGAAAATGGAAAACCAGTTTTTTCTAAAAAACCGCCAACCCTTGCAGATTAGCATTATGTCCTAAACATCATAAATCGCCAAGAGGGGAAAGGTTGCTACATTTGGCAACTTAACGCTACCGTTTCGTTACAAACTATTCCAAATTGTCGCCAGACCTGAATATCAGCTAGCAAACCGAAGTGGAGACTACCATCAATTACCAAGTCACGTGGGTTTCTACCAATCACGGCAGCTTGAATTGTTTTTTTATTGTTTTTGCAGGGGGGGGGGGGGCGATTTTTTGAGCATTGTTGGTATTTTTCTCTTTTGGCTTTTATAATAAATATTTAATCACATTCTTTTAATCTCTGAGCATGTCAACAATCGTGAATGTTGTACTCTTAATTCAGTAACGTTTTGTGCAAGATGCCAAATGCTTGTGAATTCCTAATTGTAAAGAGGGGTATAAAAAAGAATTAGTCACACTTTCACGGGTAAAATTTATTTAGTTCTGCATACTTTTAGTAATTGTGTGTTCTTCATAAACTATAATTTCTATCGAGGGAATTTATTCTTAAAGCTCTTTTATACTGAAGAATCATATTCATGATTAAATCAACGTTGTTACAACTCTAATTATAATAAATATTTTGTGCCAAGTCAATTAAATTAATGGTCTGAACATTGACAGCTTAGAAGTAGAATATTTTTTTTACAACTTGGTCAAAACGAAACCTGTTTTTGCAATCGTAGTTTTTGAGTTATTTATATTTAAAAAGTAGAGCATTTGTTGAATTTGGAATATATTGATGTGTTTTAAAAAATTTATTTATTCCAGGTGAAATAAAGGAAGAAGCAATATTTCAAAATAATAATAATAATAATAATAATAATAATTTTTTTTTTAAATCGGACCGTTAGAACGAAAGTTATAGAGACGGCAGAAAATATTCACCATGTCAATAACCAACTTATATTACAGCAACACCCTACATAAACCTACTAATGTTCTTTTAAATTAATTTTTAATAAAGAGTCCACATTCAATTGTTCAAGTAATCTTAAATAGACGCACAAAATCAAAGAAATAATCTGATATCCATTAAGAGGATCTTGAAATACTAGTGATTCATCCTTGCTCCTTTCCAAGCTTCTTTATCATAACATTAGATTGTCGGCCTCTGTGTTCAGGTCGTTGTGGAAAAACTCGCAAAATGGTAAACTCGCCATAGATGCGAGCCAAACGCGACACAGTCATGTGACTGTGTAAGTTAGATGTTTAGGACACTTTAGGTTTGCCAATGCGCAGTCCACTCTATGTTATGTCTCTGATGCGGTCACCCGCTGGTTAGAATTAAAACACCATTGCCATCGCAACAATCGTGCGAGAAACTTCAATTCTTTTTGACAATAAATTAAATTAAATTTATTTTTGCGACATCTATCAGTTTGAAATGACGTCAAATATATTTCACTATGACATTTTTTGCATGTTGGTATGAAATGTTTTCATTCTATTTAAAAGCGAGAACTGTTACATATTTATTCATTGAAATATAAATTTTTGCAAACGATTTAAGTAATAATTATTTAATTTTCAAAATAAAATAAATGAAACTAGCCGAATTTTTCGTGTAAATATTTAATATAGAATTAATGCTGTGCTTGGCGCCTTTTTACCTGTTAAGCACAACTGTTTTTTGGAAGAGGGCTAAGTGACAGAATCTGTTACAAACCTACTTGTTAATATACATTTCCTATTATAATTTCATTTTGGAGTAGTTTTATGGTTTTTGCTCTACGAATAATTACATATTTATTTATAACTGCAAATAAATCATGCGGACGATAAGTAATATTTATTTTATTGGTGATAGAAAATTAATGAAAACAATTGGCTTTGAGTAGTTGAAATTATAGCTGGATACTGTGTTTAGTGAAGTTTATTCTAATGCATATAAATTTAATGTAGAAACGGTTGTTGATGTCACTTACTGTAACGAACCTAGTTGTCCAATATAAGAATTTTAGTTAGTATTTAAGTAACAGGAAAGTAGGCTATTTTAGTTCTATTACAACTTCTTGTTTTTTTGTTTTTTTTTAATATGCCTTTATTGGAATAATATTTTCCATAGAAATGGCAAATACATGCAGAAAGAAGTCTGGGTTAACACAAAAAGGGAATACAAGAGAAAACATTAACAAAGTTTCAAGCATGAACATTATGCTGGAGCTCAGAAAGGTGAGTCTTGGCCTCCCAGTATAGGTGAAACACGTCGCCCCTCATTTGGGCATATATGTTTAGTTCTTTACATGAAATAAGGTGGGCAGCATTCAAGGTGCCTTCTCCGCAGATATGACAGTCCTTAGAGTTGAGGAAACCCAGTCTTTGTAGTTGCTCTGCAAGCCAGTCGTGGCCTGTTTTGATTCTAAGGGCAGCCACCGCTTCCTTTCTTGGTTTTTGGCAGAGTTTAGGCCAATCATTTTGGATGCCTTGCCATGTTTTTCCTCTAGAGCGATCAACATGAATGTCATTTTGAAGTGCCTGCACTTTTCTCTGGGGAACTTTCTTTTGGGTCTCAGTGGGTATCGGTAAGTTTTCCTGTGGGAGTTGAGTGCCAATTTTGGCAAGGGCATCTGCATTCTCATTGCCCTCTATTCCCACGTGTGAGGGAACTATGACTGAAACACTATGACTTTATTCCAGCTGAAGAGTTTTCGGATCGAGCTTCTTATCCTCGATATGGTTGGAGTTTCTTTACTCTGATTTCCGATAACGCCCTGGATGGCGGAGCTTGAGTCCACCAAAAACACAGCCTTCGAGAAAGAATCCTTATGGTCGGTAAGTGAGTTCAGGGCAAATTCAATCGCCGCAATCTCGGCATCATAATTATACATGTAACTTCCCACTGAAGCTGATCTGGAGAAGAGGTCACATTAAACTCCGGCGCCTGATGTACTTCCTATTTGTGAACCATCAGTGTAGATCTAGTCCACTGAGAAGTGGGGAAATGTTCATTTATAGAACAAAGAGACAAGGCTTTTAGGAAAGTGCATGGAGTTTCCTTCTTTACATTATTTTAGTCTGGCAGATATTATTCTATCTCCATGAAGTCTAACGGATTGGTAAGACCGTCGAAGAGGGTGTTGCTAACTGATACGTCAAGTTCCTCGAGTATACGGTCACAAGTTTCGATTGGTGAAATCTGTGCCTTCATTGTGTTTTTTTGATAAGTATGCATCCATTTGGCGCGGTTCGAACATTTCATGTTGACATGGATTCCCACAGAATGTTTCATAAAAGATATAATTATTGTTCGTATATAGCTGTAATGCTTCTATTGGAGAAGTTTTCACTGCCCCAGTTATTATTCTAATTACCTTGTTTTGGGCTCCATCAAGTACGTACATATTTTCTTGGGAAATGTGAATTAACATCTCACTTCCATACTTGATAACAGGTTTTATATACCTTCTTTGAATTAAAACCTGTTTTAATTCCATGGACTAGCTAATGTATAGCGTTTGCTGTGGACATATTTTTCCTAAAACCAGCTTAGTCTTCATTAATGATCTTGTTTGACTCTAAAATGAAGCTTAGTCTACAAGAAATTATTCTTTCCATGGTCTTAGCCAAGACAGAGGTTTAAGAGATGGGTCTATAGGGATCAATGTCTTCACTTGGTTAATTTGGTTTGGGAATCGGTATAATCTTGGCTTTTACCCAGTCTGCTGGGAGGCTATAACTTGAAGCCCAGAATTTGTTGTAAACTAATAATAGAAAAAGCCTAGACTTTTTACCCATATGGATCATTCTTGTTTTATTCTAGAAAGTTCACTTGTGACTTGTGACAGACAGAAGTAAATTTTTACACCAAAGTATTTCTTTTTTTTTTCATTCAAGAATTGTGATTTAGGAGATTTTACTTTGCGCATTAAAAATATAAGATCATGTAGTGTTACAGTTAATCTAAGTAGAGCAGTTTAATTTTGGGTTAGTTTGTGTTTCAGAATTTTTTTTTCATTGACTTCCACCAGTGGTAAAATGGTCCTCCCGAACCTGGGGTACAATGGAACATGGTCCATTGCACCCCTTTTTCTTTTAAATAGAGAGTAAATCGGTGTTTAATGTAAATTACATATTTGAATTGTTGTCCATGCATAAGGGCTTAAATTTAAAAAAACAAATCAGACTTCAAAGCAGATTAAAGAAGTTTTTTTATTTGAACTTTCTTTTTATTTAGCTTTCAAAATTAAACATTCAAATAATTTTAAAATAAATAAATTACACTTTTACATGTTGACACAACTATAATTAAATAGTTCTTTTAAGAAAAAAAAAATTATATTTTTTTTAGCATAATAAAATTTATTAAGAAAAAATTTCCTGAATCTTCAACTATTCTAACTGATACACCGGTGAAAAGGAGAATTGAAAAAGAAGCTTATATCAAGAAAGAAAACAAAAATAAACAGAAAAATGCTGCTTTAGTTTGAGCTAAAAAGATATAAAAAAAATTTAGTTTCTAGTTCAAAGAAAAATGAAACCGAGGGTTCCAGAGGCGTTTCGAAGAAATATGTATTAAAAAGTACAAGTGATTCAGAAATTATGTATGTTTGTATAAGTACAGAATTCAGTGATAATGAAATTATTTCACAGCATGATGCAGAGTTTGATACCGAATAACAAAAATAGATGATAGTGATTGCATTCTTGTGAGATTCATGCGGCAAAAACCTAATAAAAATATGTTAATTTTCCCTGATATTGTTGATGAATCCCTTGTAAACGCGAAGGATGTTGTAAAGACTCTCCCAAATCACTACCCCCCCCCCCCACCATCTTTATGCCACCTGGCACCTCAGAATCAAAATTAAATTGTCGGTAGACATACTTATTTAAACATATAATTAAGTAGGACTTACATGATGTTCGAGGGTGAGGTGAGTGAAACTGAGTGTGAAGAGGGATTTCCGGGGCGCCACGATATCCCAGATGCAATGAACGTTGTCATGGTAGTTGTTCGGATAATTGGGGCTGTAGATCGTGCCCCGTTCTCCATTAAGCACTCCTCCGCAGGCATCTGTTTGGAAGAAAACGGAATTAGAGAATGTGTTGTAAACACGAAGTATGGAGAACCTTCACAAGAAATGTGTGGTTCGTTTATTGCAGATTGTGGTTTAGCCGCATCGTATCCCAAGTAAATAGCTCAAACCAAGAAACAAGAAAATCTAAATTTCTGTAGGTGATTATACAACAGTGCTTATTTCACATTAAAAAAAAGTGCTTATTAATAAGTCCATTGTTAGATTTTGTGTTAAATTGTTAGGAGATTTCTCATTTTATAGAGTAATTAAACCTTTAAATCGTGTATATGTTCTCCCACAAGAAAATAGTTTTTGATTGATACAGTTACATGCGTGGAAAACTAGAAACAGATAAACCGAAAAAACGTTTTTGGCTTAAAGTGGAACATAAATAATCCGGATTTTTGGCATAATGATTTAAAATATAATAAACAATGCTTTTTTTGAATTTTTTTTTATTTAAATATAATTGATTTATTTTAAACGGTGTTTTTCAACTAAAAAAAGGGGTTTTGCGCCAACAGTTCCAGCATAAAAAGTTTTACATGAATTTACCTGAAATTTTTTACAGATGCTATTTCAATATATATCTGTGCCATGAACCTCTAACATATCATGTAAATATAGTAGTTTTTTTAAAAAAAAATGTCCAAGCGTAAGTTAATCGAAAAAAATCCTTTTTTTGTGGTTAATTAATAACATTTTTCTTAATAACTTCTTTTCTTGTAATTTGTATGTAACTCTAGAGGGTCATTGCATGCATAAGTTCAAAACGAAGAATGTAACTCATAATTAATGTTTATAGGATGAAAATTCAATGTGGTAGGCTTGTTAGCGTAAACCTCTTTTTTTAGTAGAAAAACACAGTTTAAAATATGTAAATTATATTTAAATAAAAAAAAATGCCTAAATAGTATTATTTATTATATTTGAAATCACTATGCCAAATTTAGAAAAAATTAAAGTAATAGCAAAAATTTTAGAATTTTGGGTATTCGCCTACCTTAAAACAAAAAATAGAACTATTTAGTTCCTTTTAACCCTACCAATGCAATGTAACACTATTGTTTTTCAGCCTGCAAATAAAACCATATACAAATTGATACTTGATTAGTTTTATAATAACATGTTATTAGTGATGAAAACGTTTATATCTGAATAGTTGTGGATACAGTAATAATATTGTTGGGTAATTCATATTAGTGATGCAGTATCTGTTTTGATACTTAGCATCATAATGTGAGTGGAATGTCGAAAAAGACAATTTTACACTAATTTAGGGTGACGCATTTGGTGACATATTACTTTCAGTATAAAAAAATTGTAAAGTTTCTAAAAGTGTTTTTCTGGCATAGTTCGAAAAATTAGATGGATACATGTGTTAGAATATAAGTCGAGACATATTTAATCGAATTTTTATTTTATGAAATTTTGCTTATAAGTATAGAAGAAATCCTTTTAGTGACAACAAAAACTCTCTCCTTACAAAGAGATACGTTCAGCGGGGCTAGCTCTAACCTATGTTTATGTCCGATGTTTAGCGACTTATATATGCAATATTTTGAATATTAATTTAATTTAATATTTTAAGTAATTTCCTTCCCTTTTTTACACAAGATACGTTGATTGTATTGCCTTAATGAACAGAAATTGTTTTGGTTTGATTAATGTCGATTATTAATTTCATTGACCAAAATATTCAGCTTTCCCATGAAATAGAAGACAGTAAACGGCTAGCGTCCTTGAAGGCCTTGATGACTATTTCTCCATCGACGTGAGTAGAAAACTTTCCGCTGTTCCTCTCCCCCACCCCTTAACATTATTTGAATTCAAATTTTTCCAAACCAAAACTGGCAGGTCCCTTAAGCTAATTTATTTTCCATTTTTAAAAAGGCAAATGGTCCATCTTTATCCCTTACCATCTGTAAATTTAAAGTAATAAATAGTTTTGCCTTTCTTTCCCTAAAATCAGTTTCCATACGGGTCGAATTCGCAAGTAATTTCAGTTCGACATGATTTTTACTCCTGGAAATAAAACAAGGTTCACTAACCTTAAACAGCAAATATTGATAATTGTAATAATTTTGGTATTTATCACATTACATGTCAATATGGTTTATCATAAATGACAAAAAACCAAACGGGCCCTCCAAATTCTCCAGGAACACCAAAGTTAAGTTTTAAAAAAAGGAAGGGGGGGGGGGGGCTAACCCTGTTCTTAATAGCCCCAATTTGTTGGGATTGTAACGCCAAAATCAAAAATGCCATTTCACCTATGTTCAGTATTTTTCAGCGCATGTTCGACCACGGAGACTTTTTTTTTTTTTGGTTAGTCAGTTTTAGCTTCGAACTGAACCATTGTTTACCTCAAGACTCAGTTTAAAAGATACAATGTTAAAGTACAGTCTGACTGCCACAAGTTGGCAATCAAAATATTTTGATTGTGGAAGATTCCACTATGATTTAAGGTTTTAAGCCGAAGGAAAAAGGGTTGCCAGCTCAAGGCGTTTGGCGAGAAGAGGGGATTGTTGGTCTAGTTCGATTGTAAATAATGTATCACATTAGAAGTACACATCAATTATCAGCGATGGATAGTTGTTGTCGATATACCCTTCAATTGATAACCTGGTTTTAAACCTTATAGAAATGCGCGCCCATAAAAGCAATGAACCGCCAAACATTGTAACTCTTGCCAAAACTAAAACCTTCCTTACCTTTTTTCGAAGTGGACTGTTCCACAATCAAAATATTTTGATTGCCAACTTGTGGCAGCCAGACTATATCCGATCACCTTTTTTCAGCAAAAATCGTCTCAATATCAAACATTTTTTTTTTTTTTTAATTTTAATATAAAATGAACGTTTAGATTTTTAAATCTGTTTCATTTCAGTTTAAGCACTTTAAGTTATAGCACTTTAAAGCTTTTTTTCCCTTGTTTTTGCATTTTTTTTTTCAAAACGCAATACTCATTACCCGAAAAAAAAATACTGAAGTTCCTTATTATCAATTGCTTCCAAATTTTTACAGTATTTTTGTAGCAATATGACGAAGGTTTTGAACTGGAATCTTCTAAAACTGTTAATAATTGGATATTTTAAAACCATTTATATGCCTCTTCTCCCTTGCTTACAGAAAAAAGTACAAATACTGAAAAAAAATGTTTTATGATTCACTTTTTTAAAACTATTTTTATAATCATAACTAATAATAGCTCAACGTCATGTTTGGAATATAATTTTCAGAAACTTGCAGTCGGCAAACCTTTTTTGGTTTGTTCATTCTTAGGTTCGAACTGAAACATTTTTTTTTACCTACACAAGATTCAGTTTGAATTAAACAATGTTGAGTAAACCAGATATCATATAATTGAAATAAATTCTGTGCAATTAGTAAAAAAATTGGTTTTCCGTTAAAAGTGTCATGATGTTAGTTTTATTTCAATGAATGATTTTTCCACGCTAGGAGTGTTGATAGCTAATTGCTGCTACTGAACCTATTTTTCCAAATTAACTCGCAACACGCTATAGACATAGATACTGGGAAACTTATCTCATCTTTAACAATTAAGATAACTTAGTAAACAACATGGTCAGTAGTAATTAGTTTTCTAGTGTACGGAATACAATTATTCAATTTTCTTGGTTTTGGTAGATTATTTTTCGTTGTTAGTTTTCCCACGTTGGATGCCACTGACTATTTAAGGAGTCGCGTGGTTCCGATTCACCGATAACAGCACATTCTGATGAAATTCATAGTACCATTTCGCCAACCGTTCTTATAAGTTCAAGTTCGTTTGTAACTTTTGCAACCGATCCTTCTGTGCTTGGAATAATACTTGGTGATTTGAAAGAGGGCATTCTATTTAAAATTACGAGGAAATTAAATCCTTCGTCTCAAGTGTAGGGCGACCAGACACATTACATACCGCATTTCGCAAAATGATTCAGTTTGTTATTTAACAATCTAGCTATAAAAATTGCAAATAGTCTGTTTTATTTATTTTTTATTTTTTTCAAACAAAAACTACCCAAAAATAAAAATTAGGAAAATTTAATGATTATTTCTTAGTCGAAAACTTAATCCCTGATACAGCAGTTACACATCGTCAACTCTGTTGTCAACTCTGTTTTCAACTCCGGCTTGTACAATTTGCCCTTCAACCATTCGACCTTTGTTGGCGTGAAGTTGGCGAGTGATTGTATAACGCGGCGATTTTATTCAGTGTTTGTGAATATCAGCTGAGATATGGATGAAGAAATTTTGATTGCTGCTTGTTACAGCATTACATTTGTGTGTACGAAAGTATATCTTGTTTTTTTTTTATGTAATGCATAGACAATTTTGCAAGAAAATAATTATTTGTCAAGAAGATCCGTGTAAAGTTGGACGAAGGTACTCCGGTACCAGTGTTTGTGCAGTTTTTAACTATTTGTACCATCTTTAAGGGACATGACTGTTTTAAAAAAATTAAAAAAAAAAGAAAACGGGACATGACTGTTTTTTAACGGGGCATGACTGGAATCTCTGCTGCCAGTCCCTGCCCATTATTAATATTTTTCGGGGATTTTTTTTTTTTTGTTTTTAAGTGTATAGGAAAGTGCATTTTTTTCTGGATTATTTGTTTTTAATGACTGTTCTTTTTCGTACTTATATTTAAATCTTTTAATGCCGGAGTACTACTGATTGAAATCAGGTCAAATAAAAAAGCGTTTTCAGTATTGTCCTCCAAAAATTTCGAAATTATTTGTATTAAAATAACTGATTAAGCTAATAAATCCAACCAGGTTTCAGTATTTTAATACAAAATCTTGTTTAAAAATTAATTGTTTTGATTACGGGTAAGATATCAATAAGAGTTTGAATACTTTAATTAACTAAAAAACATTTTATCGTCAACATATTTTACAGTGTCAAATTTTTAATTTCATTCATATATGTGATTGAACTTTATTTTCAAAATAATGAATGCGTCCTGCTTTAAATTAAAAAAAAATTAAGAAAAACTCATACGATTCAATTTGATGTTTACATACTTTTTCAAAGGATCACTTAAAAAAGAGATAACACGCCAAGATGTTTGCTATTTTCCTTATGGCAACCCTTTCCTTTGATGTAGAGAAGAAAAACCGAAAAAGATGGGTTCGTTACCTTGAACACCAGCTTTAACTAAGTGTAGAAGATCTACATGTAATACTTTTACCATGAACCAGTTCAAGGTCAAGTTGAAATGGAAGTTGAAGCTGAAGTTGAAGACGTGTAACCGCGCTTTGAAGCAAATCTGGTAATTGGCTTTCAATTCAATTATTAGTGACAGTTGATGAGTTATCCGGTTGGAAAATGATAGGAACATTTCCTTGTATTTTTACGACTAGGCAGCTATCGTGTAGCTTTAGTTAGTGACGTTAATTCAACCTAACCTTGCTATTTTAGGATCTCGAACTAAGATTTGTACTTGCTCAAAAATGAACAGTTAGTTTATTTCCATTGTACCGAACAGGTTTAAAAAAAGCAGGATGTTTTTCTACTTCATCAGCCTCTATCGATGAAGACTCTATCGATGATTTAGTGGCAGCGAATGTGTTAAACAACATTTGGTTTTGAACATCGTTGTTTTTATAGTCGACGAAATAGCATTTTGTATCTTACATTTATTTATAGTTTTATGCAATGCATAAGGGGCTTCGTTTAAATAACAAACAACTGTATGCTTTTAAAGATTTTTTAGTTTTTCTTATGATTTTAACAAGGTTTTTTTTTTTTAATTCTTATTAAAAACGCAGAGGGTTTTGTAAATATTTTTTGATTGCTTACATCATAGCTGCAATCAATAGCCGCAGCAAACTTGAGCGAAGAACATTGAAAATTAAATTAAAAAACTTAAATAGAAAATTTAAATATATTTAATTTTTTTTTAAACGCATTTTTTTTTTATATAAAAGCATTTTTTTTTTTGGAAAGCGCATTTACTTTTGTTATATAAAGTGCATTTATCTTTTATATAGAAATACTGTCCGTGGTATATTTATTGAAAATCGAGAGACCCCCCCCCCCCCCAGTCCGACTTTATTGAAATAAAAACAAATTTTTGTCTGGTGCACTTTCATAGTGCAGTACATTTGTTGTGAAAGATGAAAACTATGTGTTAGGGAGAGGGGACACTAATGATTTTACCTGAATTTTAATTATGTGTTTATAGATACAATATCTTTATTATTATCATGCGAATGAATATACAGAACAAAGTTCTGTATATTCTAGAATTACCTATTTTACTTCAATCATAAATGAAGTTCTTACAAAAAGAAAAGGCATGCAGCCTAAAAAATTATAGAAGATCATTATATGAAGCCATACCTCTTAACAAAAAATAATTTCTCATATCGGACATATAGAACACGTATCATAATGGGTCGTCATTAATGTATAAACAGAGAAAAGTCACTAAAAGCTTATAGAGAGATGGACAAAAAGCGAAAAAAATAGATCTTTCATGTCATAACTTTCCAACAAAAATTGAGAATCAGACGATTAGAATGGAATTTTAAAGGAGGGTGCTGACAAACATGCGAATGAAAATCTCCACGATGTTAATACCTACTTTCCATGCATTTTGTTAAAATTATTTCGAATTTGAAAAAAAATATATATATATATAAAAAAGGAAAGCATGCTAAATATCATTCAAATAAATCTAAGAATTTTCATAAAATTAAAAGCAATCGATTTGGAACACAAAATTAACGTTTTGAAAAAAATCATAAATTCATGTTCTTTATAGTAAAAAAAAAGTTGTCTTATTCTTCTCAGTAGTTTTTGTTCAGAACAATTATAAAGCAAAAATAATAACAACTCATATTTAATAAAAAATACATACTTGATAGGTTTACTTGTAAAATAACAAGTAAAACGGTAAAATAAATCACTGGTATATAAAGTCGAGTGGAGGACACCATTCTTTTGATTCTGTGTATCCAAGGGACGAACAACGTTCAAATAAATCAGTGTTTAAATAAGAAATGCGTCTTCAAGAGGACTGTGCGAAGACAGAGACATGCGATAAAAAAAATTAGACTAAACATTGGAAATTCCACAGCAGCTGCTATCAGATGACTATCGAAACACTCTGTGAGCTTGGCGCAAAATATTAGGATATATTTCAATGCCAGATACAGTTAAACGTTAAACAATTGAGACTGGCTTGTTTACATATGCATTTGGTACAAATGTATTGATACCAAATTAAAAAAGGAATCTTCTGAGCATAACTTTGAAAATGAATGAACGGCGGTTTTATAAGCTGTACTGATATTTTTAATGCCAAGAATAACGAAAAGTCGCCTAAAATAGGGTCGTTTATTCCTTATATAGTTGTTGTTTGTCCTTCTGCTAGTAATTTCTTTTAACTCTAAGATACTGAGTCTGGCTCCAATTATCAAGTAGTTGATTGAAACCTAGTTTATCTATGAGGTTTCTTAGCTCTTAGGGTGAGGAATGACAAATTCTTATAAATATTTTGATACCATGTGAATTGCAACCATATATAAAAATCTAAAGGATGGATAGATAAGCAATGGCAAAGTTCAAACTTGTTTTTATTCTTGGCACTTAGATGAAACTTTTCAATTAACACCTTGGCTGCTGAGATAGCAAAGGTAAATGTGCATCGATTGAGGCTGATGTGAAGTAGAAGAACATCCTGCTTTTCAAACCAGTTCGTTACGATGGAAAAGAACTAGCTCTTCTTCATTTTCGAAAAAGTAAAAATCTAAGTTCGAGATCGAAAAAATTACAAGGTTAGGTTGAATTAACGTCGTTAACTAAAGCTACACGGCAGCTAGTCAGAAAAAATAAGAGGACGTGTTCTTGGATCTCTCCGACCAGGTAACTCATCATCTGTTACTAATTATTGTATTGAAAGCCAATTACCAGATTCGTTTCGATGATTCACTTTCTGACTATGAAATCATCAATAAATTTTCATAATTCATATTTTTGGGATTTTTTTAATACAAAAAAATTAAATAGACTAAATGTATTATATTATAACTAGATAGTTGAGTATTGTAATTCCATGTAAAATTATCCTGTCTAGTGTAAGTCCACGTTTGTAAAAGTGAATATCCCTACAACTTTTAACATTAAATGAAAAAATGTGGAATAGTTGAATTACACTCCTAATAACTAAATAATGTAATGAACTTTATTTAATTTAATTCAAGTTTTAATTTAAGAAGCTTTGAATCTCCTTCTAAATTGTGACTTACACAACAGTTACATGGAATTAGCCAATTACAAACTAGGGTGGTAGGAACACATAAATTCCGGCATGTATGCTTGGTCATAAGCCCGCTTATAAGCCTTTAAAGTGAGGCAGAAACATAAACTTTTATTGCTATTTTTAAATCGTATTTCTTACAAAAGTGTGTTGGCATCTGCGTATAATGTACTTCAACGTGAGGGCATTATCTATCAATCTAATCCAAAGTGACTGGCATTCAACGTGTCAACATCCTTACATAATTATGGCTGTATAAAATTTGTCGTCAATAAATAAAAGATACACTTTGCAATAACACAAAAACTGTACAAGCTTTAAAATCTACGTATGGCAATTCATTAGTAACAACTGGGATTACTAGGTGTCAATTAAATACCATACAAAAAGGTTGGTAGTTGGTTGGTATACATATATTTTCAGGCTTGTGTTCTTGGTCAGAGACCCGCTTATAAACCTTCGTCAAGTAAGACAGTCACAACAAACACAATCACACACATACACACACATGACAGATGCTGCCATATATCACGCGCCACCTCTACAATTTAGACATGTTCCTGAAGGGAAGAGAAATAGTTTCCAGGGAACTGTATTCGTGGGAAACTGTTCAATGACGGCCCTCGGTACATTCGGACCCAACAGAATTAACGAGCACGTACTCCGCATATACTCGGTGTGTCTTCAGCGACCAGAACTCGATCACGGGACCTTTCGATCCGGAGACACTGACCACAGGGCTCCTCAAGGCCCAAAAAGGTAGGTAAAAGAGCTAGATTGTGTAGGGGAGATTGGGTAAGGTTGCGCCAGGGTACGGTTGTGCCAGTCGCCATATTAGCTAAACCGTAAGGAATACCGGGTTGGATGTAAGGGATAAGGAGCAGCTTGCCTGCCCAAACAGGTGCCACAGTATTCCATCAGTCATCGCACGACATTAACCCTACCAGAGAGGCCTCGATTACTTTTTGACTGTCAAAAGTAACTATTTGTATTACATTTCTTTTCATAACTGTTATTATATGTGTACAGATAGAGCAATGAATTTTATCCTCGTTATAAGTTAGACTTTAATAATGAAATACCCAGTGATTACTTTGAAAGTAAATTATTTTGTATTGTCATGGCGAATGTTTTTTTTGCAAAAAGAGTAGGCTGATGGGTACGGTTGTGACAACACAGTAAAATGTATTCATTTTTCTTTTAGATGCCTATAAAACGCCTGAGGTTGGCAGAAAGGGCACAGTGTGACTAAGGAAATATGAAGAAGCTTTTATAGAAGTAAAAGGCGTGATTTCATTACGAAGAGCTGCGAAAAATCACCAAATTAATCGTATGTCTTTGCTACAATACATTTGCATCAATACAAGCTTCAAATAAACAATAATTGTATGACAATATGCAAATTGTTATGTACATACACACCTATGGACCACAGGATATATACAATACATTGTTGACGAAACAGGTGTAACTCAAAAAGATTTATTTGTGTTATATAAGAACATGTATATTTTTTTATGCAGATAAGATATTTTGTGCATTTAAAAAAAACATTTTTATTTATTTGTTTTGTATTTGACATGGTTACAGCAATGTATAATTATAAATATTTAGTTAACTTTTTTGATGAAAGTGATAATATGAAGAGTTTTTATTAATAATTATAAATTAATTTATAATTATTAAATTTATTAGTTTAATGATGAATTAAATGTTATTATTATAAATATTGAATCAATGTCTTCACTTGGTTAATTTGGTTTGGGAATCGGTATAATCTTGGCTTTTACCCAGTCTGCTGGGAGGCTATAACTGAAGCCCAGAATTTGTTGTAAACTAATAATAGAAAAAGCCTAGACTTTTTACCCATATGGATCATTATTGTTTTATTCTAGAAAGTTCACTTGTGACAGACAGAAGTAAATTTTTACACCAAAGTATTTCTTTTTTTTTTTCATTCAAGAATTGTGATTTAGGAGATTTTACTTTGCGCATTAAAAATATAAGATCATGTAGTGTTACAGTTAATCTAAGTAGAGCAGTTTAATTTTGGGTTAGTTTGTGTTTCAGAAATTTTTTTTAATTGACTTCCACCAGTGGTAAAATGGTCCTCCCGAACCTGGGGTACAATGGAACATGGTCCATTGCACCCCTTTTTCTTTTAAATAGAGAGTAAATCGGTGTTTAATGTAAATTACATATTTGAAGTGTTGTCCATGCATAAGGGCTTAAATTTAAAAAAACAAATCAGACTTCAAAGCAGATTAAAGAAGTTTTTTTATTTGAACTCTCTTTTTATTTAGCTTTCAAAATTAAACATTCAAATAATTTTAAAATAAATTAATTACACTTTTACATGTTGACACAACTATAATTAAATAGTTCTTTTAAGAAAAAAAAAATTTATATTTTTTTAGCATAATAAAATTTATTAAGAAAAAATTTCCTGAATCTTCAACTATTCTAACTGATACACCGGTGAAAAGGAGAATTGAAAAAGAAGCTTATATCAAGAAAGAAAACAAAAATAAACAGAAAAATGCTGCTTTAGTTTGAGCTAAAAAGATATTGAAAAAAATTTTAGTTTCTAGTTCAAAGAAAAATGAAACCGAGGGTTCCAGAGGCGTTTCGAAGAAATATGTATTAAAAAGTACAAGTGATTCAGAAATTATGTATGTTTGTATAAGTACAGAATTCAGTGATAATGAAATTATTTCACAGCATGATGCAGAGTTTGATACCGAATAACAAAAATAGATGATAGTGATTGCATTCTTGTGAGATTCATGCGGCAAAAACCTAATAAAAATATGTTAATTTTCCCTGATATTGTTGATGAATCCCTTGTAAACGCGAAGGATGTTGTAAAGACTCTCCCAAATCACTACCCCCCCCCCCCCCCCACCATCTTTATGCCACCTGGCACCTCAGAATCAAAATTAAATTGTCGGTAGACATACTTATTTAAACATATAATTAAGTAGGACTTACATGATGTTCGAGGGTGAGGTGAGTGAAACTGAGTGTGAAGAGGGATTTCCGGGGCGCCACGATATCCCAGATGCAATGAACGTTGTCATGGTAGTTGTTCGGATAATTGGGGCTGTAGATCGTGCCCCGTTCTCGGTGCCGTGCTTAGAGCGGACATTTAGATTTTGCGGACACTCATTTTTCTGCATTTTGGTGCTTAGAGCGGACACTATTTTGAAATGGGTGTGTCGGAAGGAGACATGGCACTTTTAACGCCTAACAATGGGAAGCAGCTGTGGAACTTATTCGCAAATGTCAGACCGAATTCGGCCATCTTTGGTCACTGAACTGTTATATAATTTAATCTTTAGCACTTTCTATATTTATTAGAGTAAATGTCATAGAGGAATTAGAGGTAAGGATTTTGAGTTTAAGGGGTCATAGGAGTCTTAAAAATGTGCAAAGAAGGTACTACAATGCATAGTTTGATCTTTCATGTAATTTTTTAACGACTCAATATATAAGTATAATTTTTTATATGTAATTCTGTAAGGGATTTATTTAATATGAAACAAATTTTAAAATTTATGAAACTTTAGCCAAAACTAAAATAAATGATATTGAACATAAAGGTATTTTAACACAGTGGGATTCGGCTTGCGCGGCAAGTTTTGAGGTCAAAATTGAAAAAATGACCAAGAAAATGACTTTATATTGCACAAATATGTACAAACAAAGACTTATACCTAAATTCTCAGCTCAATTTTAATTAGAAATTTTTTTAAAAAAATTTTTAAATCAAAAATTTAAAAAATTTTATTAATCTTTTTAGAAAAAAGTTCTTAAAATATTTTCTAATTAAAATTGAGCTTAGAATTTAGGTACAGGTCTTTTTTGTACATATTTGTACAATATTAAGTCATTTTCTTGGTCATTTTTTTCAATTTTGACCTCAAAATTTGCCGCGCAAGCCGAATCCCACTGTGTTAAAATACCTTTATGTTCAATATCATTTATTTTAGTTTTGGCTAAAGTTTCATAAATTTTAAAATTTGTTTGATATTAAATAAATCTTACAGAATTACATATAAAAAAATTATACTTATATATTGAGTAGTTTAAAAATTACATGAAAGATCAAACTTTGCTTTGTAGTACCGTCTTCGCACATTTTTAAGACTCCTATGACCCCTTAAGTTACTTCTTAAAGTTGGATAAGTCGTGGTCAAAATTGTGCAGTCTTGTTTACGTGTTTGAAAGTTTTTATGATTAACTTAATTAAGTGAAAACTTTTTTTTACTCGCTTAATCACCTGAAAATAGAATAAATATACTGCTATAAAAATGTTCTAAGAGTAATATTTTAAGATTTTTGAACTCCTACTAATGATATAAAATCTACCTAAATTTATTTCTTCTTTCACTTATTTTTTCTTTCTTTCTTTTAATTTAATTTCTTTCTTTTAAATTTATTTCTTAAAATAAAATATTTATAGCTCTTGCAATTGTTAAAAATTAAAATTGGCGATTAAATCGTAAGTTATGAGAGTAGGAATTGGCTTTTTTTAATTAAAATAAATGGAATACACTCTAACGTATTTTGCTTATTAAAATACTTGTTTATATTTTTGATATGCTTATTTTATTTTAAAACATAAAGATCATCAGTTCGTTCGTAAAAATAAATTTCGCCCAAGTAATTTTTTTAAAACGTTAATTATTTGGTAATTTAATTTGTGAAGAAGTATTTTTAATTATTTAGCATTGGTACTAATATTACCTGCCTAATTTCTAATTTACGTAGAAGTATAAATTATAATAACATCATAATCATTAAATCAGAATTATTTTATTAATTTTATGTATTAGTTGGAGCTGATACAAAATCATATTTTGCTATCTATATTTTAGAATAATAAGGGTCCACATAAGAGATATATAAATATCACAGCAATGTTTTATAATGGTTAAAAAAAATAGTAAGTGGTATGTATATTGAAGTCCAATATTTAAATTGTAAAATAACTTTTTAATCTTTTTAATTTTCAATTATCTTAAATAGAATTCTTTAAAACTGATGACTGAAAAGTATTAATATAAATGCACTTTTAAAACATTTTTCTAGAAGTGAAAATATATAGACTACTATGCTTTAACCTCAATCTTTTTTCGACATTGTTTAAATATATGCATTTCATTATAAAGACAATAAAACCATGTGCAATCAACTGTACGTATGTAAAAGTTTTTCTTTTAATTCTTTTTTCAGTTTTAATTTCAACTTCCCCCCCCCCCCCAGTGTTATTAAAAATTTGTGATGTATCATTCCATAAAATATAAATGTTTAATTATGCCAAGAATAATTGTAAAAATAAACAATTATAATTATTTTAAATAATTCATTTATAATTGACTGAAAGGGAAAATATTCACTGAATCTTTAACTAGCTATAACATAATATTATTTTATCAGAGAAATAAGTCAAAATAAAAATTTCGTGGCACTAATTCCTAAAAAAATAAGACCAACTTGCTGAAATTAGAGAACTTAGTTTTAACAGAGCACCAAATATTTATTTTTTTAACAAAATAGCTACAAATGGACATGACAAGACACATTAGTTTATATTTACAATAATTTACTATATTATATTTAATTTTATATTAACAATAATTTAGTTAATTAATTTACTTAATAATACTTAATTTTGAATTTACAATTATAAAGACAACTCATTCCATTTTTGTAACATTACTCAAAGCTCTTAAGTACTTCGTCAAATCATGATCCAAGACAAATTTGCAGGACATTTCCTCGATTCTTTTGTCAAGTTTAATATATTTTTTCTTTCTCTTTAGTATTGTCTCAATACCTACATCGCTATGGAGCAAATGTTGAGTGACTTGTTTGCTCTGCTCTTTAAGAGTTTCAACCAATAGATAGATGTTTGGTTGTTTCCTTCCAATTGTGGAATTCAATTTAGAGTTCCAGCCTTCTACGGGATTATTTGTCCTATGTCTCTGACTATGGACGTTCCACAGTTTTATGGGTCTGCTTGGGTTGTCCATCCATTCATCAACGAAATAGTCGATGAATGGTGAAAGTTTACTAACGTTATAGGCGATTTCCCAAATGATGACCCATGCATCATCTATGCATTCCAACGGGATGTAGGCGAGAGCGGAACACATGCGGCACACACTTCGAATGAGTTCGTCGTTTTTATAATCAGTAGCTAGGCCAAGGTCTTGAATTCTCCTCCATAAACACTGATTAAAGTGAAAATTACAACCAGAAATTTCCGCTTCAGGAAATTCCTGCCTACAACTGTTAATTGCGGCTTGCTCAAAGTCCAATTTAATAAGCTTCGGCTTCCATGAAGGACACCACAGTTTCATCTGATGAAAGAGATCCGTATAAGTTACTTGCTTTTTGTCCGGAAGCAAGGCATATAATACTGGAAATATTTTTGTCTTTTCTTGGGTACTTCCTAAGTCTACGTGCACAGTGTAGAGTTGGCTAAACTGTCGAGGACAGCTTTTGAATGTTCCATCAAAGAAAAAAATGTCCCCATTCTTCAAAAGAGACATGGATTCCCGTCCACCAAATACAAGAATTCTCTTTCCTTCGACATTTTGAAAGTCAAGTTTCAGAAATCTCTCACCTTCACTCAGCCAAAGTGAGTCATCGGGAAAACTCACTGCATCGGCGTCTTCAGGATTTTGGGTTGTCCCCAAAACATTTCTCCTTTCGCTGCAGAGCGCTGACTTGCGGTTGGAGTAGAGAGGCATCTCTGCAATCAGTTCATATCCTCTGTCGTAGAGCTCGGACATTTCAGAGTTGAAAATGGCGGGGATGGGCACAGACGGTTCTTCACGTACTCTTTTCTGGACAACGGCTAACTTCCTCTTGACATCAATGGCGGCAGGGTTGGGGATGCAAGAGTGGATCACCTGGCGCAGCCAAGGGCGTACCCAGGATCTGATTTAGAGGGGGGCAGCTAATGTTATGGGCCCCCATTTTCTTAGTTGGATGGGCCCCTTTAGGGAATTTTCCTTTGATCCCCCCCCCCCCTCGCCTGTTTCTAATCTCATATGGTTTACTTATTATTACAATTTGCAGTGAGCAATTGATTGGATTTTTTACTGGGTCAACTGGGAACTGGATAAATAATCACTAGTTAAATCATTTTTAATTACTAATTAAACCAATGGGAATGCTTCAGGTCATATAATGCTCTTGATTGCATTTTTCATCAGTACTGGATTTCATTGGTTGCTTCGGTTTCCCGTAGTGCGATTTCATATATTCGTTGCTTCGTTTTCACTCTCAAAATGACCGATGCAGATGAACATGTTTTCGTTCCATGCAGACTTTCTTTAACATATGTTTTCAACAACCAATAGCACAACAAGAAGTTGGCATTTAAAAAATTTACTAAGTGAAATATTCTTTGAAAACTCATTTTCAAATGCGAAAACATAAGTAATTCCAGGCAACAAACCGTTGGCGCCCGTTAGAGCGGTTGCCAATCACGACGTGAAACTACCCCATTACCTTACATTTATTTGAACTGCAATTCCTCCAAATAACATTTTTCGAGGAGTTTTGTTTCAGCCGATTCAACTATTTTTTGCCAGAAGCCTGTAGTTTTTTTTAATAAAAAAATTGTTTTGTGGTCAATATATATTCACAAATTTGTTTTCGGAGATTCTTAAAAGAAATCTGAAGTTTTCCACATTAAAAAATGCTTGTTTAAAAAATCTAACCAAATTATTGAATGGATTTTTTTTTTGCTTATATAACTATAACTATTCTAGCTTATATCTTTCGAAGTATCTTGCCTCATATTCATACTTAGGTCGAACCTTAATCGAAAACATACCCTCGAAAAATATACCCCTTTATCAAGCTCGAAAACATATAGACTTTTCAGAAAAATCCTATTTTTACTGAAATTACATAATTTATCTCTTTTATCATTTTCTTGTAAATTACATTGATTTTTACTATACAATTGTTTAAAACGACAAATAAAAGAATAGTTTTAGGCACTAAATTTGTTTAACCAGTTTTTTGCGATTGATGCAACCAGTCTATGCGTTCTCCCAAAGAGGCCCTCTATTATTTATTGTGCCATTAAAAACGGCCCTATACTTTTCTTTCATTTGGTTTCTTTCATTTTCTAAGACTATAAAATCTTGTATCTTAATGTTGAGAAGCTAAATTTTGTCAGAAAATTTGGCTTGGTTTAAAACAAAATTAGGAGCCCCTTTTATGTATGTATAAGCCCCAACTCCCCCTATCACCGAATAGGCAATTGAAGACAGAGGGCTTCTCCTTTAAAAATGTAAAAGGGCCCTCCAAATCATCCCTTAAAATAAGCCGTGCTATCACCTGCTGCTTTGCCATACTGGATAAGAAGGGTATTGGATTACAAGTAATTTGATATAACAATTACGTTGTCTTGTTTAATGTATGGTAAATGTAGCCTTTAATTTTACGCAAGTTGGTAGCCCATTACAAGTCTCTTGGCCCATTAGTTGTTCATGTTTTAAACTAAACGATGGATGGGGGGCCCCAAATTCAGGAAAGACTTCACATGCAAAAATAGTCTTGATAGGATTAGGGGGCCCAGAGAGGCAGTGGGCCCAATCGATATTATATCGGGCCCAATTTGAAAAAAAAAAGTACTTAAACCCCTTTTATACATAGAATATACATCAATTGGGGGCTTCAGTGGGCCCAATTACTAACAAATGGCCGGATTTTTAAAATATGTAGGCCCCTTTTTGCGTAAAGTATTGGGCCCCCAGAGGCCAACTCAGGACCTATGGCAAAGATATGGTCCTCAATTCGAACATTATTCGTGGGCCCCTTTTATATCAGATTATATAAAAGGTCCTCCAGGCGCAAATTGGGCCCCTTGGCCCGACTGGTAACATAACACCGATTTTTTAAATTTATCAAAATGGCCATATCTAAGAGAGAAAAGGAGTATAAAAAGAAAGATGTCGTTACCCATGGAAATTGATTATACTAAACTAATTGTGTGAATACTAATAAAACAAACAACATATTTTGATAAAAAATGACACATTTTTAAACTTTGATTTCATAAAATATAAATTTCTTGGACTGAATCTGTATCAAAAGTAAGTATTAAAGCATATTTTATAGTTTTTAACAAGCTACTTTTGTATACATTTTAATGATAGTCAAAATTTCAGTTTTCGACGTTTTTAAGAAGCAAAACTTGCTAAACTACTTATATTCACATATTATTTAAATATTGTTTATTTCTAATAAAACCTCTTAAATATGCTTTATATATGTATAGTGAATTAAGGAAAAATAATATCAATCAAATAACAATATGTTTTATGAGTAATTTTTAGAAATAAAAACTTTAAATTGGTTTTTCTCGGTTTTAAAATTTTTGAATCATGCCCTTACTTAAAATACTAAAACTAGAGTAAATACTCATAAAAGAGTCCCAAATTTTTTTTAGAGGCACAAAAATGTATAATAAATAAAAATAGGTATGGAATAGTGAAAATATCAAATAGTTTTTTTTTAATAAAATAAATAAGTTGAAAATTTGCATTTTTTAAAGAAATTCAGGTGTATTTTCACTTAATTATTTTTTTCTATTGAACTATATCTCATATGATGAATTCCATACCTAAAGTTATTAAAAATAGATCGATGGTGCTTGTGAAAAAAAATCTTTAAAAAAAATTGAAATCTGAAGTAGAAGAAGCATTTTTTAAAAAGTGTTAATTTTTCGAAAAAAAATTAATAAATTTTTTTTGAAAAAATTTTACTAAATTTTTGCCACTGGAATGTCTTATTTAGATCATTTTATACACATTCATCACAAAAAAGTGGATGTTTTACTAAAAATGAAGAAAAAAGTTTTGGGGGTACCGAGTCCCCTTAAAAAAAATGTTTTAACATTAAGACGCTAGAGCCTTATGGGTATTGTTTTAAAGAAAAGTATATTCGAAGTATATTTTTAACTAACGGACTAATTTTTTTTCAGATCTTGATGATCAGCTTATACCATATAGTACCTACTTTTAATTGGAACAATTTACAGATATACTACAAAAATAGTTCTGAGCATTTCAGAATTATCCAAAATATGAAGTTTTTAATACTTAAAAACCATTTATATATCTTCAATAAAATTAAAGATACGTTTCAGGGGCCACTTTCAAAATTGCAGGTATTCGAGTGAACAGTTCAGAAACATAGGTCTGAGATCTGAGTGAAATATAGTAGAAAGGTACAGCTGCGGAAATAAAAAAAGTACCACTAGTGATTATTTCAGCCATTAGTCACTCTATAGAATCGGACCTTTTTGAGATTGTGAACAATTAACTATCTGAGTTAATTGCATGACACAAAATTTGCATAAGGGGCCCTCTTCATATTAAATATGTTACGAACTTTGAAATTTCCAATGGCAACACCCAATTTTAATAACTTAGAAATGTTAAGCACTCTTGAAAACACTTAAATCTAAGTTTGTGTTACATTTGGATGAATATTTGACGAGTTATTCAATCGAATCACTTGTGGACCTTTTGGGGATCATCTCTAAAATGACAAGCGCAGTCTAGTTCTTCCTTTTGCAAGGCCGTCTTTATTTATCAATTACACATAATGTTATACACAGTCCCCTAAAGGGTAATTAAAAAGTATTTTGTGATTAACTCAGCAAATTATGAATAAAAAATTTTAAAATTTGGGATTTCGCTTAAACTTCCTGTCTTAAATGCATTTCTGTAAAAATATTGAGGGGTTTCTATTCATATTTTTTTTAAAAATTAATATAATAATTATTAAAAAATATAAAAATTGTTTTAAATACCCCACTATTGAATGCATTTTGTTTGGGTTAGTATAATTTCTTTTCAGTAAACAATTCGTTTCATTATCTTAATTATTTAAAGATTGAGATAGTTTTTTATGTGCAACTCATTTAACATTATGGGACCTAAACTTTGCACGTCTCTAACTCCTCTAATAATGCTTAAAAACTAACAAAATTTGGCATTTCGTATTAACATAGGTCATAGATTTGAAATATGGACTCAAAAAGGGGTGTTACTATTGGAAATTTTAAAGTTAGTAACATGTTTAATATGAAGATGACCCCTTATGCAAAATTTGTGTCATGCAATTAACTCAGAATGTTAATTGTTTACAATTTCAAAAAGGTCCGATTCTATAGGGTGACTAACGGCAGAAATAATCACTAGTGGTACTTTTTTATTTCCGCAGCTGTACAGCTGTGGAAATAAAAAAGTACCCACTTGAGGTTATTTCATCCGTTAGTCACCTTATAGAATCGGACCTTTTTGAGATTGTGTACAATTAACATTCTGATTTAATTGCACGATACAAAATTTGCATAAGGGGCCGTCTTCATATTAAAAATATTACGATCTTTGAAATTTCCAATAGCAACAACCAATTTGAATAACCTAGAAATGTTAAGCACCCTTGAAAACCCTTAAATCTAAGTTTTTGTTACATTTGGATGAATATTTGACGAGTTATTTAATCGAATCACTTGTGGACCTTTTGGGGACCATTTCT
Source organism: Hylyphantes graminicola (assembly GCA_023701765.1). Lineage (NCBI taxonomy): Eukaryota > Metazoa > Arthropoda > Arachnida > Araneae > Linyphiidae > Hylyphantes > Hylyphantes graminicola. The sequence goes on along the minus strand of CM043120.1, from coordinate 64,730,172 downwards.
AAAATGACAAGCAAGCATGCATGCAAAGCACTCTTTATTTATCAATTACACACGTAATCTTATACACAGTCCCCTAAAGGGTAATTAAAAAGTATTTTGTGATTTACTCAGCAAATTATGAATAAAAAATTTTAAAATTTGGGATTTCGCTTAAGCTTCTTGTCTTAAATTTATTTCTTTAAAAATATTAAGGGGTTTCCATTCATATATTTTTTAAAAATTAATATAATAATTATTTAAAAATATAAAAATTGCTCTAAATACCCAAATATTAAATGCATTTTGTTTGGGTTATTATAATTTCTTATCAGTAAAAAATTCGTTTCATTATCTTAATTATTTATAGATCGGGGTAGTTTTTTATGTGCAACTCATTTAACATTATGGGACCTAAACTTTGCACGTCTCTAACTCCTCTAATAATACTTAAAAACTAACAAAATTTGGTATTTCGTATTAACATAGGTCAGAGATTTGAAATATGGATTCAAAAAGGGGTGTTGCCATTGGAAATTTTAAAGTTAGCAACATTTTTAATATGAAGATGGTCCCTTATGCAAATTTTGTGTCATGCAATTAACTCAGATTGTTAATTGTTCACAATGTTAAAAAGGTCCGATACTATAGGATGACTAACGGCCAAAATAACCACTAGTGGGTACTTTTTTATTTCCACAGCTGTACCAGTGACCATCACCCCTTTCTCGATTCTCAGAAAGCAGAGGAAATTCTATTGTGGGAATGAATGACCTTGACAACCGTCATGTCAGGCCCACTGAAAGGTCATAGCAAAGTCACCAAGAAATTCTTTGGAAGATACAGCGGTGAAAATCGATTTATGAACTAACACTATTTTCATCAGACATAGCTTAGTACTAAATACTACTGATTCATTTTTTTTGCGTTGTTATACAAAGCAATAATAAAGGATTTGAACAGATAATTTTTTTTTTAAAAATGATAGTGAATTTATGAACTCGAATTTATTTGAAATAAATGTGGGTTCATAAATCAATTTCCCCCACTGTAGTATAGAATCTTATTTAATAAAAGTATATTTACTTAACTTTTGTTTTTGCAATTAATCTTAAATATTTTTTCTCATGTATCCTAAGTTCTATTCTATCAAAGTTTTAAATCCCTGCCGAAAAACTTTCTTCCATTAGTGAGGCTAAATTAGTAGAATCTGTATAGTAGTAGAATTGTGCACATTGAAATTGTATTTATTCTACAATATGTTTTGCAAAAATTTAAAATTTTCATTGTTTAAACCTTTTAAAAATCTTACTCCTCGCGGTTTCAAGAATTTGTTTTAACGATTTTCTAAAATTATGTGTTCTTGAAACATACACTCGTAAAACAAAAGAGTGAAATCCCCTCCAGTTGGAGAAGTGCATTTTCGACACTGGAAAGGATTTAATATTAACTCAGGCTGAGTTAAAATCACTCGTTTGGATTGATCCTGTCGGAGGCTTAACACACCGCTCCTTCCAGGTAAGTGCATTTTCCAGACTGGAGGAGTGAAATTAACTCAGACTGAGTTAAAATCTCTCGTTCGTTTTAAGAGTGTATGCTTATCAAACTGTGGAACGATTTTAATCTAGCCAACAAAGCAAAAAATTAGTAAAGGTAAAATTAGTAAAAGTGCAAAGGTAAACTTTGACTTTTAAAAACTATTTTCAACTTGAAACTTATATAAAAAAAACAGACTTTATTACATCTACAGTTTCACGAAACTCATATTTGTCAATGTAAAAAAATATTTGGGGCTCCAGCATAAATATTTATAAAAGCCTTGGGGATTTATGTAAAACTCGAACTAAAGAATTGAAAGCGAGATAATTATTATAAAGTTTAAAAATTTTTTACAGTGACGACTGAAAGACAAATTATAAAATAAGAACTTTGCATTAAGGTTTGAAAACAAAATTCTAAAAAAAAATGTTATTTTTTGTGATTTTTAGGTACTGTGTCCCTAAGCTTTCTATAAGGTTCGATTATGAAAACCAGAACTTCAAAAGTCGTCAAGTGAAGAAATTTGGAAAAAAAAACTATTTGTATGTATTTACAGGAGAGACCAAAAAGTGAACAAATTTCTTTCTGCATTCAGTATTCCAAATGACTTGTGACCAAACATGGCCACCCGAGACTATCAGGATGGGAGCGAAAAGGCGTGACTGTGAACAATTCAAAGTGAAAACCCTACGGTGACAAATTACTTTTATTTTACGACTGTCCGCTCTGAGCACGTCCGCTCTGAGCACTGTCCGCTCTGAGCACGGAATCCCGTTCTCCATTAAGCACTCCTCCGCAGGCATCTGTTTGGAAGAAAACGGAATTAGAGAATGTGTTGTAAACACGAAGTATGGAGAACCTTCACAAGAAATGTGTGGTTCGTTTATTGCAGATTGATAAATTGATTGATGTTTATTGCAGATTATATAAATTGTGGTTTAGCCGCATCGTATCCCAAGTAAATAGCTCAAACCAAGAAACAAGAAAAACTAAATTTCTGTAGGTGATTATACAACAGTGCTTATTTCACATTAAAAAAAGTGCTTAATAATAAGTCCATTGAGATTTTGTGTTAAATTGTTAGGAGATTTCTCATTTTATAGAGTAATTAAACCTTTAAATCGTGTATATGTTCTCCCACAAGAAAATAGTTTTTGATTGATACAGTTACATGCGTGGAAAACTAGAAACAGTTAAATCGAAAAAACGTTTTTGGCTTAAAGTGGAACATAAATAATCCAGATTTTTGGCATAATGATTTAAAATATAATAAACAATGCTTTTTTTTGAATTTTTTTATTTAAATATAATTGATTTATTTTAAACGGTGTTTTTCAACTAACAAAAGGGGTTTTGCGCCAACAGTTCCAGCATAAAAAGTTTTACATGAATTTACCTGAAATTTTTTACAGATGCTATTTCAATATATATCTGTGCCATGAACCTCTAACATATCATGTAAATATAGTAGTTTTTTTTTAAAAAAATGTCCAAGCGTAAGTTAATCGAAAAAAATCCTTTTTTTGTGGTTAATTAATAACATTTTTCTTAATAACTTCTTTTCTTGTAATTTGTATGTAACTCTAGAGGGTCATTGCATGCATAAGTTCAAAACGAAGAATTTAACTCATAATTAATGTTTATAGGATGAAAATTCAATGTGGTAGGCTTGTTAGCGTAAACCTCTTTTTTTAGTAGAAAAACACAGTTTAAAATATGTAAATTATATTTAAATAAAAAAAAATGCCTAAATAGTATTATTTATTATATTTGAAATCACTATGCCAAATTTAGAAAAAATTAAAGTAATAGCAAAAATTTTAGAATTTTGGGTATTCGCCTACCTTAAAACAAAAAATAGAACTATTTAGTTCCTTTTAACCCTACCAATGCAATGTAACACTATTGTTTTTCAGCCTGCAAATAAAACCATATACAAATTGATACTTGATTAGTTTTATAATAACATGTTATGAGTGATGAAAACGTTTATATCTGAATAGTTGTGGATACAGTAATAATATTGTTGGGTAATTCATATTAGTGATGCAGTATCTGTTTTGATACTTAGCATCATAATGTGAGTGAAATGTCGAAAAAGACAATTTTACACTAATTTAGGGTGACGCATTTGGTGACATATTACTTTCAGTATAAAAAAATTGTAAAGTTTCTAAAAGTGTTTTTCTGGCATAGTTCGAAAAATTAGATGGATACATGTGTTAGAATATAAGTCGAGACATATTTAATCGAATTTTTATTTTATGAAATTTTGCTTATAAGTATAGAAGAAATCCTTTTAGTGACAACAAAAACTCTCTCCTTACAAAGAGATACGTTCAGCGGGGCTAGCTCTAACCTATGTTTATGTCCGATGTTTAGCGACTTATATATGGGCATTTCCACGCGTGACTGACACTACATCAGAACGATTTAACCAACTTCGTTTGCATATTTCATAATTATTTTTTTATTTGTGAAAAAAAAATATTGTATGTCAGTATACCCCTGAGCATATAGTATTTTTAGCAATCATTAAATTTTTTTTAATTTAATATTTAAGTAAAAAATAATAAAAATGTCCTGATGTGACTGACACTACACGAAAGTTCGTAGATTTTTGGCTATCAGAAAAATTCTAATTTCTTCTGATTGCGCAGTAAATCAGCATTCTACCACTGCTTATTTTAAGTATAAGGTTTCAGGCTAAATATATTAATTGCAAAAAAGTATTAAAATACCATAGGAAATAAGTTATTAACGATTTTGTGCGTGACTGACACTACATTCATTTCGTGACTGACACTACATTGTGAATTGTATCACAGATATGGAATTTTAAGCAATAATAACACAACATATGTAAATAATTTTGTAAAAAGGAGTGTTAAAAATTGCATAAATGGTAAAATTATGGTTAGAAAAAGTTACACAATGTCCTCTAAAGTAGGTTTCTGGTAATTTCTTGAACTCTAATTTTTTCTTCAAAATGCAGTAAATCATCATTTTACCAGTGCTTATTTTAATTATAAGGTTTAAAGCTAAATCATTTAATTGCAAAAAAGTATTGAAATATCATAGGAAATAATTTATTAACACTTTTGTGCGTGACTTACACTACATTCAACTTGTGGCACACTTCATCATGTGAATTGTAACACAGAAATGGAAAATTTAGGCAATAATAACATAACATATGTAAATAGTTTTGAATATAGTAAGTTAAAAATTGCGTACATGGTAAAAAATATAGTTAGACAAAGTTACACAACGTCCCCTAAAGTTGATTTCTGGTAGTTTCTTACTTCTTTCTTCAATAGCATTTTCTGAAAAACCTTCCCTTTCAGGCCACGCAAAAAGACCCCCGACCATTGCAGATGTTTCAGTTTTATTGAATAAGCAACTTTACTTAACATTTGCTCACAAAATATTTAACGATAATTTAACTACAAAAGGAAATAAAGCTCTTTTTCCAGCATCACGTTCATTTTCAAAATTTTGTTGAGATGTTTCTTTTTACAACATTTAAATTTGTTTAATTAACCGTGTAGTATTTTGGGGGATTTAATGAAACATTGGCAGTTGTTTTAAGTAGGCATTTGTTTAATTTTAAAAAACGAAGCAATTTTTGTGTGTCTAGGAATTGGAAGGTTTAACTTCCTTTAATGGGCATACATAATTTAATCTACCTATTTTGCTCTTTACACAGTTGTCAGATATGTATAATATATATATGTTTGGGCAGATTTCTTATGCAAAGTGAAAAAATCTTTAGCAAAATGTGGGTCAAATTTCTTAGAACGTGTGACTTCCTTTATCCCCTCCTCACTGTATCTCGAAGTCCATCAATTGGTCCTTCACCATGTTTGAATTCAAAGATGACCATGACTTTTGGAAGAGAATTACCAGACAAGGTTGTCAAACGGTTGGAGGATTGCAATAGAGGTGTATTACCTTTAATTGAAGTGTTGTCCGTAAAATTGTTTTTGCTTTCATTTTCTTTAAATTTTTTAAATTTATCCCATCTTAAAAACACCCCCTTTGCTCTTTTTTTTCTTTTTGCTGTTGATATAGCCATCTTAAATCAAAATTATCAAAATATATGAAATCTACAAGTATTTAGCTAATCTAAAACATCTAGATCAAAAAGAAGTTGTGACTAGCACTACATCGTGACTGACACTACAAATCTAAAATGTGTTATAAATAGAGAAAATGCTTTTTATTTTAAAATTAAAACGGTTGGAACTACACAGAGGTTACTATAGTAAGAAAATATCGTAAAAATTTTGAAGTAAAGCCTTATTTTAAAAAGTTATGGGAACTTTTATATCTTTTCGTGACTGACACTACATTCAAAAAGGAGATTTTTATCTTCCTAATTAAATATCTTTTAGTTATAAATGCCAATTAATAATGTGGTTTTAACATAGTTCTGATAGTGTATTTTAATAATTTTACCAAAAAATCTGATAAAATGTATTTCTTATCTGAAAATTCAAGGATTCAAAATGATGCAAAAACACGAGATCATGTTTTCGAAACAAAGCGGCCATTTTGAAGCCGCTGTGTTGCCAAAGACGAAACAACAATAGTTGATGATGCAAAAAAAATAAAATTCAAACCTTTCTAAAGCAAATATAAAAGATACAATTGTGGGAAAAATTATTTTTTTTTGCAGTCCTGGTCTCTTCTGCCGTGGAATTACCCATATGCAATATTTTGAATATTAATTTAATTTAATATTTTAAGTAATTTCCTTCCCTTTTTTACACAAGATACGTTGATTGTATTGCCTTAATGAACAGAAATTGTTTTGGTTTGATTAATGTCGATTATTAATTTCATTGACCAAAATATTCAGCTTTCCCATGAAATAGAAGACAGTAAACGGCTAGCGTCCTTGAAGGCCTTGATGACTATTTCTCCATCGACGTGAGTAGAAAACTTTCCGCTGTTCCTCTCCCCCACCCCTTAACATTATTTGAATTCAAAAAGTAATTTCCTTCCCTTTTTTACACAAAATACGTTGATTGTATTGCCTTAATGAACAGAAATTGTTTTGGTTTGATTAATGTCGATTATTAATTTCATTGACCAAAATATTCAGCTTTCCCATGAAATAGAAGACAGTAAACGGCTAGCGTCCTTGAAGGCCTTGATGACTATTTCTCCATCGACGTGAGTAGAAAACTTTCCGCTGTTCCTCTCCCCCACCCCTTAACATTATTTGAATTCAAATATTTCCAAGCCAAAACTGGCAGGTCCCTTAAGCTAATTTATTTTCCATTTTTAAAAAGACAAATGGTCCATCTTTATCCCTTACCATCTGTATATTTAAATTTAAGTTATAAATAGTTTTGCCTTACTTTCCCTAAAATCAGTTTCCATATGGGTCGAATTCGCAAACAATTTCAGTTCGACATGAATTTTACTCCTGAAAATAAAACAAGATTCACTATCCTTAAGCAGCATATATTGATAATTTTAATAATTTTGGTATTTATCACATTACATGTCAATATGGTTTATCATAAATGACAAAAAACCAAACGAGCCCTCCAAATCCTCCAGGAACACCAAAGTTAAGTTTAAAAAAAAGGGTGTGTGTGTGGGGGGGGGGTGCTAACCCTATTCTTAATAGCCCGAATTTGTTAGGATTTTAACCAATTTTTCGATTTTATTTCAGCAACAATAATCAAAAATGCCATTTCCCTATGTTCAGTATTTTTTAGTACATGTTCGACCACAGAGACTTTTTTTTTGTTTAGTCATTTTTAGGTTCGAACTGAACCATTGTTTACCTACACAAGACTCAGTTAAGGTATCCGATCACCTTTTTTCAGCAAAAATCATCTAAATATCCAACATTTTTTTTTTAAATTTTAATATAAAATTAACGTTTAGATTTTTAAATCTGTTTCATTTTAGTTTAAGCACTTAAAATTATAGCACTTTAAAGATTTTTTTTTTGCTTGTTTTTGCACGTTTTTTTCAAAACGCAATACCCATTACCCGCAAAACATAAAAACTGAAGTTCTTTATTATCAATTGCTTCCAAATTTTTACAGTATTTTTGTAGCAATATGACGAAGGTTTTGAACTGGAATCTTGTAAAACTGTTAAGAATTGGATATTTTAAAACCATTTATATGCTTGTTCTTCCTTGCTTACTGAAAAAAGTACAAATACTGAAAAAAAAATGTTTTATGATTCACTTTTTTAAAACTACTTTTATAATCATAACTAATAATAGCTCAACGTCATGGTTGGAATATAATTTTCAGAAACTTGTTGTCGGCAAACCTTTTTTGGTTTGTTCATTCTTAGGTTCGAACTGAAACATTGTTTTACCTACACAAGATTCAGTTTGAAGGAAACAATGTTGAGTAAACCAGATATCTCATATAATTGAAATAAATTCTGTGCAATTTGTGAAAAAATTGGTTTTCCGTTAAAAGTGTCATGATGTTAGTTTTATTTCAATGAATGATTTTTCCACGCTAGGAGTGTTAATAGCTAATTGCTGCTACTGAACCTATTTTTCCTAATTAACTCGCAACACGCTATAGACATAGAAACTGGGAAACTTATCTTATTTTTAACAATTAAGATAACTTAGTAAACAACATGGTCAGTAGAAATTAATTTTCTAGTGTACGGAATACAATTATTCAATTTTCTTGGTTTTGGTAGATATTTTTTCGTTTTCCCACGTTGGATGCCACTGACTCCTTAAGGAGTCGCGTGGTTCCGATTCACCGATAACAGCACGTTCTGATGAAACATAGTACCATTTCGCCAACCGTTCTTATGAGTTCAAGTTCGTTTGTAACTTTTGCAACCGATCCTTCTGTGCTTGGAATAATACTTGGTGATGTGAAAGAGGGCATTCTATTTAAAATTACGAGGAAATTAAATCCTTCGTCTCAAGTGTAGGGCGACCAGACACATTACATACCGCATTTCGCAAAATGATTCAGTTTGTTATTCAACAATCTAGCTATAAAAAATTGCAAATAGTCTGTTTTATTTATTTTTTATTTTTTCAAACAAAAACTACCCAAAAATAAGAATTAGGAAAATTTAATGATTATTTCTTAGTCGAAAAGTTAATCCCTAAGCAAATCTGGTAATTGGCTTTCAATTCAATTATTAGTGGCAGATGATGAGTTATGGTTGGAAAATGCCAGGAACATTTCCTTGTATCTTTACGACTAGGCAGCTATCGTGTAGCTTTAGTTAGTGACGTTAATTTAACCTAACCTTGCCATTTTAGGATCTCGAACTAAGATTTGTACTTGCTCAAAAATGAACAGTTAGTTTATTTCCATTGTAACGAACAGGTTTAAAAAACAGGATGTTTTTCTACTTCATCAGCCTCTATCGATGAAGACTCTATCGATGATTTAGTGGCAGCGAATGTGTTAAACAACATTTGGTTTTGAATATCGTTGTTTCTATAGTCGACGAAATAGCATTTTCTATCTTACATTTATTTATAGTTTTATGCAATGCATAAGGTGCTTCGTTTAAATAACAAACAACTGTATGCTTTTAAAGATTTTTTAGTTTTTCTTATGATTTTGACAAGGTTTTCTTTTTTTTAATTCTTATTAAAAACGCAGAGGGTTTTGTAAATATTTTTTGCTATGTATGTTTTTTTTTACAAAATGTAACTGAAATTGTTTACATCATAGATGAAATCAATAACCGCAGCAAACTTGAGCGAACAACATTGAAAATTAAATTGGAAAACCTAAATAGAAAATTTAAATATATTTAATTTTTTTTAAATGCATTTATTTTTTTATATAAAAAGCATTTATTTCTTATGAAAAGTGCATTTATTTTTGTTATATAAAGTGCATTTATTTTTAATATAGAAATACTGTCCGTGGTATATTTATTGAAAATTGAGACCCCCAATCCTACTTTATAGAAATAAAAACAAATTTATATGTCTGGTGCACTTTCCTAATACAGTACATTTGCTGTGAAGATGAAAACTATGTGTTAGGGAGAGGGGACACTAATGATTTTACCTGAATTTTAATTATGTGTTTATAGATACAATATCTTTATTTTCATATAGTTCGTGGAAATACATTTAAAAATTATAAATAGTTCAAATAAACAGTCATATATGGTGTTATAATGTTAGTGTGAAACTGAGACATGTATGTTGGGGACAGTGCTAGCAGTTCACCTATACTTTATTCGTAAAACATCGTTTTATGACAGTTTTGTGATAGTTATATAAAGATCTTAATACTTAAGAGATTATACAGAACAAAGTTCTGTATATTCTAGAATTACCTATTTTACTTCAATCATAAATGAAGTTCTTACAAAAAGAAAAGACATGTAGCCTAAAAAATTATAGAAGATCATTATATGAAGTCATACCTTTTAACAAAAAATAATTTCTCATATCGGACATATAGAACACGTATCATAATGGGTCGTCATTAATGTATAAACAAAGAAAAGTCACTAAAAGCTTATAGAGAGATGGACAAAAAGCGAAAAAAATATATCTTTCATGTCATAACTTTCCAACGAAAATTGAGAATCAGACGATTAGAATGGAATTTTAAAGAAGGGTGCTGACAAACATGCGAATGAAAATCTCCACGATGTTAATACCTACTTTCCATGCATTGTGATTATATTCTTTCGAATTTGAAAAAAAAAATATATATAAATGAAAGGAAAGCATGCTAAATATCATTCAAATAAAACTAAGAATTTTCATAAAATTAAAAGCAATCGATTTGGAACACTAAATTAACGTTTTGAAAAAAAATCATAAATTCATGTTCTTTATAGTAAAAAAAAAGTTGTCTTATTCTTCTCAGTATTTTTTTTTTTCAGAATAATTATAAAGCAAAAATAATAACAACTCATATTTAGTAAAAAATACATACTTGATAGGTTTACTTGTAAAATAACAAGTAAAACGGTAAAATAAATCACTGGTGTATAAAGTCGAGTGGAGGACACCATACTTTTGCTTCTGTGTATCCAAGGGACGAACAACGTTCAAATAAATCAGTGTTTAAATAAGAAATGCGTCTTCAAGAGAACTGTGCGAAGACAGAGACATGTGATAAAAAAAAATAGACTAAACATTGGAAATTCCACAGCAGCTGCTATCAGATGACTATCGAAACACTCTGTGAGCTTGGCGCAAAATATTAGGATATATTCCAATGCCAGATACAGTTAAACGTTAAACAATTGAGACTAGCTTGTATACATATGCATTTGGTACAAATGTATTGATTACAAATTAAAAAAGGAATCTTCTGAGCATAACTTTAAAAATGAATGAACGGCATTTTTATAAGCTGTACCGATATTTTTAATGCCAAGGAGGGCGAAAAGTCGCCTAAAATAGGGTCGTTTATTCCTTATATAGTTGTTGTTTGTCCTTCTGCTAGTAATTTATTTTAACTCTAAGATACTGAGTCTGGCTCCAATTATCAAGTAGTTGATTGAAACCCAGTTTATTATGAGGTTTCTTAGCTCTTATAGTGATGAATGACAAATTCTTATAAATATTTTGATGCCATGTGAATTGCAACCATATATAAAAATCTTAAGGATGGGTAGATAAGCAATGACAAAGTTCAAACTTGTTTTTATTTTTGGCCCTTAGATGTAACTTTTCAATTAACACCTTGGCTGCCGAGATAGCAAAGGAAAATGTGCATCGATTGAGGCTGATGTGAAGTAGAAGAACATCCTGTTTTTCAAACCAGTTCGTTACGATGGAAATGAACTAGCTCTTCTTCATTTTCAAAAAAGTAAAAATATAAGTTCAAGATCGAAAAATTACAAGGTTAGGTTGAATTAACGTCGTTAACTGAAGCTACACGGCAGCTAGTCAGAAAAAATAAGAGGACGTGTTCCTGGATCTCTCCGACCAGGTAACTCATCATCTGTTACTAATTATTGTATTGGAAGCCAATTACCAGATTCGTTTCGATGATTCACTTTTTGACTATGAAATCATCAATAAATTTTTATAATTCATATTTTTAGGATTTTTTTCAAACGAAAAAATAAAATAGACTCAATGCATTATTTTATAGCTAGATAGTTGAATAGAGTAATTCCATGTAAAATTATCCTGTCCGTAGTGAAAGTCAAGTTTGTAAAAGTGATTACCCCTACAACTTTTAACATTAAATGAAAAAATGTGGGATAGTTGAACTACACTCATTATAACTAAATAATGTAATGCACTTTATTCAGTTTGATTTATTTTTTAATTTAAGAAGCTTTTAATCTCCTCTTAAATCGTGACTTACACCACAGTTACATGAAATTAGCCAATTACAAACTAGGGTAGGGTAGAATCATATAAATTCCGGTTTGTATGCTTGGTCATAGACCCTCTTATAAACCTTTAAAGTGAGACAGACACAGAAACTTTTATTACTATTTTTAAGTCATATTTCTCATAAAAGTGTGTTGGCATCTGGGTATAATGTACAGCTGTGGAAATAAAAAAGTACCCACTTGAGGATATTTCCTCCGTTATTCATCCTAAAGAGTCGGACCTTTTTGACATTGTGAACAATTAACATTCTGAGTTAATTGCATGACACAAAATTTCCATAAGGGGCCATCTTCATATTAAAAATGTTACTAACTTAAAAATTTCCAATAGCAACACCTCTTTTTGAATCCATATTTTAAATCTCTGACCTATGTTAATACGAAATGCCAAATTTTATTAGTTTTTTATGCATTATTAGAGGAGTTAGAGACGTGCAAAGTTTAGGTCCCATAATGTTAAATGAGTTGCACATAAAAAACTATCCCGATCTATAAATAACTAAGATAATGAAACTAATTTTTTACTGAAAAGAAATTATAATAACCCAAACAAAATGCATTCAATATTGGGGTATTTAAAACAATTTTTATATTTTTAAATAATTATTATATTGATTTTTAAAAAAATGTGAATGGAAACCCCTTAATATTTTTAAGAAATAAATTTAAGACAAGAAGTTTAAGCGAAATCCCAATTTTTAAAAATGTTTATTCATAATTTGCTGAAAAAATCACAAAATACTTTATAATTACCCTTTAGGGGACTGTGTATAAGATTACGTGTGTAATTGATAAATAAAGACGGCTTTCCATGTATGCTTGCTTGTCATTTTAGAGATGGTCCCCAAAAGGTCCACAAGTGATTCGATTGAATAACTTGTCAAATATTCATCCAAATGTAACAAAAACTTAGATTTAGGGGTTTTCAAGAGTGCTTAACATTTCTAAGTTATTAAAATTGGGTGTTGCTATTGGAAATTTCAAAGATCGTAATATTTTTAATATGAAGACGGCCCCTTATGCAAATTTTGTATCGTGCAATTAACTCAGTATGTTAATTGTACACAATCTCAAAAAGGTCCGATTCTATAGGGTGACTAACGGATGAAATAACCTCAAGTGGGTACTTTTTTATTTCCACAGCTGTACAGCTGTGGAAAAATAAAAGTACCCACTTGTAATTGTTTCAGCCGTTAGTCATCCTTAAGAATCGGACCTTTTTGACATAGTGAACAAATAAACTCCCTGCATGCAACAAAATTTGCTTAAGTTTTTGCTTCATATAAAAAAGGTTACCACCTTCGAAATTTTCAATAGCAACACCCCTTTTTTTAATCCATATTTCAAATCTATGACATATTTTAACACGAACTACCAGGTTTTGTTCGTTTTTAAACATTATTAGTGGTGTTAGAGACGTGCAAAGTTTAGTTGCCGTAATGTTATACGAGTTGCACATAAGAAAACTATCCCAATCTATAAATAATTAAGATATTGAAACGAATTTTTTACTAAATGGTAATTATAATAACCCAAACCAAATGCATGCAATTTTGGTATATTCAAACCAATTTTTTTATTTTTTTACTAAATGTTATTTTAATTTTTTAAAAAGTTATGAATAGAAACCAATAAATATTTTTACAGAAATGAATTTCAGACATAAAGTTTAAGCGAAATCCCAATTTTTTAAAAAAATGATCCAGCTGCTGAGTAAATCCCAAAGAGATTTGCTGAGTAAATCCCAAAATACTTTTTAATTACCCCTTAGGGGGTTGATACGAGATTAAATATGAATTTGATAAACAAACACCGCATTGTAAAAAGGGAAATTTTAAATAAAGATCTTTAAAATTATATTGTATGACATAACAGAAGTATAGTCCGACCACGATAACTTGGCAAACAAAATATTTTGATTGTGGAAGATTCCACTTTGAATTGAAGTTTTAAGCCGAAGGAGGAAGGGTTGCCGGCTCAAGGCGTTTGGCGAGAATAGGGTTTGTTGGTGTAGTGCGATTGTAAATAATGTATCTCACAAGAACTGCACATCAGTTGTCGGCTACAGAGGATTGTTGTTGATTGCTTATAACGGTTAACGATTACACGTGTATTTCTTTGATATTTTGAATCGTGAAATAACTAAGGCTATCATTATTTTAAAGAAATTTAATTAACCATTGCTAAAAAAAGTTCAAAATTAATAAACAAACTCGTAGTTAAGTTGTAAGTTCCACAGAGTATATTTCCCAGTATACTTCTATGATTTTTTTTTTCATTTTGATGAAGGGTTTTAAAACCTAAAAATATGACTGTGACTAGGAATTACACCGACGCTATAACTTAAATATTAATGGGAAATATAAGAGTAATCCCGATGCAAGTTCGATCTACCCTTCGATTGATAGTCTGTTTCTAAACCTTAAAGAAATATGCACCCAAAAGCAATGAATCGCCAAACATAGTAACTCTTGCCCAAAACCAAAACTTTCCTTACATTTTTTCGAAGTGGACTGGTCCACAATCAAAATATTTTGGTTGCCAAGTTATCGTAGTCGGACTATACTTAATGTTGATTCGTAATATTTAACGAATTGTTTCTGCTATTTGTTTCTCAATAAATGTAACTTAAGGGGTCATAGGAGTCTTAAAAATGTGCGAAGACGGAACTACAAAGTATAGTTTGATCTTTCATGTCATTTTTTAACTTCTCAATATATAAGTATAATTTTTTTATATGTAATTCTATAAGATTTATTTAATATAAAACAAATTTGAAAATTTATGAAACTTTAGCCAAAACTAAAATAAATGATATTGAACATAAAGCTATTTTAACACATTGGATGACCAAGAAAATAACTTTATATTGTACAAATATGTACAAACTAGGACTTATACCTAAATTCTCATCTCAATCTTAATTACAAATTATTTTTAAGAAAATTTAAAATCGAAATTTATTTTTTTTAATTATTTTTTTTATATAAAAGTTCTTAAAATAATTTCGAATTGCAATTGAGCTGAGAATTTAGGTATAAGTCCTGTTTTGTACATATTTGAACTATATAAAGTCATTTTCTTGGTCATTTTTTCAATTGTGACCTCAAAATTCGCCGCCCAAGCCTAATCCCAATGTGTTCAAATGTTTATGTTCTTTATATTTAATATTATTTATTTTAGTTTTGGCTAAAGTTTCATAAATTTTAAAGTTTGTTTTATAATAAATAAATCTTGTAGAATTACATATCAAAAAATTATACTTACATATTGAGTAGTTAAAAAATTACATGAAAGATCAAACTATGCTTTGTTGTACCTTCTTTGCACATTTTTAAGACTCCTATGATCCCTTACTAAACTTCTATTTTATTAAATATTCGAACTATATAGCAGAAATAAACTTGCCATTGGAACGAGAAATTCTAAAAGAATGTAAAAGCCTACATTTGCCGCTACTTAAATACTTGAATGAGATTATCGTCGAAACACAAGTGTATTAATAACATTAACTGTCACCTATAACCACTTCCGCACAGATCTTGGAACAAATAAAGACAAACTAAACATTCAGCTGCAATTTGAACTTTCCAACGCAAAAAATTGCTAATTTTACTGATTTTCTTTCGCAAATTAAATAAATAATCTTTATCGTTTGCTAGTTTTATTTGCAGTTAGAAGTATAATTATGTAAAATTGAAGGAGTCAAATCCCATAGCATCCGTTTCTGGACATTGGGCAATGTTGGGGAAATGTCGCCTTAAATTATGTGAGATTCTTATACTTAAATATGTATCAACACCAAAAATATTTGTAAAAACCTGATATTTCCAAAACATTTAGTAATAAAACATGAAAAAACTCCAAATTGCATTGACAATTGAAGAAATGTCGATTATTAATATCAATTAGCTCTTTAATCTAAAAAGTAACGGTGAACAACTTTCTTTGTTTACAAATATAATAAACATTAAAAAAAATCACATTGTGCTATATTTTATGACTTAATTAAATATCAAACAAAAAGGTATAGTTAAAAGAGCTATATCGTGTACTTTGAGTAAACACTTGACCATGTTTATCAAGTTTTCAAACGAACTTGAACTTTAGGAACGAAAGAATATGTTGTTATCGGGGAATCGAAACCATGAGACGTGCTGGCGCGTCCTCGGCAGCCAACGTGTTAAATAATATTTTAGTCGAAATGTTATCTCTTGAGTGGACTTGACTTATTTCAAAGTTGTCAAGTTTAAAATGTTTTAATTTTTTTTTATTTACATTGTTTCTTCTCAAAAACTAGAACTTAGCGGAAGAATTGAATGAGTCTTTTTAATTTTAAATCAAGACAAACAGGACTCTCGCTAATCATCTAATTCAGTGTTAAGAGTATCAGATATTGTTTTTTCTTTAGTTTTTCGGATAGAATTACAAAAATGTGCGCAATTGCAAGCGCTTTTCCTTCTTTTTTAACATTATTGAACATAATCGATTTTATTTCTATGCATAATTATGTTCAGCTTACAACTGAAGAAGAATTTTCAGAAAGGATAACAAACTTTCATAAAAAAGAAAGTTTTTTTTATTTAGAATTACAAATTATATTTTATAAAATATTTCCAGGTAAATATTAAATTTAAATAAAGGTTTTATAAAATTTATTACAATATTTACTGTATTTTAAGAATAAAGAACAACGGTAATATATAAAAACCATTAGAAATAGACATATATAAATTATATTCCAAATACACACAATTATCAAATTTAAAAAAAAACTATTAAGCATTATCTAACTTTGGTTTAGAGATTTAAAACTTAATTTATTTCTTACGATAAGTGTTCAATTTTTTAAGCTGTATGTACTTTGTAGAAATGTTATGTTGTTCGTCATGTTAGCTTCCACACTACATTTATACGGCAAAACAGACGAAGGATTTTTAAAGACCCGTCACCCACTTTTACTGCTCAAACAAAAATTTTATAGAGAAGTGTGATACGCTAAAAAAAGTAATCACATCGAAACTAAAAGTGATAGAAATTCCCCGAAAAAATTTATTTTAAAATTTCTCAATTATTAAAAAGACCCACAAAAACATGAAAAGTATATTTTCAATCTTAGTAAAACCATCATTGCCCCTAAAAAAATCGCATGAAAAATTTTATTCATATTTCATAATATTGTAAAGGAAATTTATTTTTGTGATGTAAATTTTTTTTTGAATGTTTTCTTACTATACATCACAATGACATTATTTTGTGGTTCGAACTTTAGAATTAAAAAAAGTATGTTTGTGACATAATCCGCCTATTAAGCTACTTAAACACGACATTTGAACTGAACAGGAAACACTCTATTTCAAAACAATAGAAAGAAATTCGCCAAACAAGGATTTACGCAAGTTCTAATTTTATAAACATTTAAACGGTCCCATTATGTATGTTCATTAAACTTTTTTCGCCGCTTTTATTTATAGTATTTATCGTTTGCTAAATTTGTTTAAAACTCGAAGAATGATGTATTTTTTTTACTGTAAAAATGGAAGAAAAGCTTATCATGTTCTCTTTTAACTGAAAATTATTTTGAAAATTGAAAATAAACACGATTTTAAAGGAAAAAAAGATTTTTTTCTATCCTTTTTAAAATAACCATCTTTTAGTCATGATAATATTCCATTTACATTAACTTTCTTTCGAAAATTCAATTAATATTACCTATAGTTTGTGAAATTAATTGGCATATTGAATAATAAATTATTAGAAAAATTTGTGCTTTAGAATATTTTTATTGTGATATATACTGTTACGAATTTCCAAACTGATTTGTATCAGATAAATAAATATTTCTTCATGTTTTTGTTTTCATTTTTTTTAATCAAGTTTCTCGTGCTTTTGCCAAAGTTGCAACATTAGGAATATTGCGTAAAATATAATTGTGTTGTTATTTCATGGTAGATTAAATTTTAGTTAGTTTTAAAGGTACATACTTCTATTTAAAGCTTTTCATGGAATTTGCCGGATGTTTTACTTTAGTATGACGCGGCTTTAAATAATATTCCGTAATAGTCCTAATCATCTTATTAATTCCTCTTATGCAATCTAAAAGACGTTTATTAAGAAAATAACAGCGAGCTTTTCTTTGCATAAAAATTTTTTTTTATTTTCGAAATAATGTAAAGTTAAATGGTATTGTGATAAGTTTCGCTTTCATTTGTACAGCAAAATTAGTACAATCTGACTCTTCGAACTTCAAACAAATTTAGAAAACAATAAAGCTAATAAATAAATGGAATTAATGATAATAGTCAATTATAATGTTTAAAATTGTAAATGAAAATATTACTTATGATATCACGCTCTCCATACTGCGATTTCATGGGGTTTTTTTTCTGTTGTTGTTTTGTTTTCTTTGACAAAGTGTTGAAAACAGTCCATTAGAACTAGCTATGAGTCATGTTTGGCAAATTTCGTTATGAAGTGTATAAATTCGTTTATAATTTTTTTTTTTTGAATTTTATTATTTTTATCCCTAATTATCAAAACATTTTGAATTGTATTTGAGTTATTGTTAAGTTTGTTAGTCGCGTTCAACATGCGGATTTCTAAAAGTGCTTTGATCTAACTTGCTGAATTCCGTTTTCAGAGTTAAAGAGCATAAGTTTATTGATTATCGGCTTTTCAAAGACTGTTACAAGTACTACATCATAATTTTTTGGTGCACTTCTCAGTGAGTAGAGGTGTGGTGAAGTACATCTGGGGGAAAAAAAACGCTCTGCCCCTTGTTACTCGGCTGCTATTAAACAGGATATTTCCTGCAAATTGTCATTTTTTTAATAAAAAGCGTAAGAAATCGATGACTGCAAAAAAAAAATCCATAAAGGGTAGTCTACATATTAAAATGAGTAGGAGAGACCTTGGGGCTAGTTTTCCCACCAAGCTTTATACAAGAAATAAGACATTAGAAGGCACTATATATAAATGGCTGCTAATGAAACAACCTGTTTTATGTCAACAACAAGAACCTTTGCTCAAATGGTGTTGTAGTATTGTCGTTAGCGCTTTTCTCTGTTCAAACCTAAATTAAAAAAGCACTTTTACTAAACTTCATAATTTTTTATATAAATGCGTATAGGGGAGAGCGGGGGGGGGGGGGGGGCAATCCATTGTATCTCGCCTGAGGTGTGCGTGGGAGGGGGGCTGTGAGCGCTGACCTGTAGCAGGAAATAATGTAATTTGTAGTAGAGCAGTGAGGTGAGTTGGTGTAAAGTTATTTTTAAAAAATACGGTTTTTAGTGATTTTAATCTAATTTTGGGCCTTCTGAAATTAAGAGATAAGTGACTGTTCTCTCTAAGTTAGATAAATCAGTTATATATCAATGAAAAGAGTAATTAGTTGGCTATTTTGTCACGTTGTTAGTTCGGACGCTAGGCTTTCAACCTATCTTTAAACAAGCCGCCTATGCCATTTTTTATTATTGGGGTAATGCCGCCACATCACTCTGGGGTTATGCCGCCACATGCGGCAGAATCCGTAAAATAGAAATTCCATATATTGTCCCTAAAACCTATTAGTTTTCGTTTCAGACGCCACGTATCCGAAAAAGAATAACTGAAATGTCCAAATAGACCAACGAAACTTAGACCAACAATAGACAAAAAAACTGTCCAGTTAGTTGCAAATTTAAAGTTACTAAAAGTGTAACTGTATCCGGAACAATTTGCCTTTTCAGTGTTAATTAAACATATTTTGGTACCATATGTATTGCTTTATTAAATCATTTTCCATTATTCACAGATTATTTCCTTTGTTGATGTTGCGGCATAACCCCAGTGGTGTGGCAGCATTACCTCAGATACCGGGGCAACCGCCACTGTGCCAGCCTTTAGAAAAAACAATTTTATTCAGTTTCTATTAAAGATTTAAATTTTTAAAAAATCAAAACACAAGATAGGTTATGAACTGTAGTATGTTATGCTAATTACAATTTACATTAACTGCAACACAATTCTGCATGAAAATTCAAATTCCCTTAAAGTTGCGCTATTCCCCCGCTCTCCCCTACCAAAAAGTTGTTCCTTTCTCTACCTAACTATGCATTCGTTTTCAAAATAATTTAAAACTATTTTCGTCAAGGTGGTATTAAAGTCAAAATCTGACGAAAGGACATGTTTTCCGAAACTTCACGGGCAAGATTTCCAACAATGCATTGTATAAAAGCATACTCCAACCTTTGTAGTTTTGATTATATTTTTATGCAGGATAATGGAAGTATCCACACTTCAAACGAAATGGATGACTGGTTTAATGTACAAAGTTTTGTTAATTTTTATCATCCTGCCAATCACCCTGACTTAAACCCCAAGGACAATGTCTGAGATCAATTGGTTTGAATAATTTACTTAAATAGGAGTATGGTGTCAATGGAGTGCGAATCAGTTATGGAATAGAAGGACTTAATCACTAAAAACTGGAAATTCCTTGACCAAAACTTGACCCAAAATTTCGTGTTCTCTATGAAAAGCAAAATCAAGGAAGCATTAACAAAAAGAAGTGGTTTTACCAATTATTAATTGAGATTGAATGTAAAAGTTCGTAAATCAATTTCCTTATGCTGATACTAAAATATCAATAAGATAAATTGTTTACAAATTTGTATAAAATTTTATTTACTGTATAGTTTATAATACAAAGCCTGTATAGTGCATAAAATTTAACATAAAGCTATTTGAACACATTGTGATTAGGCTTGCGCGGCAAATTGTGAGGTCAAAATTGAAGACATGACCAAGGAAATGACTTTATATTGTACAAATATGTACAAACAAAGACTTATACCTAAATTCTCAGCTCAATTTTAATTAGAAATTATTTTTTAAATTTTTTTAAATCAAAATTTTAAAATTTTTATAATTTTTTTTTAAAAAGGTTCTTAAAATAACTTCTAATTAAAATTGAGCTGAGAAATTAGGTATAAGTCTTTGTTTGTACATATTTGTACAATATAAAGTCATTTTCTTGGTCATGTCTTCAATTTTGACCTCACAATTTGCCGCGCAAGCCTAATCACAATGTGTTCAAATAACTTTATGTTTAATATCATTTATTTTAGTCTTGGCTAAAATGTCATACATTTTAAAATTTGTTTCATATTAAATAAATCTTGTAGAATTACATATAAAAAAATTGTACTTGTATATTGAGTAGTTAAAAAATTACATGAAAGATCAAATCATGCTTTGTAGCTCCTTCTTTGCACATTTTTAAGACTCCGATGACCCTTTAAAGTTCAGGGTACGAATATTTATTTTTATTCAAATTATTACTTTTTTTTACTTTTTATATTTCTAATAAATTATACTTAAAAATAAAGCTTATTGATAGTTTTATTATTCTATAAGAAGTTGCAGAGGCACACAGACACATAGTTTTAAGTATAAAATCTTTAATGAAAACGTGTATAACAAACAAAAAAGAATATTAATATTTAGTACATTTAGATTTTGTTAAACAGGAAAAATTAGTTATTAAAATAATTATGAATAGTAGTTACTTTTGAAACAAAATTAATGTACAAATAGAAGGCAAAAGCAGGTTTAGTACAAATAGCAGGTATTTATGAATAAAAATATCCAAAAAAAAAATCATTTTTAAACATAATTTTTTTAAATGGCAGAATGATACGACATAAAACAGTTATTTTTACTCTAATCAAGTAGTACCAAAAATTTTAAACACTGAACTCTTGTGAATCCGTTACAGAGATACACGCAAATTAGCAAACAAAAGTTGTGCTTAATGCATGATGTTACCAAACGGTAACACATGTAAAAACCAACTACAAACTACCAATTTTGAAAAGAATGATTAGAAAACTACTAAATATAGTTCAAAATAATCCTCTTGAGCTATAATATTTTTTTCAAAGCAATTTAATTGTATTTAGTACTAGTATTATTACTTTGAATTCTGCCAAACACGTAAATTCACAACAGTTAGAAACTTCACTTTTTAATTTTGAATACACTTTTACTACTGTCAATTATGAGGGTTATTATTAACTAAAACTTCAAAATGGAATGGAATAGATGAAAAAAAAACACATTTGTCGAGAGGAAGGTCTATTTTAATAGAATAAAGTGGATTATGTAACTTGTTACCGAACGGTAACACTATGCATTAGAGGGTTAAATCGATAAATATGCATTTAATATAGAAATACTGTTAAAAAACTGCCTGTTCATAATCAATTTTCACCACTGTAGGACTATTGGTCTTACTCATGTCTTATATACCTGAATCTTTGTTTCTCTGGTGAGAAATTTTGAATTTAAACTGTTCAGATAGACCATAGCAGCATTTATTATCCGTGTTAATTCTATTCTTAATTTCGGTGGTAATATCGTTATTGTTATTTACAATTGTACCCAAATAACATTTTTCGTACCTCCATAAATAAATCGATTTAAGCATAGATTTTTTTATTATTATTATTTACTACTTTTTACTCTTCCAAGGTGCCCGGATGGCCAAGTGGTTTGGATTTCTGACTATTATGCTAGCAGTCTACGCGCTGTAAAGGGTGCTGGTTGGATTCCCATTAACAAAATTGAACCTGACCAATTTAAATTTGGATTTAAACTGGTCAGGTAGACCTTAGTAGCATCTATTAGCCATATTAATTCAATTCTTAATTTCGGAGGTAATATCGTTATTGTTATTTACAATTGTACCCAAATAACTTTTTTCCTACCTCCATAAATAAATCGATTAAAGCAAAGATTTTTTTTAATCATCATTTACTACTTTTTACTCTTCTAAGGGGCCCGGATGGCCTAGTGGTTTGGATTTCAGACTATTACACTAGCAGTCTACGAGCTGTAAAGAGTACGGGTTCGATTCCCATCTTCTCCCTGGGTGTATAGTCCGACCAAGCTAACTTGACAATCAAAATATTTTGATTGTGGACCACTTTAAATTGAGGTTTTTAAGCAGAAGAAAAAAGGGTTGCTAGCTCAAGGCGTTTGGCGAGAAGAGGGGATTGTTTTTCTAGTTCAGTCTATCACACTAGAGCTACACATCAGTTATCGGCGATAGAGGATTGTGGTTGATTGCTAGTAGCGGTTAACGATTACACTTGAATTTCTTTGTTTATTTGACTTGATCAATAATCGATTAATATCTGTGCATATTTGATAATGTCTAATGAAAGAACGATACTTCATGCGAAAGAGAAGAATATCGTATATAATGTTTTAAATTTTTTCAAAGTGGCTCTGCCGAAAATTTTTATTAATTTTTTTAGAAAAAAGTTCTTAAAATAATTTCTAATTAAAATTGAGCTGAGAATTTAGGTATAAGTCTTTGTACATATTTGTACAATACAAAGTCATTTTCTTGGTCATTTTTTCAATTTTGACCTCACAATTTGCCGCGCAAGCCTAATCACAATGTGTTCAAATAGCTTCATGTTTAATATCATTTATTTTAGTTTTGGCTGAAGTTTCATAAATTTTAAAACTTGTTTTATAATAAATCAATCCTGTAGAATTACATATAAAAAAATTATACTCATACATAGAGTAGTTCAAAAATGACATGAAAGATCAAACTATGCTTTGTAGTATCTTCTTTGCACATTTTTAAGACTCCTGTGACCCCTTAATAATCTGTTTCTTAACCTTAAAGAAATATGCGCCCAAAAGCAATGACATACATAGTAACTCTTGCCCAAAACCCAAACCTTCCTTACCTTTTTTCAAAGTGGACTGGTCCACAATCAAAATATTTTGGTTGCCAAGTTAGCGTGGTCGGACTATACTTAATTTCTCTATGTCAGTAAAAAAAAATATGCGTCGATCGTACTTGACGAAGGCTTATTAGCTGAGGGTCTCTGATCAGGCGCACAAGCTGGAATAAATATGTACAGCTGTGGAAATAAAAAAGTACCCACTTGAGGTTTATTTTGCCGTTAGTCATCCTATGGAATCGGACCTTTTTGACATTGAGAACAATTAACATTCTGAGTTAATTGCATGACACAAAATTTGCATAAGGAGCCATTTTCAGATTGAAAATGTTACTAACTTTAACATTTCCAATAGCAACACCCTTTTTTGAATTCATATTTCAAATCTCTTACCTATGTTAATACGAAATGCCAAATTTTGTTAGTTTTTAAGCATTATTAGAGGAGTTAGAGACGTGCAAAGTTTAGGTCCCTTAAAGTTAAATGAGTTGCACATAAAAAACTATCCCGATCCATAAATAATTAAGATAATGAAACGAATTTTTTACTGAAAAGAAATTATAATGATCCAAACAAAATGCATTCAATATTGGGGTATTTAAAAAAATATTTTTATATTTTTAAATAATTATTATATTAATTTTTTAAAAATATATAAATGGAGACCCCTTAATATTTTTAAAGAAATAAATTTAAGACGAGAAGCTTAAGCGAAATCCCAATTTTTAATTTTTATTCGTAATTTGCTGTGTAAATCACAAAATACTTTTTAATTACCCTTTAGGGGACTGTGTATAAGATTGCATGTGTAATTGATAAATAAAGACGACCTTGCATGTATGCTTGTTTGTCATTTTACAGATGGTCCCCAAAAGGTCCACAAGTGATTCGATTGAATAACTCGTCAAATATTCATCCAAATGTAACAAAAACTTAGATTTAGGGGTTTTCAAGAGTGCTTAACATTTCTAAGTTATTAAAATTGGGTGTTGCTATCGGAAATTTCAAAGTTCGTAATATTTTTAATATGAAGACGGCCCCTTATGCAAATTTTGTATCCTGCAATTAAATCAAATTTTTAATTGCTCGCAATCTCAAAAAGGTCCGATTCTATAGGGTGACTAACGGATGAAATAACCTCAAGTGGGTACTTTTTTATTTCCACATCTGTACCTACAAAACCCACCCACCTACGCTTCCAAACACAATTCGAGTATTTTCGTTAAGGAGGGCCAGACCCACAAAATTTTACCAAAACCACCTTTCAATGATTTAATGTTTTTAAAATATGAAATCGTAGCTTTACAAAGATATCTTGCATTAAAAGGTAAAGCACTGGAACTAATCTTTATAGGTAAGAAACCACTATCATTTATTTTAAGCGCTTATATTTCAAAACTAGCTTTCTCAATGTTCATGTACCTTTTTCTCAGCATGTATTGGTAAATGTTTAGAACAGTTATTATTGTCTGTAAAATGTCTAAAAATCGTTTCCCGTCTCAGGCACATGCAATATTTTTTGTATGTGTAATAAACAATAAATAATATAGATCACTATGTTTTTTAAATGTATGGTGTTGCTTCCAATTTCAAAAAGTTTGTTTAATATAAATATTGAACACACCTTAAAATATTATTGTAATTCGGTTTTTAGTAAATTTCATTACTGCAATATTGATTATTTAAAATGATGATTGCAAAATATACTTAAATTAAAAAATACTTTAACATTCACTTTCCTAATATGGAATTTAAGGTAAACGAAATCGCAATTCTGAAAGTATTGCGATTTTAGTCGAGGGTAAAAATACATTCTTGATTGACGACACTTATATAGTGTTTTGAATATAAAGTTGTAGCGTTATATTGTGATGGACCTGTTTTCTGTAATGGACAGTTAGGAAGAGAAATGATGTTTGTTTTTTCGACATTTACATGGCTAACTAAAGATTGATGTGTAGCATTAATGTGTAGTAAAGTAATGTTTAATGTTAACAGTGAACTATGGGGAGAGAAATTTAAAAAATCAAGCAATTGCTATAATTTCCCACTTGGTGAAAGAGGAACGATAATGAACGAAGTGATGATTAGTAGCAAATGAAAGTATGATTTGAAAACTTCTTTTTTAAAAAGTTTTATTGGCTAAAATAAAAAAAAATCGTCTAAAATTGGATAACGTTAACGAATAATAACTTATATCTACCATACCTATTCTAAAATGTTTGCAATTTTAGAGAAAAATCTCTTTCAAAATGAGAGAACTGCTAAGGAAAAGTTATGATTAAATTAAAACCTTCGAATTTAAAATGAGTAATAAACAAACTCACAGGTATGTATAGATAAGCATTTTTAATAATCATATAGTATATAGATAAACAATATTATTAATAGAAAGTTTTTAATTGCGCAAGAAAATTTTATAGTAGTTTTCCAGAAGCAATCAGGGTTTAGTCCACTGCCCGGATTTGTACCACAGAATGAGCTCCTGGTTGGCTTCAATCTTCACATCCACCGGACCTGGAGGAATACAAAGAGTGATTTTAGACAACAATTGCTACAAATTTTAATTGATGCGTTTCCCACGCGAACTATTTTGTTTGGGTTTTTGGTTGGTTTTTAAGTGTGTTACATATAAAACCAGATAAATGCCGACTTTATTTATAAAACTATATAATTTCTTTGAGGTTGTACTCAAATAGTTTTCGTGGTTTTCTTTTTTTCGGAAAAGCCGTCATTCCAAACTTGACGAACAGCGTGAAGTCAAGAATATAATCACTACAAATCTGTATGTCCAAATGTAGACCCACATTATTATAATTAAAAGAGGCGCTGTCTGTACTCACTGTCCTCCACCAGCATCGAGTCCTCCGCGTTGTGCTTGCGGAGGAAGGTGAACCAATAGAAGCCCGTCTCCACGTCGTCCTGGATGCCCATCACGGAAGAGACGAACGGCTTCCCATCGATCACGTTGTACTCCACCCTATGGAACATACAAATTATCGAAACACTATTGCATATTGTATATTAATTTTTAAAATCATGCTTACGAATATTCTAATTTAAAAAGTAAAAGTTGTGTTTATATTTATCTTGATAGTAGCAGAAAAGAAATAAAACACTTTTGAAAAAGTTTTTTTATATGATGTTTGACCATAGTCAATATTCTTAACATTTTAAATAAACATACACAGGTTTATTTCTTCAATATAAAACTTTCTCTCAGTGGTGATGTTCCTCATATTATTATGTCAAACACTAATCAATTTTAAACTCGAATTTTGACTAAATTGTGTGGTTAAAATTGTTTTTTTTTTTAGTTTGCCATATAATTATTTTAGTTGAATACAAAATTTAAAAGGACATTTGTCACAATTAAGTAATATAAGCTTCTTATATCCTTAGACAAACTTACCATAAACACAGAAGGAATTATTGAAAAAGGTCCATGATGGACCCACGAAATAATCAAAAATCGCAAAATGTTAAACTCACTGCTGTCTCGAATCCAGTTTCTGTACAGTCTCCATGATGTTGTAAAGGGAGCTGTTAGCCGGGACCTTGAGTGTCCAGGTCCTCTTGAGGTCCACATCCGTTCCAATCACCACGGAATACGTGATGCTGACTCTGCTGCCAGGAGAACTTTGAAGCTCATTCAGGGCTTCAGATTCTGTATTGACATAGAAACTATATTAAACACTATTATGCGTTAAATCATAATTTTTTTGCGTGTTTAACAGAAATATGAACACAATGGATGTGACTACTTTCGTAATATTAAAATACGAAATTAAATTTGTTAACAAAAATACCATTAATAACACCTTCGAAAGTTGTTAAACACTATATATTAATAATTAATCGAAAAAACTTTATAATATAAAAATCCATTTACTTGAATAGTGGCCCGATGGCTGACCACAAACGTATTAATTTTTAATTCTGGTTTTTAATATGGATTCTTAATTTGGAGAAACAAACGCAAGCATTACATGAAAAAAGGCTAAACTAACAAGGTCCACGCTTTCTTTCTTTTTTTGTTTTTGGGAAAAAATAATGTGTATTAAATACAAACATGGGCACTTATGGAACATTCAAACATAAAAAATACTAAGTAACGTCATCAAAAATTTATATCAAAATTTCAACAATCAATTCTGCGAGGCGGTCCACACAAACAGAAATTTCAGTTCTGCATGATTCTTTCCCACCCGTAGTGTGTCAAGTTAACTGCAATACTACTCTTAAACTTAATTCAAACAACTGACATACTAATTTTTAAAAAAAGGTCGTGAATAAATCGAATTCTAAAACAGCCATCATGATGGGGATACCAAATCGTGGATCCTCATATGTGCGACAAGCCTTGAAATATGATAACTCACCGCTGGCTTCCGGCTTTTTGCAATGATCAGCCGTGACGTTGAGCAGAGTGGATCGGCTGAGTACGGGCAGGACATAGTAGGAGTCCAGGAAGGAGCCCACGGAACCGTCCTCTCTCTGGACAGCCAGAAGGGCCCGCATGGCGGCCCGATAATCGAATTCTCTCTCTTGACTTTCAGTGGCAGACAAGGCCTTTGTGGTTAATATGAAAGAGTGTTGTTAAAAGAGAAGACATTTTAAGCATATTAAGGAAGTAAATTCGTTCGATAACTGGTTTAGGTACCACCTGGACTTGGTGCCTGATACAGGGTAACACGTAGTAGGTAGAAAATATTTTGGGGGGTGATCTAAAGAAAATTTGTGTATGATTTTTCGATAAATTATTAATTTTTGAATAAAAGTCAAATGCTACAGCTTAAAAATTGTAAGCAATCAATATTTAAATCGTTTTGACGAATTTGTATTTTAAAGCTTTCAATATAGATAAAGATTACAAGGGAAAAACAACTTCAATGTGCATATCAAACATACCGCATTCATCAGATGGTCATCACTCTGCAGCAAGACCATGAATCAAACATTTTCAACAGTGAGTACTGTAAATTCTGAAAATTTGTGTAGATGATCAGCCCCATGACCTAATGTAAATATTTTCCTTTTCCATATAGGAGTCCTTTGAAAAATAAAGAGGGGACAATGCTCCACATACAAGCAACTATTCAACTACAGAACCATTGAGATACCTGAAGGACGAGGGCGGTCGTCTTGATATTGTCGACGGTTCCGTTTCTGAATTGCCTCTTCTTCAGCTCCTGCGCCATGTCGAGCAAAGTCCTCTCGTCCACAGTCACGCCCGGCTGGGCGGACGCGCACGCCAGCGCCAGGGTGGCCATCGCTTGGTTGTCTACGAAGAATTGAAAATTGGTGAAACAAATAGAATGTATATACACTCATAAAAAAAAGGCAAAACTAATTGGCAAAACAGCTGAAGTTAATTTAACAGCTGTTAGTTTGAAATGGCCCGACATGCTAATTTAAGTTTACCGTCTCTGGGGGATGAGAATACGTCCTTGTTAGGTGGTCTACCCCTCGAGGAAAAACGTTTTGTTTATTTTCCAGAGCTTAATTAAGAAGGACTAGTAGCCAACTTTATTTTGATTCTGACTCACCAGGTGGCGTTACAAATTTCCGTTAAATGATCCATCTGGCGATTTAAAAACAGGGATACGTTTCTCTTTTTGGGGAGTGGAGCACGGCAAGATTCTTTAATCACAATATAAAGAGGATTCGATTCTAATCAGGGGTAGACTAACGAATACTTGTTCCGGTACTCTTTTGTGAGCCTTGACGAAGTTCTGGAAATTAATTTTTGTTGTTGTTTGGTTATTTCCCTTTCATTTATTTTTTTTTATTTGTTTAATAAATTATATTTATTTTGTAAATCTTAAGATATTTCATTTTAAATATAGTTCGTTACTTTTAATTGTTGGCGTAGCAATTTTTATGTTTATTGCAATTAGATGTAGACAAACTTCATGCACATAATTTATTTTATATCATCTTTAAGTCTTCATATCTTGAAAACTGCATTTTTTCTCACGATTTTCTAATCAATATTAATAGGGAACAAGAGGTGGTGCGCAAGAAACAAGAGTCCGACCTGTCCAGAAGGGTCTGTGCTGGGAGTCGAAAATGGTCGCCATCCTCTGGACGTCTCTGTCGCTCATCGCGTCGCCGGCGTTGCACAGAACGAGCAGTTCGAAGGGGCTTCCCGTTCCGTTGTTCGACTCGATGTCCGAGCGCAGTTCCGCGACCAGGTCTCGACCGTGGAAGTTCCTCGGGTCCACGCAGGCGACCATCAGCGCGGGAATGTAGAGGGAGAGATCACGCCGCTTCAGGTGACCACCGCTGTGCAAATGGATCACAAATAGACACGACTTTAAAAAAAATAACTGCGTTTTGAATGTACAATAATTATGATTTAGATTAACTGTGTGCTTTAAGTTTAAAGCAGACTCATTTAGATTATTAAGGTACAGCTGAGGAAATAAAAAAAAAGTACCACTAGAGATTATTTCAGCCATTTGTCACCCTATAGAATCGGACTTTTTTGAGATTGTGAACAATTAACGTTCTGAGTTAATTGCATGGCACAAAATTTGCATAAGGGGCCGCCTTCATATTAAAAATGCTACGAACTATGAAATAATAGCAACACCCAATTTTAATAACTTAGAAATGTTAAGCACTCTCGAAAACCCTTAAATCTAAGTTTTTGATACATTTGAATGAATATTAGATAACTTATTCAATCGAATCACTTATGGATCTTTTGGGGACCATCTCTAAATGACAAGCAAGCATGCATGCAAGGCCGTCTATATTTATCAATTACTCATGTCATCTTATACACAGTCCCCTAAAGGGTAATTAAAAAATATTTTGGGATTTATTGAGTAAATTATGAATAAAATTTTTTTAAAATTGGGATTTCGCTTAAACTTCCTGTCTTGAATTTATTTCTGTAAAAATATTAAGGGGTTTCTATTTATATATATTTTTTTTAAATTAATATAATAATTATTAAAAAAGATAAAAATTGTTTTAAATACCCCAATTTTGAATGGATTTTGTTTGGGTTATTATAATTTCTTTTCAGTAAAAATTTCGTTTCATTATCTTAATTATTCATAGATTGGGATAGTGTTTTATGTGCAACTCATTTAACATTATGGGACCTAAACTTTGCACGTCTCTAACTCCCCTAATAATGCTTAAAAACTAAAAAAAAATTAGCTTTTCGTATAAATATAGGTCATAGATTTGAAATATGGACTCAAAAAGAGGTGTTACTATTGGAAATTTTAAAGTTAATAACATTTTTAATATGAAGATGACCCCTTATGCAAAATTTTTGTCATGCAATTAACTCAGAATGTTAATTGTTTACAATTTCAAAAAGGTCTGATTCTATAGGGTGACTAACGGCAGAAATAATCACTAGTGGTACTTTTTTTATTTCCGCAGCTGTACCTAGTCATCTAATGTCGGATTTATTCTTACACTGCTCACAACAATCAGGGGAGAGCACGGTCTAAATCCTTTCCCACACAAACATTCAATTTAGAATCATCTGCTTGCATTTTTTTCCGACTAAGTTAAGCTTGCACTTATGTAACGCTAGGTGGAGGAATAATTTCTTTTGAAGATTTAAGTAATGTTTATTTTAATTAAATGAACATCAAAAAACATGGTAAAATAAAATTAACTTTGAAACAATTTTAACAAATAATTGGACCCTCTCCCTGCATGCATTTTTTAGATGCTTATAAATTGATTTTAGCGTTTTTTTTTTTTAACAAATTAAGTTTGAAAAGGCATTGTTATAATTGATTCAATAATTATGATTCCAATTATTTTTTAATTAAATTGTTTTTCCAAAAATTATGATTTCCCCCCTGTTTTTTGCCATATCATTCTGTATGCATAATGAATCCATTTCACAAATTTTAGTTATGTGGAATAAAACGTAGATAGTTGAGACTTTAATTATAAGTCATTGATTTTTTTATCAAATTTTATCAGATTTATTATTTTTTTTATCAAATTTATTCATTAATTAAAGACATTGTTATAATTGATTCAATAATTATGATTCCAATTATTTTTTAATTAAATTGTTTTTCAAAAAATTATGATTTCCCCCCTGTTTTGTGCCATATCATTCTGTATGCATAATGAATCCATTTCACAAATTTTAGTTATGTGGAATAAAACGTAGATAGTTGAGACTTTAATTTAACAAACGTACACACTTGTTTTGAGGCTGTTGGAATGGGCTGCAATGAAAATAACAAGGCCATACCCGGGCTCCGATGGAAATATTATACAGTAGAAATCCAAATATCCCTAAAAAATTAGCACCTTACCCCATTCGAGGATTTGAAAATTTTGCTAACTGGACTTGATGGAAAGAATGTTATACAGTCGAACGTCGTTAACATGAACTCGCTTTACGCGGAATTTCGTTTAGAAGAACTGAAAGCAATACCCCGGAATATGAAGCTTTGAGGTAATGGTAAAAAATCTCTTAACACGAAATCGCTTTCGGTGAAATCCCGCTTAACCCGAACAAAATATTCAGGATTTCAATTTATTCAGTAAGTAATTCAAAGTATTCTTTAACAAATGAAACAAAACATAAAAAAACGGTAGCGAACATTATAAAAATAAATTTCCTTCTACTGATGGTTCTTAGAAAATCAGGAAGTCTTCCATGATTCCCCAATTTTTATCCAGTGAATGATTCGGCAAGTGTAGAAAGATCTATTATCTATCATGGAAGACTTCCTGATTTTCTAAGAACCATCAGTAGAAGGAAATTTATTTTTATAATGTTCGCTACCGTTTTTTTATGTTTTGTTTCATTTGTTAAAGAATACTTTGAATTACTTACTGAATAAATTGAAATCCTGAATATTTTGTTCGGGTTAAGCGGGATTTCACCGAAAGCGATTTCGTGTTAAGAGATTCCCACAGAGGTCAAGGATAAAGAACCCATGAAATAAGAAGTTCTCGCATTTAAACTTATTGAGATTCATTCAAAATGAATCTGAAGCAGAAGTATATTTTTTTAGAAACGGAACAATGTTTAAAATGACATTGACAACAAATACTTAAAAAAAGCGGAAATTGCGCCTACATATGGTGAAGCATATATAAAAATTTCAGCGACTTAAAAAAAATTCATTCTTAATTGATGTTCCTAAAAAAATCTCTTTTTTTATCTAGATTATCTACTTATCCAATAATACATTATTTATTGGGTTACTAAATAACTATTGGAATCTCTATATAATGTAAAATTGTAATTGTCGGACGCTTTAAAGCCACGTGACTTACGCGGCTTTATCCAATCAAAAACGCTGAAGGTAATCTTAAGAGTTTGATGTCATCGCATCTACCAACCAAATCGTTTTTGACTGATGATGAATACTTTCTGTTTACTTTTACGGCAACAGGACACTCACACTTTTTAAATGTTTGAGTTTTGAGACGTAATTCCATTTATTACATTCCAAGAGCGATATAACGAAGGATTTACTGTACTTAATAAAATTTGGTATTTTGAGTAAATAATGGTACAGCCATAATGTAACGGAATGCTTAGTGATTGAAGACTAGTAGTAAAATTGAAAATGTAATGAAGGTTTGCTATACTTATCGAGTTGTATGAAATATAAAGTGAAATGTTTAGGATATTTGTGGATTTTCGCTGTTTGGAAATGAACTCCAAATCGAGACCGGCCATTATATCATAGATATTCCTAACTAAGAATAAAGTAAATTTCACAAGTAACTGTTATTTTGCTTTGCATAATGTTGCATCGGCTGCTTAACCCTCTATAATGCATATTGTTACCGTTTGGTAACAAGTAACATAATCCACTTTATTCTATTAAAGTAGACCGCCCTCTCGACAAATTTGTGGTTTTTTTTTCATCTATTACATTCCATTTTGAAGTTTTAGGTACTAATAACACTCATAGATGACAGTAGTAAAAGTGTATTCAAAATTAATGAGTGAGGTTATTAACTGTTCTGAAATTACTTTTTTGGCAGAATTCAAAGTATAATATTATTAGTAGTAAATACAAATAAATTGTTTTGAAAAATTAATTATAGTCAAAGAGGGTTATTTTAAGATATATTTAGTAGTTTTTATTTCATTATTATCAAAATTGGAATTTTGTAGTTGGTTTTGACATATGAATTTTTTTAAAAAAAATTAATTATTTTAATTCTAATGCAGTTAAATTTTTTCAGTATTTTCCCCCATAATGTATGATTATTAAGGATTCATATATATTTTTTCGGGATGAAAAAAAAATTATGCATTAGAGGGTTCATGGATATTTCTAATGAAGGAGAATAGAAATTCTTCGGCTCGACAGAATCTGCGAGGTCGTAGCGATAGCCAAAGAAGTCGAAAACGTGAAAGAATCGTAGAATCTGCGCTATCATGTTTTATTCAATGCAGATTGTATAGATGATCATCCCTGCATTGGCAGTATCATCATATTAGTCCTGCATGTTTGTTTGTGGAGCAAACAAAGATGAATTGCGTAGCAATTCCCGGGGGTTGGCGAGCGGTAGCGAGCAGTGTGCTTTGCCCCCTAATGTTATAAAATTAGAATATTTTTTAGCAATTTTTAAAAAAAAGTTTTACTACAATCCAACCAAAACCATATCCAAATTGTAAGGTTATGTTAGTTTGAATTTCGTTGCATTTGAGTTAAGCTATCGGCGAAGAGCGTTGCAATTTAAAACCACAGTTAATTGGCGATCCGCTATATTAATAGGCACCCAAGACGAATCGTACGAAGCGTTGGGAGTATGGAGCATATTTAACTTGCACTGCTTCTACACGAGGAATTATTCTTCGTATATTTTTTTTCTTGCACGCGACGTTTATAGGTCATCAGTAATTTGTCGATGCTACTACCTGTACCTGTGTGTGACTTCCCGCAATATGGCGATCCCCTTAACCGACTAAGCTCCCCAAACCCCAAATTGTAAGGTGTCATTTGGCAAATTAGAGTATAGATTTTTGTAATAGTGTTTTATTAGAGAAGCAATTTTGGTTATTTTGTATAAAAGTTCTGACTTACAATCTTTTAGACTCACCTACCTGTTAGTGTTCGTCTCTGTTGGATGTCATGCCCTGGAATTTTTTGGATCGATACAAAAAGATTACTAGGCTTGACATTCAATAAAGACTAACAGATTCAGGTCGGCCGGGTAGAAATGTTCTTCTGATATTAGGTTGATCAGCATCGTTTTGGATAATCGTAGTTCGACTGTACTTGTTAGAAAAATATTTGAGGAATCTGTTATATAAAATGAAACATTTAGGGATTTGGATGGCGATTTTTTAAAAACGTTTAATTTTTGTTTACTTCTGTGTTCAGTTGGGGTACAGAAATTAGGGAATGTTACCGAAGAGAAGCACTTTTTTCGAGTTCTTACAAAATATTTTTCATTTTCCAATCAAAAATGATGTACATAAAACTGTTCTTACCCCTGCAATTTAGAAAGAAGTTGAATAGTGAGTTCGTAGTTCATCTCGTTCATGGTTCCATTCCCTGATTTTAAATTTTCCTGATCAGCGAGGAACAGGGCAACTGCGATCCTGGGCAGCTCATGACCCCACTTTTTGGTTTGAGTCCCGTTTTTCCGAAGACTCATGAACCAGTCGACAAGTTTTTTCTTTGCCAAACTTACTTCATCATTCAAAAGTTCTCTTGGAGACCTTATGACTATGGTAGGTGGAATTGTTGGTGGTGGTGCAATGTCTATAGAGAAGAAAATATAGTTATTAATAATCGAGTTTGCAGCAATAGGTTCGAAGTAATAACAAACAAATAAAATACTTGTGATAAGTATTCTGTGTGTTAGAAGAAGAGGGAAATAAATTAGCCGACTAAAAGTCGTTAAAATAATGTTGTACACTAAAAAGAAATAGCAAAAGAAATCGATATTATATCAATACGAAACGTACAGTGTCTAACATACTAATATTATTACTATATATCAATTTATAATATTTCTATATAATACATCAATTTCCAATTATATCAATATTAAAATATTTAATACACATATAATATATCGATATTTTAAAATTTCTAAAATACATATGATATGTCTACATTAAAATTTCGAATTTACATATATTTATATCGAAACAACATTTTCTAATAAACTAATATTATATCAAAACAAAAAGTCTAATTTCGTTTTCATATAATATTTTTTTTATTATTTTGAAGTAAAGCACCTAAATGTGATAATTTGTGCAGTTGTAGATTTTACTACTAGATTCGAAATATTTTATAAAATGTTTAACTAAGAACCAAATGCTTTTGATGTAGATAAACTTAGCCTAGTTAACTCTAAACTTTAAAAACATAACAACAACTACTCCAAATTTCGTAGTATTTTCAATTTCACAACTCGTTAATTATTTTGATATTTTTGGATTATAAATGTATGCATTTAGTTTTGCACCATT
Organism: Hylyphantes graminicola; assembly: GCA_023701765.1. Taxonomy (NCBI): domain Eukaryota; kingdom Metazoa; phylum Arthropoda; class Arachnida; order Araneae; family Linyphiidae; genus Hylyphantes; species Hylyphantes graminicola. The sequence goes on along the minus strand of CM043120.1, from coordinate 64,694,109 downwards.
GTTTTTACATTAAGTTTTTGAAATTTCTAACACCTGTTCACTCATGTCTCATTATACCTTTATTTTTTTCAAACTTATATCATCTTTACCATGATATTCACTTTCTATATATTGTTGACATTAAAGAAAGTGCACCTGATATACCTCAATCGACTAAGTCATTAGATGTATTCAAAAATATTGAAAGAAAATTACCAAATATTCAAAACCTTTCTCCTTCCTCTCAATAAAATAAACTATACTCTAAACTCTTAAATGTCTAACTCTAAAATAAAATTTTCAAAAAAAAAATGACCCGTACTTTCTTATTTTGCAGAAAATCGGGATGTTAGTTAATACTCCTTCCACAGCCCATCTGTCTCTCAATACCTCTATGTTAAATTTCATTTAGTTAAGAAAAAAGCGACTGGGTATGTCTGGACCCAGTGTAAACGTTCTTTAGTAAATAATTTTTAGGAGTAAAAACACCAAGTTCTAATATCCGTTTTAACCTGACAGACAAAGAAGTACTCACCAATGAATGAGTATGTGACAGAAAAGCCACTGTACACTTTACTAACGTCGGACCGAAACTCTATCCGCACTTGCTTTCCCTCGAAAGTGATGGTGGGTGGCAGACTAGACCCGCAAAACTGTTTTGTACCATTCCAATCCTCTTCCAGAGAAATCTTTGTATGAACTTCCACGCTGTCAGCGCAACCTCCACTCTACGAAATACAATGCAAGATCAGATTTTGTCTCTTGAAGAGGGAGCTTTGATTCGTTAACTCTTTTTTCATCATGTATTTGTTTGAGAATAATTAGCAGTAAAAAACTAATTTGAAAGAAAAACGTCATTTTGTTTTTAAAATATCAATTATTTAACAACAATATAACAGTTTCCTTTTAAATAACTTTTGTTTATTTATATATTAAGGGGACGCATTACCCAAAAATTGGTCAAAATGTCAATTTTTCAGTTTTTACTTTTTATTATTTACAATATTCTTCTAAACATTTACTGAAAGTTTCATAATGATATATTTTGTAGAAAAAAAGTTATTAAATATTTTCTGGAGGTCATTCCTATAGTTTGAATACTTATTTCGTCTGCTTTCAACCTTTTTTTTTTCTCCGTTTCACGTTTTTCAATTCTTGTTTTAAATAAATCCCTAAGGCTTTTTTGCTAATTTAGTTAGAATTTTGAAATTTTTTACCAGTGCGCTTACATATATTATGCACAAAATTGTACATGTAATAAGGTCTTATATGAAAACTTTAGTTTTTTAAAAAAAAATTGAATTCAATAATTTGTATTTTTGTGTATTTTTTGTGATTTTCACTGTAAATGCATATTACTTTTTAAATGACTCTCACATTTTAAAATCCATGAACAGTTCTTGAACAAATAGTACTAAAAAGAAACCATAAAAGTTTGGTGAAGTTATTTTTAAAATTGAAGGAGGAGTAAGGTTTAAAAAAAGTTTAAAATTTTGACTTTTTGAATAAATGAAAAACTACTTGTAAATATTCATTTTTATTGCTAGAAATGTTTTATTTAGAGTGAACATTATAGAAAACCAATTTAATTTACAAGTTCATGTTATTATTTCCAGAAAAAATATTTTGCTAATGCGTCCACTTAAAAAAGAACAAAAAAAAAAACTTTATATATTCTGAAGCATAATGCCAAAAATGCAAAAAAAATAAGAATTCAATCCAACTAGATTTTAAATTCAAATTGGTTATTTTTGTATTATAAAAAATAATTTTAATTATGATTAAACTAAATTAGATACCTTTTTTATTCTCTAATTTTCCGGCTCAAATTAATGGGGAAGGGCATCAGGGGGCTACTCGTTATCATATTAACGGTATATTTTCATTGCTTAAAGCTAATACCATACAATGGTTTAAAATATATAATTAAACTTTAATACTCAAGCAAAAATATAATTTCAAAATCGAGGGTTTTTTCTTCTGGCGCAAGCTAATTTTATTAAATACATTTTAAAACATATTTTTAATTAATTTACTTATTTAATAATTAATTTCTAAAAAAAATTGCACTTACCCTCATACACTTATGAATGTTATCAAATATAAAAAAAAATGATTTTTAAGTGAAGCATGAGAAAAAAAATTCAAGTTTATACGTACACCTTCAGAAAATAGGGGAAGACGGGATACAATGGACCACCCCCTATTATTTATTTTATTCATTCGAATGTTTCATATTGAGGTACATAAGTGGCAGAAGAGCATTGATTAACATAAGCTTAGAACTGTGTGTTTAGCTGACAATTTAGTCATTTTATTCTAGAAAGTTCATTTGTGACAGGCAGAAGTAAATATTTACACCAAAGTATTTCTTCTTTTTTTTTTCATTCAAGAATTGTGGTTTGGAAGATTTTACTTTGCGCATTAAAAAGATAAGAACATGTATTGTTGCAGCTAATTAAAGTAGAGCAGTTTAATTTAGGGTTAGTTGGTGTTTAAGACAATTTTTTTTCTTTGACTTCCACATGTGGTAAAATAGTCCACCAGAACCTGGGGTACAATGGACCTTGTACAGCTGGGGGAAAAAACGAATCACCCTTCGTTTCTCGGCTGCTATTGATTAAGGAATGTTGTGTATGGTGTCGATTTTCAAGAAATAGCGTAAGGAATTGAGAACTGGCAACCAATTTTTATAAGGGGTCGTCTACATATTAAATGCATTTTGAATCGTTATTCATATATCGTTATCATATTATAATTATCGTCTACATATTGAAATGAGTACCAACTTTGAAAATTCCAATGGCAACACAAATTTTTTACATAAAAATGTTTATAACCTTCAACTTACCCCATGTTTTAAAAAGAATCATTTATTTTGCACTAGCAGTATGGTCCCGCCTTACTGGGAACCCGTTAACTTCGTATAGCTTAATTTTAGAGGCATGCTTACTTGTGAAAATACACTCAAAATCAAAACAAAATTAAATTCGTGTTGACGCATGCACACTTAAAAAGCAAACTCTAATAGAGGATGAAGCAGCTTTAGGGCGAGCGCATATCTCAACCAAACTCAATCAATCAAACTGATAGAGGTTGGCGTCAAGTCCCCGTTTCGGCCCGGTCCATGTATTTACAAGCCCGTTTTTGGTCCCGCAAATCCACGTGGATGACGTTTTTTTTAAACTAATTATATTAATTAAAAATCACAATCAAATATGAAAAAACTAAGCCTCAGGTGCACACGTAGGTATTAAAAGGAACCTATATTAAAAATTTCGAATTTTTCAGAGCAGTCCAAGAAGGTTTTTTTTGCGATCCACAGACATACACACAGACAGACTCTTTCTTTTATTATTATAGATTATTTGCTGAGATATAAGTATTCAAAGTTGAACGCCCATAATGTTAAAAAACTTTCACGAACTTTTATTCATATCTCTACAAATAAAATGATTTTTACAATGATTTTTTTTTCCTTATATACTTCTTAATTTTCCAAAAACAAATCACACATGCTTATTCATCAATTTTTCATTTTTAATATTTTTTTATTTAAATTTAAATAAGAACACATAAAACATGAATAGCAAACTCACATTTTTTTACATAAATCGATAGAGTAGGTCAAGTAGAACCAAAATCCAGATGATTTTTTTTAATTCAACTACAATTATTTTCCGAGTTATTGTAAAAAAACCCTGAAAAAGACTAATTTTAGGGAATTTTATGGTGTAAAAAATTACTCGGGAAATTTGGTAATAAATTGCATTATCGTTTGGTGATTAAAAAGCGATGGTAAATGTTTATTCAAATAATTGATGCCAGTCAAATTACTAAAAAAAAAAAATCTTATTTCAAGTGCATACAATGTATTTTGTTTGTATAAATAACATTAAATTATATTGATTACTATATTTTTAAATGTACGTTATTTCCAATACAATTTCAAAAAGTGTGTTTAATATAAAAAAAATTCAATACCCTAGAATATTATTCGAATTCGGTTTTTAGATCGGTTCGGTTTTTGGTACCACTATAATTTTTTTAAATGATTAGTGCCCACTGTCTTGGTTAAAAATCATAACCAAATCATTCTGAGTAATTTTATTTTGCTTTCCTTAAATATCGTGTTAAGGACGTAACCCTCATTTTGCAATGCGTGGTTTATCGATAAAAAACTAAACTAAACTCTTCGGCGCAACTGCCCATTAGTGGGACAGGGTCTGCCGTGCCCACTTCAGCTTTCGTGACCTAGGGCTCTTGGGTTCAGGTTTGTCAATCTGATTGTAACTAATGGCAGTTGAAAATATGTTTGTCATAAATAACCGTATATGCAACTTAATTTAAATTAAATCTTTTCATATTCTAGCCTTTATTTTATTTTTGAAATTTAAAATCCAAAATTTAAAAAAAAATTAAAAAATTTGAAAAAAATCTCAATATTAGTGAAAAAGGTTAAATTCTAGCATCCGTTGGCGAGATTATGCTAACCCTTTTTTAGCTTGTTGTTTTGAAAAGACGCAACCTAAATATTTCCTGTTTCATTTAGGAGATTTCCTCCTAAACAAGTTCAAAATTAAGGCTTTAATATCTCAGCAAATAATGCAAAATAAATAATTCTTTTTAATACATGAGGTATTTTGAAGGTGCTGAATATTTTTATATAAAAAATTGGGTGTTTCCATTGGAATTTTCAAAGTTGGTATTCATTTCAATATGTAGACGACCCCTTATACAATTTTCGTTGCCTGTCCTCAATTCCTTACGCTATTTCCTGAAAATTGACAAATTACACAAAATTCCTTGATCAATAGCAGCCGAGAAACGAGGGGTAATTCGTTTTTTTTTCCCCAGTTGTACCCCAGGAATGGTTTGAATAGGAAATATTTGACCAAAACATACCAAAACATTGCCAACTTTTAATTCGTTATCAAAATGTGCATCATGTCGGTGAAATAATTTCCCCATCACTGTATTCTGCATTTATACAAACAGACATAATTTCTGAATCACTTGAACTTTCTAATTATTTTTTGAAGCGATTCTGGAACCCTCGGTTTCATTTTGGTTTGTACTAGAGACTGTGGCGAGCCACCAACCAGGACTAATCTCAAGTGCTACTGTACCATTTCTATCCTTTTCTGTAACCTTTTAAACTGACCAAAATATTCAACTTTTCAAGCAAACTTAAATTTAATGTATCCTATTTATTTTGCAGTAGTAAATTATTTTATGCAAATAGCTATGTTTATTTAAAGCTTGTTCAAACCCCTTGTACTTGTTGTTCCCAGTTCTAAAAGTGTTCACGTCAAAAGTGCTGCTTGAGATTGTGTAAATAAGCAATAAACATTTCAAGTTAATCTTTAAACAATTTCCTGTTTCACTCTTTTGAAACAAACCACTGTCAACGGAAACAATTTCTCGCAACCTCCTGAAAAGTAATGGAAGCCCGATAAAATGTGACTTAGCCCATCAGGCCTCAGTGGTGACCAGTTTTCAGGAACTTCAATCTGCTTTCAACAGTGGTAACATTGTTTTAGTTTTTTTTTTCAGGACCAGTTAAAATTTAATTCGTATGTCAACTCAGTATTTTGCTTTTCATAATTATTTTTGCAACATGGCTGATCCAAAAGAATCCCCCGACTACAGTATGCTCGGTAATCAATCTACGCCCGGAAACACCGAACTTGCCCGTATTGCTTTCAAAGCACCACAATCCTGGAAAATTAATCCGGAATTATGATTTATTCAGTTCGAATCTCGGTTTTTCACATCGGGTTTAGCGAAAGTAGAATGAATTCAACTATGTCGTTGCGGCTATTGATACCAACATTCTTACTTATGTGAGGGATTTGGTACGTAGTCCACATGAAAGTAAAAAAATACGAAACCTTAAAACAAAGAACTGTAGGCCAATTTTCACAAAGTGAAACATCTCGTTTACGGAGTTTAGTGCAAGAAATACATCTAGAAGACAAAAAACCTTCACAACTTTTACGCGAAATGCGGGATCTCGCTCGAAACAAATTTTCTGATGATATGCTTTGTCAGTTATGTAAACAAAGGTTACTTTTACATTGCCAACAAATTTTATCTGTAAGTACACAACCTTTATACTCTCTAGCTTCACTAGCAGATAAAATTACTGAAGTTTCTGGACTTACAAATCAAATGTCCGAAATTCCTAATCAACCCTCCTGCTCATAAGAAGTATTGCAAGCAGAAATTTCAGAATTGCAAACACGTGTAGAACAGCTTGCACGTTCTCGAAACAGAAACGATTCACCTCGTAACAGGGACAGTTCACCTCGTAATAGGAATTCGAGAAAGGATCGCAGACATAGGTCTCCAGTAATCGTTCAAAAATATCCAAATGTTGGTATCATTTCAAATTTGGGAATAACGCACGAAATTGTGTAAAGCATGCAGTTTTTTGGAAAACTGGTTGGCCCATTTGTTTCGACGACAACGGATGGTGGCCAACAGTTATGTCGTCTTTTCATCTTCGATAAAGTTACGGGGAAAAGGTTATTGGTCGACAGCGGAGTATGTGTTTCTGTTTTTCCTAAAATCTACCCGCGTACCGGAATAAAAATACTTTTTCTTTATGCTGCAAACGGTTCTAAAAGTTCAACTTTCGGCACACGTAGGCTAACTTTAAATCTAAGACTTCGCCGTGCTTTTACTTGGGAATTCCTTATTGCGGAAGTTCCCAATCCATTTTTAGGAGCCGGTTTTCTAGAACGCTACTGACTTCTCGTTGATGTAGGCAATCGCCGACTCATAGACGATCTAACTTCTTTATCTACCCATGGTCAAGTTAAACCTACTCTAACTCTTGGACTGACTACTATTTCTAATGATTCCCTTTTCTGATTTGCTAACACAATTTCCGGAAATCACTGAACCTAACTCGAATGATTCGCCTAGAAAACACCGTGTTACTCACTATATTTTAACAAAGGGACAACCGTGTTTGCTAAAGCTAGGTGGTTATCACCGGGAAAACTTGCTGAACTTAAAATTCAAATCGTTGTTAGATATGGGAATAATCCGACCTTCTAAAAGCACTTGGGCAAGCCCAATACATACGGTTTATAAGAATAACGGGGATGGCGTGTCCGCGGGGACTATCGGAGGTTAAATTCAATCACTGAACCCGACCGGTACCCAATTAGGCACATCCACTACTTTTAACTACAATTAGACGGCAAATCTATATTTTCAAAACTGGACTTAATCAAAGCTTACCACTAAATCCCTTTGGATCCCAACGACGCACAGTGGGGCAAAAGTCGCAAAACGTGGCCAAAAGTCAAAAAATAAAACTTTGAATAAACATTTGATATTTGGTGCACTTGCAGACGATATTTCAACAGATTGAAAACCGTTAATATTTTTTTTGCTCGATTATTATTTTAACCGTGCAACGCGCTCAAAGTAGAAAAACAAAGGAGGCTCATTTCAAATGCGATTTTGACTATGAACAGTCACAGAAAATTTTGCGCGTTCTGAATTTTTTAAAAATAAAGATTAAAAATGCAAAACACACCTGAAGGTATGTTATTTTTAGTTATTACGAGAATTTATCCTATCTGTTATATTTTCATTTGAAATTAAATTCATTATTCCCATGTCACAATTCAATAGTTTAAGGGGTCACAGGAGTCTTAAAAATGTGCAAAGAAGGTACTACAAAGCATAGTTTGATCTTTCATGTATTTTTTTAACTACTCAATATATAAGTATAATTTTTTTATATGTAATTCTTCAAGACTTATTTAATATAAAACAAATTTTATAATTTATGAAACTTTAACCAAAACTAAAATAAATGATATCCAACATAAAGCTATTTGAACACATTGTGATTAGGCTTGCGCGGCAAATTTTGAGGTCAAAATTGAAAAAATGAATAAGAAAATGACTTTATATTGTACAAATATGTACAAACAAAGACTTATACCTAAATTCTCAGCTCAAATTTGATTAGAAATTATTTAAAAAAGTTTTTAAATCAAAATTTTAAAATTTTTATTAATTTTTTTAGAAAAAAGTTCTTAAAACAATTTCTAATTAAAATTGAGCTGAGAATTTAGGTATAAGTCCTTGTTTGTACATATTTGTACAATATAAAGTCATTTTCGTGGTCATTTTTTCAATTTTGAACTCACAATTTGCCGCGCAAGCCTAATCACAATGTGTTCAAATAGCTTTATGTTTAATATAATTTATTTTAGTTTTTCCTAAAGTTTCATAAATTTTAAAACTTGTTTTATAATAAATAAATTTTGTAGAATTACATATAAAAAACTTATACTTATACATTGAGTAGTTCAAAAATCACATGAAAGATCAAACTATGTTTTGTAGTTCCTTCTTTGCACATTTTTAAGACTCCTGTGACCCCTTAACTGTACATGTTTGGGTTAAATAAAAAAAATCCCCCCATTTTCCCCCTCTAAAATATGTTTTATGATAAAGTTTAGAACCTATATAAGTTGTTTCAAGTGAAATCTCGTGCGTTAAAGTGCGTTTTTTAAAGTAAAGTTAATTTGTAGTGATCTCGCTCTCAAACAATTCAGTGTGGCGCACGTTAACTCGAAGCACAGTGCGAGCGACGTCCTATGGACAAAACTCGATAGTGACTTTTTATTTGAGAAGTTAAGTGAATTTATTACTATTCTAGGAAAGTCATAGATTTGTACAATTGTAGTTTTAAGTCCAAAATAAATATACTTAAAGCGTTAAAGTAATATTTTATGGAAAGTTAAGAAAATAAGTGTTACAAAATTAAAATATTTTGGGCATTTTTAAGAATCTTTTAATATTTTTATTGGTTGAAAAATATACATTAAAATTTGAACTTTAAGATTAAATAACTAAAAAAGAAACATGTATACAGTGATTCATTTCACCCGCAAAATAAACCCATCACTACAAATGGTTTGTTTTGATTTTGAAAAAAGGACAGGTGGTTTTTCCAGATTCACCGCACCACCTAAAACAACAAAGAGTTGTTATCTTTTCGAATGAAGTTGCCAGACGATTCTTCGAATACTACAGTGTTTCTGCTGGAATTACTGGAATCGATGAAGTACTAATTAAACGGTTTGGAATTATTATGCAAACACTGGCAAGTGGCTTTAGTATCAATAAAGATTAATTCAGTAAATTTTGTCTTGTAACTGCTGAACGCTATGTTAACTTGTATCCCTGGTATCCAATGCCAGTAACTGTTCACAAGATTCTAATCCATGGATCAGAAGTAATTTCGAATTTTTTAATACCCATAGGGCAGTTGATAAAAGAGGCACAAGAAGCCCGTAACAAAGAATTTTAAATATGCAGAAGAAGTTTTACGCGCAAGTGCTCAAGAACAAAAACGAACGAAGACATATTAAATTATTTGCTAATTTCATCTGACCCTTTCATTTCGAACTTTAAGAAAAGAGCCTAAAAGAAAACTCAGACATTTTTCGAAAGATACTTTGGTTAGAAGGTCCAGTAATAAAATCTGCAAGCACCTCTTCTGATGATGACTCCGAATGTGAAAGTGATTGAAAGTAAGCAAATTCTAAGATGTTGTTAAAGTCATAAGGAGTTATTAAAAAACAGTTATGTACTCAAGAAGAGTTTAAAAACTTCATATTTCTTTTAAATCGGTATAAATTAATGAATATACATTTATTTAATCCTAATTAGTTTTTAAAAAACTTTTTTTAAATAAAATGTCGGAATTTCTGCAAAACTATGTAAGCAGAATTTTTATTAATGAATATATATTTTATTTACTTTGACTCAATTTTGTTCTTAAAATGCTTCATAAAACATAATCTAATAGTTTATAGTTCGTTTAAAATCCATTAAATACTTTTGGCAACCTTTTGCGAGTTTTGCCCCACTGTGCGACGTCTGCAAAACGGCAGTGATAACGCCAATTTGTTTATATGAGTATTTAAACATACGCTTTGGCTTGCGCATTTTTTTTTTCATTTACCATGGTCCATTGTACTCAAGTTCTATTTTTCATACTACTTTTTAAATTGACAGTATGTGTGGAATCAAAACTTAATAAATTATTTTACGTTTAATGGAAATTAAATTGATGTTTAATGTAAATTACACATTTCAAGTGTTGTCAATGTATTAGGCTTAAAATTTAAAAAAAATAACCCTAATCAGACTTCAAAACAGAGTAAAGAATTTTTTTAACTTTCTTTTTATTTAGCTTTTAAAATTAAGTATTCAAATAATTTTGCAATAATTGAATTCAACTTTTACATGATAAAAACTATAACTAAATAGCTTATTAAAGAAAAAAAATATTTTTTGAAATATCTATGTTAATAAGAAATTTTTTTCTGAAGTTTTAACAATTCTATTTGATACACTGGTGATAAGGAGTATCGAAAAAGAAGCTAATATCAAGGAAAAGAAAAACTTAAACACGAAAGTTCTGCTTTAGTTTGAGCTAAAAAAATATTGGAAAAACTTTAGTTTCTAGTACAAAGAAAAATGAAACCGAGGGTTCCAGAAGCGTTTCGAAAAATATTTATTAGAAAGTTCAAGTGATTCAGAAATTATGTCTGATGTATAAATACAGAATACAGTGATGAGGAAATTATTTCACCGCATGATGCAAATTTTGATACCGAATTAAAAGTCGCCGTATGCTTTGGTCAAATTTTTGACAATAAAGACAGTGGTTCATTTTGATGAATTTATAAAAAATACTTGACAGTGATTGCGTTCTTGTGCGAGATTCATGCGACAAAAACCTAATCAAAATATGTTCATTTTCTTCGTCATTGTTGATGAATCCATTGAAAGCGTGAAGGATGTTGTAATGAGTCTCCCAAACCACCATTTTCCTTCACCCCATTCTCTCTGTGTCACCAAACCTCAAAATGAAAATTAAATTGTCTTCACATATGCTTATTTAAACATATATGAAAGTAGGACTTGCATTATATTCGAGGCTGAGGTGCGTGAAACTGAGCGTGAAGAGGGATTTCCGGGGCGCCACGATATCCCAGATGCAATGTGCGCTGTTTGGGTAGTAGTTCGGGTAATTGGGGCTCATGATCGTGCCCCGGTCTCCATTAAGCACTCCACCGCAGGCATCTGTTGGGGAGAAAACAGAATTAGAGAATGTGTTGTAAACACGAAGTATGGAGAACCTTCACAAGAATTGTGTGGCTCGTTTATTGCAGTTTGTGGTTTAGCCGCATCGTATCCCAAGTAAATAGCTCAAACCAAGAAAAACTAAATTTCTGTAGGTGATTATACAACAGTGCTTATTTCACATTAAAAAAAAAAGTGCTTAATAATAAGTCCATTGTTAGATTTTGTCTTAAATTGTTATGAGATTTCGCATATTATAGAGTAATTAAACCTTTAAATCGTATATATGTTCTCCCGCAAGAAAATAGTTTTTAATTGATACTGTTACATGTGTGGAAAACTAGAAACAGTTAAACCGAAAAACCATTTTTGGCCTAAAGTGGAACTTAAAAAAATCTTCGGATTTTTGGCTAAAAAGGTTTTTAAGTAAATTAAAGTAAAAACCTATTTTTAAAAGAAAGAAACTAATCATATTTGAAAAGGGTTCATGTTGTGAAACACACAACTTCTTATAGAGGTATTCGGTTTTTGGAAACTAAAGGTGTTAAAGCAAAAAATTGAACTATTTAGTTCCTTTTAACCCTACCAATGCAATGTAACACTATTGTTTTTCAGCCTGCAAATAAAACCATATACAAATTGATACTTGATTTGTTTCATAATAACATGTTATGAGTGATGAAAACGTTTATATCATAATAGTTGTGGATACATTAATAAATTGTTGGGTAATTCATATTAGTGATGCAGTATCTGTTTTGGTACATAGCATCATAATGTGAGTGAGACATCGAAAAATACAATTTTACACTAATTTAGGGTGACGCATTTGGAGACATATCACTTTCAGTATTAAAACATTGTAAAGTTTCTAAGATTGTTTTTCTGGTATAGTTCGAAAAATTTGATGCATACATGTGTTAGAATATAAGTCGAGACAGTTAATCGAATTTTTATTCTATGAAATTTTGCTTATAAGTATAGAAGAAATACTTTTAGGGACAACAAAAACTCTCTCCTTACAAAGAGATACGCTCAGTGGGGCTAGCTCTAACCTATGTTTAAGTCCGATGTTTAGCGACTTATATATGCAATATTTTGAATATTAATTTAATTTAATATTTTAAGTAATTTCCTTCCCTTTTTTTACACAAGATACGTTGATTGTATTGCCTTAATGAACAGAAATTGTTTTGGTTTGATTAATGTCAATTATTAATTTCATTGACCACAATATTCAGCTTTCCCATGAAATAGAAGACAGTAAACAGCAGCATCCTTGAAAGCCTTGATGACTATTTCTCCATCGATGTGAGTAGAAAACTTTCCGCTGTTCCTCTCCCCCACCCCTTCACATTACTTCACCCCTTCACATTACTCCTGAATTAAAATATTTCCAAGACAAAACTGTCAGGTCCCTTAAGCTAATTTATTTTCCATTTTTAAAAAGGCAAATGGTCCATCTTTATCCCTTACCATCTGTATATTTAAATTTAAGTTATAAATAGTTTTGCCTTACTTTCCCTAAAATCAGTTTCCATATAGGTCGAATTCGCAAGCAATTTCAGTTCGACATGATTTTTACTCCTGAAAATAAAACAAGATTCACTAACCTTAAGCAGCATATATTGATAATTTTAATAATTTTGGTATTTATCACATTACATGTCAATATGGTTTATCATAAATGACAAAAAACCAAACTAGCCCTCCAAATCCTCCAGGAACACCAAAGTTAAGTTTAAAAAAAGGGTGTGTGTGTGTGGGGGGGGGGGGGGGGCTAACCCTATTCTTAATATCCCGAATTTGTTAGGATTTTAACCAATTTTTCGATTTTATTTCAGCAACAATAATCAAAAATGCCATTTCCCTATGTTCAGTATTTTTTAGTACATGTTCGAACACAGAGACTTTTTTTGTTTAGTCATTTTTAGGTTCGAACTGAACCATTGTTTACCTACACAAGACTACGTTTAAAGGATACAATGTTAAGGTATCCGATCACCTTTTTTCAGCAAAAATCGTCTAAATATCCAACATTTTTTTTTTAAATTTTAATATAAAATTAACGTTTAGATTTTTAAATCTGTTTCATTTTAGTTTAAGCACTTAAAATTATAGCACTTTAAAGCTTTTTTTTTTTGCTTGTTTTTGCATTTTTTTTTCAAAACGCAATACTCATTACCCGCAAAACATAAAAACTGAAGTTCTTTATTATCAATTGCTTCCAAATTTTTAAAGTATTTTTGTAGCAATATTACGAAGGTTTTGAACTGGAATCTTGTGAAACTGTTAAGAATTGGATATTTAAAACCATTTATATGCTTGCTCTCCCTTGCTCACTAAAAAATGTACAAATACTGAAAAAAATATTTTATGATTCACTTATTTAAAACTATTTTTATAATCATAACTGATAATAGATCAACGTCATGGTTGGAATAGAATTTTCAGAAACTTGCTGTCGGCAAACTTTTTTTGGTTTGTTCATTTTTAGATTTGAACTGAAACATTTTTTTTTTACCTACACAAGATTCAGTTTGAAGGAAATGATGTTGAGTAAACCAGATATCATATAATTGAAATAAATTCTGTACAATTGGTAAAAAAATTGGTTCTCCGTTAAAAGTGTCATAATGTTAGTTTTATTTCAATGAATGATTTTTCTACGCTAGGACTGTTGATAGCTAATTGCCTCTACTGAACATAGTTTTCCTAATTAACTAGCAACACGCTATGGACATAGATTCTGGGAAACTTTTCTCATCTTTAATAATTGAGATAACTTAGTAAACAATATTCTCAGTAGTACTTAATTTCCTAGTGTCGGAAAACAATTATTCAATTTTTTTGGTTTTGGTAGTTTATTTTTCGTTGTTTTTAGTTTTCCTTTCCTTAAACAACATTGGGTTTTGAATATCGTTGTTTTTATAGTCGACGAAATAGCATTTTTTATCTTACACCAGCGGGTGACCGAGCTCTGCTCGGAGAAAACAGGTATCGAAGCTAACTCGAAGATTTAAATTTTCAATTGCGATTTATCAAAACAATACATACCATAAGAAAATCTGTGAAACCATTGGTGAAAAGATAACCAGTTAAAGTTAATGTGACCAGATTTTCAAAATCAAAAAGTGGGACACTCCATCACCCCCCCCCCCCCGGTGTATTTTTTAAGTATTTTTTATGCACATAATAGTCCCTTCACACAATTACACACTTGGTATAAGAAAGATAAGGAAGGCGTGTTCAACAGAAGCAGTGGTTCCAGGCAACTCCGTTAATTCCAGTCAATTCCAGGCAACTCCATACTCCACCAATTTGTTGATGACTTTAACTTCATTTAACAATTTCTAAAGACGTCATAGCGTTTTACAACGATTATTCATAAAAAAAAGTCTATTTTATTTATAATTTCCTCGTTTTTCGGGACATTGCGGGACTTTTACAAAAAAAGCGGGACGTTTTGGCGGGACATTCGGCCCGCGGGACAGTAACACAAAAAGCGGGACTGTCCCGCCAAAAGCGGGACGTCTGGTCACATTAGTTAAAGTGCACCATTGTAAACAAAGTTAGAGTTTGGAAAGGGAACTATTCTATACAAAGGTAAAGTTTTAAAAGTCATAGGAAATGAAATGTAATTGATAATTGCCGTTTCGTTGAAAAGCAACGAAAATGTCGAAATGTGGTAAACATTCCATTTCATACTTCATTCAACTCGATAGGTATAGCAACCATACGTTAAATTTTCAAGATCGCCAAAAATCGCCAATGAACAGAATAGAACTAAAATCGTCTGCTGATTGGAACTAAAAAAAATATTCATGTTACCATTTCTGTAAAACTCAATAAAGTTTAAAGCAAGGTTGAATTTATTTAAATTTGAAAAATTAAAATCTTAACTAAACATTTATAGCTTAAGTAGAGGCTTATAGCTTTAGCAGATGGCATCAGGAAAGAAGCCATTATGGCGAACTAATGAAGTTTGAAAATATCCTATCTGTAACTCCGAACTGCTTGACCGTAGCGCTTCAAAACTTGTGCCAATCGATTCGTCGTGGCCAAAAACCCCAGACCCCTAAGTTTACCGGAGTTTATTAATTCTGGGGCGATTTTCGACTTGGGTCCAATTCCTCGTATTATAGTATAAGATATAAGATTAGAGTTTGGAAAGGGAACTATTCTATACAAAGGTAAAGTTTTAAAAGTCATAGGAAATGAAATCATGAAATGTAATTGATAATTGGCGTTTCGCTGAAAAGCAACGAAAATGTCGAAATGTGGTAACATTCCATTTCATACTTCATTCAACTCGATAGGTATAGCAACCATACGTTAAATTTTCAAGATCGCCAAAACTCGCCAATGAACAGAATAGGACTGAAATCGTCTGCTGATTGGAACTAAAAAAATATTCATGTTACCATTTCTGTAAAACTCAATAAAGTTTAAAGCAAGGTCGAATTTATTTAAATTTGAAAAATTAAAATCTTAACTAAACATTTATAGCTTAAGCAGAGGCTTATAGCTTTAGCAGATGGCATCACAAAAGTAGCCATTATGGCGAACTAATGAAGTTTGAAAATATCCTATCTGTAACTCCGAACTGCTTGACCGTAGCGCTTCAAAACCTGTGTAAATCGATTCGTCGTGGCCAAAAACCCCAGACCCCTAAGTTTACCGGAGTTTATTAATTCTGGGGCGATTTTCGATTTGGGTCCAATTCCTCGTATTATAGTATAAGATTTATTTATAGTTTTATGCAATGCATAAGGTACTTCGTTTAAATAACAAACAACTGTATGCCTTAAAGATCTATTAACTTTTCTTATGATTTTGACAAGGTTTTTTTTAATTCTTATTAAAAACGCAGAGGGTTTTGTAAATATTTTTTGCTTTGTATGCTTTTTTTACAAAATGTAACTGAAATTGTTAACATCATAGATGAAATCAATAACCGTAGCAAACTTGAGCGAAGAACATTGAAAATTTAATAGAAAAACTTAAATAGAAGATTTAAAAATATTTTTTTTTATAAAATACATTTTTTTTATATAACATGCATTTATTTTTTATGAAAGGTGCATTTATTTTTGTTACATAAATTGCATTTATTTTTATATAGAAATACTGTCCGTGGTATGTTTATTGAAAATCGAGAGACAGTCCAACTTTATCAAAATAAAAACAAATTTATGTCTGGTGCACTTTCATAATACAGTACATTTGTTGTGAAAATGAAAAATATGTGTTAGGGAGAGGGGACACTAATGATTTTAAATGATTTTTAATTATTTGTTTTTAGATACTATTAATTTATATTCATATAGTTGATGGATATATTTTTAAACATCAGAAATAGTTCAAATAAACAATCATATTTGACGTTATGATGTATGTGTGAAAAAGCAGTTCACACACACACAAATGTACTTTATTATAAAAATCATATTTTAATGACAGTTATGCGATAGTTATAGAAATAATTTAAATACTTGGAAGATTTAAATATTAAAAAATATTACTAATTTTAAGAAATATCTTCAAGAAAAATATGGATTTGGAGCACCAAAATTGCTGTTTGGGGGAAATCATGCTTATACGAGTTGCAAATTTGTTATAATGTGTTATTTATTCAAAGTTTTTTATTATCTGTTAAATTTTAAAATAGAACAAAGTTCAATATGTTCTAGAATAACCTGTTTTACTTTAATCATAACTGAAGTTCTTATAGTAAGAAAATACGTATAGCCTAAAATATTATAGAAGATCATTCGATGAAGTCATACCTTTTAACAAAAAAAAATAATTTCTCAAATCGGACATTTAGAACATATATTATAACAGGTTCTCATTAAACGAATGAACAGTAAACAGAGAAAATGCACTAAAAGCTTATAAAGAGACAGAAAAAAAAGCAAAAAAATAGATCTTTCATGTCATAACTTTCCAACAAAAATTGAGAATCAGCGATTGGAATGGAATTTTAAAGGGGGGTGCTGACAAACATGCGAATGAAAATCTCAACGATGTTAATACCTACATTCCATGCATTTTGTTAAAATTCTTTCGAATTTGAAAAAAAATATTTAAAAAAAGGAAGCATGTTATATATCATTCAAATAAAACTAAGTATTTTCATAAAATTAAAAGCTATCGATTTGGAACACAAAATTAACGTTTTGAAAAAATCATAAGTTAATGTTCTTTATAGTAAAAAAAAGTTGTCTTATTAGTCTTTGTAGTTTTTGTTATAAAAAATAATAATAACTCATATTTAATAAAAAATACATACTTGATAGGTTTACTTGTAAAATGACAAGTAAAATGGTGAAATAAATCACTGGTATCCAAAGTCGAGTGGAGGACGCCATTCTTTTGATTCTGTGTATCCAAGGGACGAACAACGTTCAAATAAATCAGTGTTTAAATAAGAAATAAGTCTTCAAGAGGACTGTGCGAAGACAGAGACATGTGATAAAAAAAAATTAGACTAAACATTGGAAATTCCACAGCAGCTGCTATCAGATGACTATCGAAACACTCTGTGAGCTTGGCGCAAAATATTAGGATATATTTCAATGCCAGATACAGTTAAACGTTAAACAATTGAGACTGGCTTGTTTACATATGCATTTGGTACAAATGTATTGATACCAAATTAAAAAAGGAATCTTCTGAGCATAACTTTGAAAATGAATGAACGGCGTTTTTATAAGCTGTACTGATATTTTTAATGCCAAGAATAACGAAAAGTCGCCAAAAATAGGGTCGTTTATTCTTTATATAGTTGTTTGTCCTTCTGCTAGTAATTTCTTTTAACTCTAAGATACTGAGTCTGGCTCCAATTATCAAGTAGTTGATTGAAACCTAGTTTATCTATGAGGTTTCTTAGCTCTTATAGTGAGGAATGACAAATTCTTATAAATATTTTGATACCATGTGAATTGCAACCATATATAAAAATCTAAAGGATGGGTAGATAAGCAATGGCAAAGTTCAAACTTGTTTTTATTCATGGCACTTACATGTAACTTTTCAATTAACACCTTGGCTGCCGAGATAGCAAAGGTAAATGTGCATCGATTGAGGCTGATGTGAAGTAGAAGAACATCCTGCTTTTCAAACCAGTTCGTTACCATGGAAAAGAACTAGCTCTTCTTCATTTTCGAAAAAGTAAAAATCTAAGTTCGAGATCGAAAAAATTACAAGGTTAGGTTGAATTAACGTCGTTAACTAAAGCTACACGGCAGCTAGTCAGAAAAAATAAGAGGACATGTTCTTGGATCTCTCCGACCAGGTAACTCATCATCTGTTACTAATTATTGTATTGAAAGCCAATTACCAGATTCGTTTCGATGATTCACTTTCTGACTATGAAATCATCAATAAATTTTCATAATTCATATTTTTGGGATTTTTTTAATACAAAAAAATTAAATAGACTAAATGTATTATATTATAACTAGATAGTTGAGTATTGTAATTCCATGTAAAATTATCCTGTCTAGTGTAAGTCCACGTTTGTAAAAGTGAATATCCCTACAACTTTTAACATTAAATGAAAAAATGTGGAAAAGTTGAATTACACTCCTAATAACTAAATAATGTAATGAACTTTATTTAATTTAATTCAAGTTTTAATTTAAGAAGCTTCGAATCTCCTTCAAATTGTGACTTACACAACAGTTACATGGAATTAGCCAATTACAAACTAGGGTGGTAGGAACACATAAATTCCGGCTTGTATGCTTGGTCATAGGCCCGCTTATAAGCCTTTAAAGTGAGGCAGAAACATAAACTTTTATTGCTATTTTTAAATCGTATTTCTTACAAAAGTGTCTTGGCATCTGCGTGTAATGTACTTCAACGTGAGGGCATTATCTATCAATCTAATCCAAAGTGACTGGCATTCAACGTGTCAACATCCTTACATAATTATGGCTGTATAAAATTTGTCGTCAATAAATAAAAGATACACTTCGCAATAACACAAAAACTGTACAAGCTTTAAAATCTAAGTATGGCAATTCATTAGTAACAACTGGGATTACTAGGTGTCAATTAAATACCATACAAAAAGGTTGGTAGTTGGTTGGTATACATATATTTTCAGGCTTGTGTGCTTGGTCAGAGACCCGCTTATAAACCTTCGTCAAGTAAGACAGTCACAACAAACACACTCACACACATACACACACATGACAGATGCTGCCATATATCACGCGCCACCTCTACAATTTAGACATGTTCCTGAAGGGAAGGGAAATAGTTTCCAGGGAACTGTATTCGTGGGAAACTGTTCAATGACGGCCCTCTGGACATTCGGACCCAACAGAATTAACGAGCACGTACTCCGCATATACTCGGTGTGTCTTCAGCGCCCAGAACTCGATCACGGGACCTTTCGATCCGGAGACACTGACCACAGGGCTCCTCAAGGCCCAAAAAGGTAGGTAAAAGAGCTAGATTGTGTAGGGGAGATTGGGTACGGTTGTGCCAGTCGCCATATTAGCTATGCCGTAAGCATATATGGAAACTCTACTCGCCGATGGGCCCAGGCCACTCCCCCGAGTGACGTAGGCCGAATGATGTAAGACATCTGTGACGTCATACAGTTTCGTGACGCATGCCTTGAGTGCTTGAGTTGAAAATTGAAACTTACAAAAATTTGCTTGTGTTCTTGTGTGGTCGAAGAATTGTTTTGGTTGAAGAATCTGCTGCAATTACCGATTTAACAGAATGGCAAGTTCTCGTTTTTCGTCTCAAACGAAGCCTTGCCAATAAATTTTAAGAATCAAATAATTGAAACTAATCAAGACAGCGTTACTATTCGAAGCAACTTAACATGTATTGCAGAAATCAACGACTGGGTAGCCAGATTTGGTGAACTAACGAATACAAAGTGGAACTCAAGAACTTCCTATCCTTCGGGACAGAGAATTGTCTGCAGGTCAGTGTAAAATTATTAATTCTGTCACTTGTATTTTTAAAATGGATGTATTTTAGTTCAGTTTTATTAAGCACTAAATTATAGTTTAGTTTCTTGTAACAGTGATTTTTTTTAAAAAATTCTTGTAACACTTTTTTTTTTTTTTGAATATTTCCATACTACATGCTTATTATTTTCTAAGTAAAGTCAGGTAAAATGTTAAATAAAGATCATAATTTAAAAAAAAAACATGTTTTTAAACTGTACATTTCTGCAAGTATTTTTTGACAAGAGTTGTAAAAAAATAAATTTGTCTTTTCCAGTAAAAAATTTGTCTGCCATCATAGTGGGTTCCAAAAAGTCCCCAGAGATCAAAACAAAAAAATCATTTCAAAGAATGCTGATTGCCATTCTAGCATTTTTATCAAGGTGAAACTGGACACTTACAAAACAAGAAAAGTAGATGATTTTGTGAAGGTAAGTCAGCATTTTTGATAACTATAAATAGCTGTTTTTTTTTAACCCACTGTACTTACCAATTATTGGTAATTAAATTAAATCCAATTTATTACACCATTATTATCATCTCTTATACCTAGTAGTCTGGGGGTACAAATGAACTTAAGGTTGTGAGAACCAAAATCTGTATGTTGATCTCATCGAGAACTTGAGGTTTTACCTTTGAATACAGCCTTCAATTCTGAAATCCTATAAATGATTTGTGCAGTTAAAAATCCCAGAAAGAAAAATCTCACTAGAGAGATTGTGCAGTTAAATCATATGTACTGTACATATTACGTCCAAACTAATAAGTTTCCATATATGCTCATATGTACTGTACATATTACATCCAAACTAATACCCTAGACAACGTTAAGTTCCTGTGCTGATGCAGGTGGTGACAAAAGGTACATAATTTGATCATGGTCTTTATATTGTATCCTACCGTAACAAAAGCTTACTTATTTCACATTTATTTCACAGTATTTTTAACTGTTTTCTCTATGACTAGTCTTACAATGTTAACTTCAAAAAAGTGCATAAATACTTATGTGTTTTAAATTTTTTGTTGTAGAATAGTACTAAAAGTTAAAGTATTTTGATAATATCTTGGAAACTTTTTTTATATTTTAAAAGTTAACAGCTGTTTATTATTTTGCACTTATAATAAATAAATTTAAAGTTTTATGGAAGAGTACAAGGGAAAAACTCCTTTGTGGAGAGGGAATCTGTCTGTATTGAGGTCTGCTTTGCCAGTAGTGGTGATTGAAACTGGTTTCTCTCTTGGTTCTTCTTTCGCAGTTCAAGCTTCAGACTATTGTCTTGTGTGAGTCTTGATCATCAAGATAGTAAATCTGTGCGCCATCTGATAAGAGCCAAGGTTAAACTGGTTTTTTTTACACCAGTGTAGGCGATGCCTTGCTGTCTTTGCCAAGCAGACATGATAGACAGACTCCCAGGATGAAGAGCTTCTTCTCTGTACTCTTCATATACTTTTGCCATTTCCTTTCCCATCCTATTTGTTACTTAATTTATTTCCATATCCTAGTTAGGATACAACTGATCTTTAAAAGATATTTTTACCAACATAAGTGGTGACCATATATTTTCATCAATGCAGTAGTGTTAAAGAAGCCCCAAAAAGATAATTTGAGGCAATCATATAATTTATTTTATAGTATTATTGTAGTTCCTGTCTACTCAAATGACCACCCAGTATAAATGAAACTTTAATTAAAACAAAAAAAAATTAACCAATAAAAACAACACCAAATACAAATTTAAACTAATTATTTTGTAACTTTTCAGGTTACAATGTAATAAATCTCTTGTCTGCCATGATTGAGTTGATTTTTTGTCGTACTGGAGCTTCAAGACAAGGCTATTGGCAACAGACGTCATAATTTAGAACCACAGTCAAGTGAAGAGCCGATACCCAAGTAGGCACCCAACACAGCTTTTAAGAGACACATTGTACACAGCATTAGGACTTAGGAGCATATTTAACGTGCACCTTCAAGACATTCCACGGGTCCAAAGCAAGCTCCTATCGACTGGGCCCCCCAGCGTCACTGAACTGTTAAGACTTTGAATTGCCAATTTCATGTTACACATATAGTGATTTTTCTGCCAATAATTTTATTGATTACAAGATTTTGATTTAACAGGGAATTGATTCATGATTTTGATTTCTTTTATAGAGACAGAGATTGCTTTGGTTTATGAAATAGGTAAATATTTTAAAACTCTAAACCTGTCTTCTGAAGGTTATTTTTTTTACATTAGTATATATTTTCATAGTAATATTATTGTCAAAATTAAAATCTTGTGCATTGAAGATAATGCTTCAAACTGTTATCCATTTGTATTATAAACTCGTACTTTCTGTGTAAAGCAATTTAAGTTTAGTGTTTTACATTGACTGTTTGTCAACAAACAATGACTGTTGTTGTTAACTAAGCAGGAATCTGATTATGCGCTATTTTGTAATTTAAGCTTGCTTTTGAAACATTTTTTAAAACTTGTAACAAAATCAAATACCTTTTTATAGTCACTGTGTCAATTCATACGCTATTGCTGTCAAAGCACAACACATAATTTGCATTTGGCTTTTTTTGTTTGTTCGTATATTTAAAATGTGCATATTTATTTTTTTACCATTGTGCTGACACTGTCATACACACTTTTAAACTGTGTGTTTATTTAACATATTTCATAGCTTAATAGGGTTCAAAGAATACAAAGCATTTCACGAGAATAATTCCCATTACCAAGTCATTGCTGGTTGTCTTGTAAATAAACCTTCCATGTCTCCCAATTCTTGCTTTATTTTTCTTAAGAGAAGGATAGGAACACATGCAGAACATTACTAATTATAATCTTATTTATACTTGTAAAGCAGTACGTTACAATTATGTGTTATAACTAGGTAAGGCACTAGAAGATTTTAAGTATATTTTTGAGCCTTGTCTATCTTGAATGCAAGCTTTGAAAGCATTTTCCTCCCCCTCCTGACTTGTGGTTTTCTTCGAAATAGCGTGAGCGTGTTTTCCCCCACCCTACTTTGGTATGAGCCTCACAACAGAACCTCAAACGCGTTAGGTTTACAAAAGCGATGCTCCACCCGTTCCCTAGAAAGCCAAGCGAAGGCATGGGGGGAAGAAAGTATTTTTGAAGCTGGCATTCAAGATAGACAAGGTATAATTAAGGGTATGTCACAAGAACAGTTGTAGCGTCATTTTGTATGCTTTAGCAGCCTTTTAATTACTAAAAAAAATTGCAAAACAAAATATTTTCATATTCTCATTTCATAACAAAGAGGTTTCTAAAAATTGAATATGGTGGGAAATAGTGTATTTTATCTAATATTTTAAGTGTACGAGTTTACTGCAAGGTCCTAAGCTGATTAAACTTAACATATTTTCTATCTTAACAAAAAAAAACCATTTCATAGTCCACCAGCCAATTTCCAGATAAATCTTACAGACTTACTCCCTATAGTAACACTTCATTGTTATTTTTCATAAGCAGTGGCATGCATTTTGCAGCAAATTTATTCTAAAATGCAAGTTTAAAATTTAAATGATTTTCAAAGAGGAAAAAAAGGTAGGTATAAAATTAAAGCAGAAATAAACTAAAACAAGTAATCAACTAAATAACAAGAAAACTCGAAACACAATAAACATAAAGCATGGTAATTTGAAAAAGATTAAATATGTCAGTAATCGCTGAACTTCATCAGGTTCAGTCAACGACCACTAACAGAAGATGATTTTTTCTGTTGGCCACATTGTGCAATTAGCACAATGCAACTTCTGTGGGCCAGTTGTTAGTGGTCTTTAGTGGTTAGTGGTTGTTAGTGACTACCCCCTGATGAAGTTCAGCGACTACTCACATATTTAATATTTTTCAAATGACCATCCTTTATGTTGTTTCTGTTACCATTTACTATGTTATAAAATGTAATTAAAACACTGACTCAACGTTTGAACTCTTTATAAACCAACAACTATAAGTACCCTACCTGCTAAAAAAAATTTGGCATTTCATTATTTTTTTATCTAATAACTATAACAAACATTTCTTAAGTTACTGTGATGCGATATGAAAAAAAAATATATATTCTACATAAATCAAAGTTTAAAAAAGAAGTTCCGAAATTAAAATCGCATATTCCTTAAATATTAATACTAAGCATATTACTTCCAAAAATCCAATTCTAGCTTTTTGTCCCTGAAATAGCAAGAAAAGATTTAAAAAAAAAACATTTTCGTGCTCCTCCGACGTTTAGGGGGGGGGGGAGAGACTGCGTTACGTCATTCGGCCTACGTCACTCGGGGGAGTGGCCTGGGCCCATCGGCGAGTAGAGTTTCCATATATGCAAACCGTAAGGAATACCGGGTTGGGTGTAAGGGATAAGGAGCAGCTTGCCTGCCCAAACATGTGCCACAGTAATCCATCAGTCATCGCACGACATTAACCCACCAGAGGCCTCGATTACTTTTTGACTGTCAAAAGTAACTATTTGTATTACATTTCTTTTCATAACTGTTATTATATGTGTACAGATAGAGCAATGAATTTTATCCTCGTTATAAGTTAGATTTAATAATGAAATACCAGTGATTACTTTGAATGTAAATTATTTTGTATTGTCATGGCGATTGTTTTTTTGCAAAAGAGTAGCCTGGGTACGGTTGTGACAACTCAGTAAAATGTATTTATTTTTCTTTTAGATGCATATAAAACGCCTTAGGATGGCAGAAAGGGCACAATGTGACCTAAGAAAATATGAAGAATCTTTTATAGAAGTAAAAGGTGGGATTTCATTACGAAGAGCTGCGAAAAATCACCAAATT
Source organism: Hylyphantes graminicola (assembly GCA_023701765.1). Classification (NCBI taxonomy): domain Eukaryota; kingdom Metazoa; phylum Arthropoda; class Arachnida; order Araneae; family Linyphiidae; genus Hylyphantes; species Hylyphantes graminicola. The sequence continues at coordinate 64,669,209 of CM043120.1, read as the reverse complement.
AATCGTATGTCTTTGTTACGATACATTTGCATCGATACAAGCTTCAAATTACAATATTTGTATGACAATATGCAAATTGTTATGTACATACACACCTATGAGCCACAGGATATATACAATACATTGCCGACGAAACAGGTGTAACTCAAAAAGATTTATTTGTGTTATATAAGAACATGTATATATTTTTTATGTAGATAAGATATTTTGTGCATTTTAAAAATACTCATTTATATTTATTTGTTTTGTATTTGACATGGTTACAGCAATGTATAATTATAAATATTTAGTTAACTTTTTTGATGAAAGGGATAATATGAAGAGTTTTTATTAATAATTGTAAATTAATTTATAATTATTTAATTTATTAGTTTAATGATGAATTAAGTGTTATTATTATAAATATTGAATTTATAGTTTCTAAAGATGATGCAAAAAGAGTGATTTGATACCATTTTAGTGTATTTTTTTTACTTTGTCACAACCGACCCCGTTGGTTGTGACACTACTTCCTCTTTTTTCTAATTTCCTCTTACAAGCTAACTATTGTACTTAGGGACGCGATTTATTATTTATACGTAGACAAGTGTTGCATTTTACTATTAATGCAACTTTCACCCAGCTAATCGGCATACTAACGAATTTATTAGCGATCTAATGAAAACTGGCACAACCGTACCCAGTCTCCCCTACTTTGTGTAAACACTTGACCATCATGTTTATCAAGTTTTCAAACGAACTTGAACTCTTTAGAATGGTTGGCGAAATGGTACTACAAATTTTTTTCAGAACTTGCTGTTATCGGGGAATCGAAACCATGAGACGTGCTGGCGCGTCCTCGGCAGCCGACGTGTTAAAGAATACTTTAGTCGAAATTTTATCTTTTGAATGGACTTGGCTTATTTTAATGTTGTCAAGTTTAAAATGTTCTAAATATGTTTTTCTATTTACATTGCTTCTATTCAAGAACTAGAACTTAGCGGTAGAATTGTATGAGTATTTTTAATTATACATCAAGACAAACAGGACTCTAGCTAATCATCCAAGTCAGTGTTAAGCGTATTAGATAATGTTTTTTTATTAAGTTTTTTGGATAAAATTATAAAAATGTGCGGAGTTGCAAGCGCATATTGCTTTCTTTTTTAACATCATTGAACCATAATTGATTCGCCTTTTATGCATTTTTAAAGTTCAACTTACAACTGAAGAAGAATTTTCAGAAAGGATCCCAAACACTTTATAAGTAAGAAAGTTTTTTTATTTTAAACTAGCAAATTTATAACCGTACTTCGCACGGATTATAAAAATATCCAATCGATCCAAGTATGTGTACCATATTACCTGTTATGGGATCATCTACTTACGTTATTATTCCCGCTCATTATCAAGTATAAAATCCCGATTCATTGCCGTAATATTCTAAAATCAAAAATATGGTGTAAAATGCACTCATAAATGTCATCACAATTCCCTCATAAATACATAATACCTTTTAACTCTTTTGGCACATTTTGGGAGATAATTTGGCGAGAAAATAGATATAGCTACAAACACAATAGATATAGCTAATAAACATTTTGCCCATTTGGCAAATTTTAATAAATAATTGAGCGAGATTGCCAACGTATGTGGCGAAAAAACAAAAGTCATAAAACCCTTATATGCAGCTCCAGTGCGATGGCCTTTATCAACCATTATTGTTAGCAATAGCTAAAAAAACATTTTGCCCATTTGGCGAGTTTTAATAAATAATTTGGCGAGATTGGCAACATATTTGGCGAAAAAACAAAGACAAAAAACCCTTATCTGCAGCTCTAGGGCGATGGCTTTTATTAACCATCATTATTCAGCAATAGCTTAAAAAACATTTTTCCCATTTGGCGAGTTTTAATAAGCAATTTGGCGAGATTGGCAACGTATTTGTCGAAAAAATAAAAACATAAACCCCCCCCCCCCCCCAAAAAAAAACTCTAGTGCCATGGCCTTTATTAACCATCATAGTTCAGTATCATCATAGCTTAACTTCAGTAATGACTATACATTTATTTTAAATACGCATATTTGCAATCAATATAACCATCAATGAAAAAATCATCAACTAAACCCACACTATATCCTGGAATGCAGACTGGTCGGAAATACGTCACTTGAAACATATCAATTATTTTCAAATAAAGAATTTAGTTTATGAAAGTAATGGCAACACAAAAATAAACATTATCAATTTTATTTTCGTTGAAAGTTTATTTAATTTTTTTCAGCAGATAGCATCAGGAAAGTAAAAAAATGATCGGATTTGAGGCAAAGTGGTGTAGTTTTTCCAGAAAATTCGAAATTTTTTCTAAAAATAGAACATTGAGAGCTGAAAGTTCCCTATTCGTAACTTAAGTATGAAATACACTTTTGTGCCAAGTTACGAGTCAAGCAAATGCCTAGTTTTTGAATCTATAAGACACACACACACATATACACACAAAACTTCATTTTTATTAATATAGATTACGAATTATTTTTTATAAAATATTTCGAAATAAATATTCAATTTAAAAAAAGATTTTGTGAAATTTATTACAATATTTACTGTATTTTAAAGCATAAAGAACAACGGTGACGTGAATAAACTATTTAGTGTGTGACATATAGAAATTATATACCAAATACACAATTATCAAATTAAAAAAAAACTATTAAGCATTTTCTAACTTTGGTTTAGAAATTTAAAACTTAATTTATTTCTTACGATAAGTGTTCAATTTTTTGAACTGTATGTACTTTGTAGAAATGTTATGTTGTTCGTCATGTTAGCTTCCACACTACATTTTTACGGCAAAACAGATGAAGGATTTTTAAAGACCCGTCACCCACTTTTACTGCCCAAACAAAAATTTTATAGAGAAGTGTGATGCGCTAAAAAAAAGTAATCACATCGAAACTAAAAGTAATAGAAATTCTCCGAAAAAATTTATTTTAAAATTTCTTAATCACCGTTGTATGTATTTGGTATATAATTTCTATATGTCACACACTTAATAGTTTTATCCACATCACCGTTGTTCTTCATACTTTAAAATACAGTAAATATTGTAATAAATTTTACAAAATCTTTTTTTAAATTGAATATTTATTTCGAAATATTTTATAAAAAAATAATTCGTAATCTATATTAATAAAAATGAAGTTTTGTGTGTATATGTGTGTGTGTCTTATAGATGCAAAAACTAGGCATTTGCTTGACTCGTAACTTGGCACAAAAGTGTATTTCATACTTAAAAAAGACCCACAAAAACATGAAAAGTATATTTTCAATCTTAGTAAAACCATCATTGCCGCTAAAAAAATCGCATGAAAAACTTTATTTATATTTAATAAAATTGTAAGGAAAATTTATTTGTGTGATGTAATTTCCTTTAGAATGATTTCTTAATATATATCACAATGACATATGCGAGGGCTATGAGTCTTCATAATGCCTCTTGGAAAATTCCTCCAGTGCACCACTGGTACCAAGGCAAGCGACCCGGAGAGGCTTGATCCCTAAAGCGCTGCAGAAGCGACCAGACGGCCATTACGAGACTTAAAAGTGGACACATTAGATCTCTGTGTTACACGAATGGGAAGAAGACCTTTCCTATCTGCCCGAAGTGTTCCAACAAACAGGCGGCACCCGACCACATCCTGGACTGTCTGGGACTTTCCAGACACGATTTGTATGAAAATCCAGTCATGGTCCTAGACTTTTTACGAGTGACAAACATTATAGACCTAGTTTAGCTCTGCTAAACCAAGGAGATAAGCAACAACAATGACATTATTTTGTGGCTCGAATTTTAGAATTAAAAAAAAGGTTTGTGACAGAATCCGCCTAATAGGCTACTTAAACACGACTTTGAACTAAACAGGAAGCACTCTATTCAAAACAAGAGAAAGAAATTCGCCAAACAATGCTTTTAGCAAGTTCTAATTTTATAAACTTTTAAACAGCTCCATTACGTATGCTCATTTAACTTTTTTTCGCCGCTTTCATTAATAGTATTTATCGTTTGCTAAATTTGTTAAAAATTCGAGGAATGATGTAATTTTTTTTAACTGTAAAAATGGAAGCGAAGCTAATCATGTTCTCATTTAACTGTAAATTATTTTGAAAATTGAAAATAAACACGATTTTTAAAGGAAAAAATATTTTTTTCTATCCTTTTTAAAATAAACATCTTTTAGTCACAATAATATTCCATTTACATTATTTTTTTTTTCGAAAATTCAATTAATATTACCTATAGTTTGTTAAATTAAATGGTAGTTTGAATAGTAAATTATTAGAAAAATTTTGTGCTTTAAAATACTTTTATTGTGATATATACTGTTACAAATTTCCAAACTGATTTGTATCAGATAAATAAATATTTCTTCATGTTTTTTTAATTTGTTTTTAATCAAGTTTCTCGTGCTTTTGCCAAAGTTGCAACGTTAGGAATATTGAGTAAAATATAATTGATTTGTTATTTAACGGTAGATTAAAGATTAGTTAGTTTTAAAGGTCTATTCAATTTAATTCTATTCACAACTTTTAATGAAATGTGCCGGATATTTTACTTTAGTATGACGCGACTTTAAATAATATTCCGTAATAGTCTTAATCATCTTATCCATTCCTCTTTTGCAATCTAAAAGACATTTATTAAGAAAATATCAGATATTTTTTTGCATAAAAAAATATTTTTTATTTTCGAAATAATGTAAAGTTAAATGGTATTGTGATAAGTTCCGCTTTCATTTGTACAGCAAAATTAGTACATTATAACTCTTCGAACTTCAAACAAATTTAGAAAACAATAAAGCTAATAAATAAATTTAATTAATGAAAATAGTCAATTATAATGTTTAAAATTGTAAATGGAAATATTACTTATGATGTCACGCTCTCCATACTGCGATTTCATGTTTTTTTTTTTTCTTTTACAAAGTGTTGAAAACAGTCCATTAGAACTAGCCTTGAGTCATGTTTGGCAAATTTCGTAATAAAGTGTATAAATTCGTTTATAATTTTTTTTGAATTTTATTATTTTTATCCCTAATTATCAAAATATTTTAAATTGTATTTGAGTTATTGTTAAGATTATTAGTCGCGTTCAACATGCGGATTTCTAAAAGTGCTTTGATCTAACTTGCTGAATTCCGTTTTCAGAGTTAAAGAGCATAAGTTTATTGATTATCGGCTTTTAAAAGACTGTAACAAGTACTACATCATAATTTTAGTGCACTTCTCAGTGAGTAGAGGTGTGGTAAAGTACAGCTGGGGAAAAAAACTATCTGCCCCTTGTTACTCGGCTGCTATTAAACAGGATATTTCCTGCAAATAGTCATTTTTTTGGTAAAAAGCGTAAGAAATCGATGACTGGCATAATAAATTTCCATAAAGGGTCGTCTACATATTAAAATGAGTAGGAGAGACCTTGGCTAGTTTTCCCACCAAGCTTTATACAAGAAATAAGACATTAGAAGGCACTCTATATAAATGGCTGCTAATGAAACAACCTGTTTAATGTCAACGACAAGAATTTTTGCTCAAATGGTGTTGTAATGTTGTCGTTAGCGCTTTTTTCTGTTCAAACCTAAATAAAACGCACTTTTATTAAACTTCATAATTTTTTGTATAAATGCGTATAGGGGAGAGCGGGGTAATCCCGCCACCCCTTGTATCTCGCCTGAGGTGTGCGTGGGAGGGGGGCTGTAAGCGCTGACCTGTAGCAGGAAACAAAGTAATTTGTAGTAGAGCAGTGAGGTGAGTTGGTGTACAGTTATATAAAAAAAAGTTTTTAGTGATTTTCATCTAATTTTGGGCCTTCTGAAATTAAGAGATAAGTGACTGTTATCTCTAAGTTAGATAAATCAGTTATACATTGTGACGTTGCCGTCCTCATGTGTTGTCCTTCCGTGGGCTGTTTTATCATGTAGCTCTAGTTTTGAGGAAAAATGCCAAGCTGATTTTAGTTTTTCGGAAGTGGCGGCACGTGAGGAACGGCGGTTGGAACCGGCTGCTGGGTGTTTCTTCTCGGCAGATAACGCGTGTTCTCCCTGACGATTTTTGGTGGCTCGCAAGCGAGCAGATATTATTGAATTTCTTCTGATATTATTGTTGATAGATTTCAGACAGAATAAGCGTGATGAATTTATGATTCTAAATAAAACAATGTTTTAAATTTGAAGCTGTTCATTGAGTTGCATCTGGGATTTTCTTGGTCTACGCCATTTACCTTGGTCTACGCAAAGACTACCACTTTTGTAATCTTCAAGCAGTACGCATCCTGACCTTCCAGGTTGTCCCTTGATGTACGGGCAATCTACTACTCGAAAAGGTTTTGGAGATCCTTGCAAGCCTGCCTCTCCGCCACATGGTGCTCCGTGACGGGAACGGACCTGGAGTTTCTGAACTTTCGCTGTACACAAGTATTCGTCAATTGAGACATTTGCATTTTAACTGATTATTTGTCATTTTTTTAAACATTTTAAACGTTTAGTCTTGATGGATATAAATTTTTATAATTATATTTAAAAATTGTTTTAATCATTGTGTTTTTAAAAAATTTTATACGGGATAGCCTTACTATCTTCAAAATTAGTGTTTATTTTACAATATTTTTATGTCGTCATACTATATTACTTTCTGTTGCACAATGTTTGTTATTTAGGTACTGAAAAGTGATTGTGCATTTTGGTCTTATTTAATATAGTGTCAATATTTGCTTTGTTGTTTTATGCCTCCTATTACTAGAAGTATGGCCAAAGCAAATAGCATTGGGATAAATACAGATGTTTTTCGATCATTTAATTTTACCATACCACTTTTCTCGGGTGAGCCGGACAAAGTGAGTTGGTTTCTAAACCAGGTCAAAGACCTTAGGAATATTAATGGGTGGTCAGATGAGGTGGCTTTAATGTTTTTGAAGAGCAGGTTGGCTGGTTCTGCCCAGGAATGGTTTGCAACATCGCCGTCGTGCCATAATGCTGACTTTCAGGAATCCTGTGTTTACTTGCAGAATTTTTTTTCGGAAAGTAATACTCCTGCGGCAAATGTATTGGCTTTCCAAAACATACAATTAATACCCGGGGAGACCATAAAAAATCTCGCGCATAGAGTCGAAAAATTAGCCGTTAAAACATACGATACTATAAAGGACAGTAAAGCACTCAATAATATCTGCTCGCTTGCGAGCCACCAAAAATCGTCAGGGAGAACACGCGTTATCTGCCGAGAAGAAACACCCAGCAGCCGGTTCCAACCGCCGTTCCTCACGTGCCGCCACTTCCGAAAAACTAAAATCAGCTTGGCATCTTTCCTCAAAACTAGAGCTACATGATAAAACAGCCCACGGAAGGACAACACATGAGGACGGCAACGTCACATCCTCCCCTTCGACAAAATACAAAAAAATCATCAAAGTTCATAAGCTTAAAAAAATTACACAAATAGCATACTAATATAAAAACATTATACATGCACAAGGTACTCGACAATGAACACTCAGCAAAATACTACAACACCTAATATACAAAAAAAAACTTTCGTAAAATACCACACTTAATGTCTTCGGGGTCGAAAGTTATAGGTATGTCTAGGTTTCTCCCTCTCAACCTCAGTATCAACCAGACCTGGAGATCTACGTGGTGCCAAACGCAATCTGTTTATGTGAACTTTTAACCCAGTACCCGGGTTATCCAGTAGCTCTATAGTATAGTTTACCTCACTATCTCTCGAAATTATGGTATAAGGTCCAGAAAACCGGGGCTTAAACGTGTCCCGAGATTTTAAATATACAATATCTCCCGTTTCAAAAACTCTAAGACGTGACTCCCTTTCCTGTCTACCATTCTGCTCTACCTGTTTTCTCTCAAGAGTCTCATAAGCCGCCTCATAAGTTTCCTTTAATTGGCCAAGAAGATCCTTTATATAGTGAGCCCGATCTAGCTGTATAGACTGAACATTGGGATTGTAGGTGTCAAAAAAAAGGGAAAGGTTTCTTCCAAAATGAAGGAGGTTCGGGGGAAATCCCGTCGCGGAGTGGACAGAACCGTTGTACAAATTTTGGTGAACCAGCAACGCGTTATCAAACGACACCCCTCTCTCACACAAAATGATAACCGACGACTTTATCGACGTGTTTACCCGCTCACTCTGGCCATTAGTCTCAGGGTGTTTAGGAGTACTATGAACCAATTTAATTCCAAGAGACTGGTTAATCAAAGTAAAAACCTCTGATGTGAACTGAGTTCCCAAATCAGACAACACCACAGACGGTCGACCGTGAATAGATATATAAATAACCAACTTACGAGTGACAGCTTCCGCTGTTATACTACGCAGAGGATACAAAGAAAGGTGCTTAGAAAAGTGATCCAGTATGGTAAGAGCATAGCCACCTCCTTTAATTGGACCCAAAATATCCATAGATATAAAATCCCCCGGCATTCTAGGTATTCTCAATGACATGAAAGGTGCTTGAATAGGTGAAAAGGGTTTGTTCTTTATACACTGATCACAGGATAACACGTAATTCTTTGTATCCTTATACATTCCTTTCCAAAAATACCTCTGCGAGATAATCTCGTACGTTTTTTTGAGTCCGAAGTGAGATACATGGCAGATTTTCAAAATTTTAGCACGCAGCGATAAAGGAACCACCACCACCTCCCGATACTTATCCTTTTTAAACATTACCACTCCGTTATCAAGAAAAAAACCCTGAACCTTACCAGCCTCTACCAAGGAATCCGATTCAAGAATTCGCTTTACTTCCCGAACATGTACGTCCCCAGATTGCTCCTTCGCCAGTGTCTCAAAAGAAACCTCCATATCAGGATCCCTAGTCAATAAGGTACTGACGCTCAGATCCGGCACATTAGTATCAACAAAAGGCAAAAGAATTTGGGGCTCAACACTTGAAGTATGCGGGAGTCGCATTGGCTCCCTAAAATCAGGATCCTGCATTCGTGACAAATAGTCCGCCAACATGTTAATTTTACCTGGAATGTGCTTGCACTCAAAAGAATACTCCGAAAGTTCTAACAACCAGCGAGTCACAATGTCAGCGGGTGACGTTGTTCGCTTGTAATGCAACAGCGGCTTGCTATCTGTCAGGACAGTGAACCTTCGATTATACAAATAGGTTTTAAATGATGTAACTGCTTTATAAATGGCAAACAATTCCAATTTTATTGCAGGATAGTTGCGCTCGGACTGAGAGAGCGATCTGCTGTAATAAGAAATTGGGTGTAATTCTCCATCGAATTCCTGCATAAGCACACCAGCAATGGCTGATCCACTAGCATCAGTGTTAAGTATAAATTCTTGCTCCCAACGGGGTAGTACAACAAACGGAACCGAAAAGAAAACTTTCTGCAACTGCTCAAAAGACCTCTGGTGATCAGACGTCCACCTAAACTTCGCTCCCTTACAAGTCAATTGTACAAGGCAATTTGTCAATTTCGCAAATTCCGGGATTAGATGCCTGTAGAATCCACACAAGCCTAAAAACTTTTTTACCTGGCGTATGGATTTAGGGGGCTGAAAACCAGAGATCTTAGCAATATTGGATGCAATAGGACGAATATACCGGTGGGAGATATTAAATCCCAGGTAATCAATAGATTCTTTAAAGAACACACATTTAGAAGGGGATAAAGTAATATTGTATTTGGAAAGAATTCCCAACACTGCTGTAACCCTGGTTAGCATTTCGTTAAAATCTGACGCTCCCACAAGTATATCGTCCTGATAAGCATGAATGCCTACAATATTATCAGCTCTAAGCTCATCAATGAGTAATAAGAAATATATTAGTTAGCTATTTTGTCATGTTGTTAGCTTGGACGCTAGGCTATCTACCTTTCTTTAAACAAGCCGTATATGCCATTTTTTATTACTGGGGTAATGCCGCCACATCACTCTGGGGTTATGCCGCCACATGGGGCATAATCCGTAAAATAGAAATTTCATATATTGGCCCTAAAACCTATTCGTTTTCGTTCCAGACGCCACGTATCCGAAAAAGAATAACTGAAATGTCCAAATAGACCAACGAAACTAAAAAAAAAAAAAAAACTGCCCAGTTAGTTGCAAATTTAAAGTTAATAAAAGTGAAGCTGTATCCTGTACAATTCGCATTTTCAGTTTTAATTAAACATATTTTTATACCATATGTATTGCTTTTATCATTTTCCATTATTCACATATTATTTCCTCTGTTTATTGATGTTGCGGCATAATACCATGGTGTGGCAGCATTACCTCATGTACCGGGGTAATCCAGCCACTGTGCAAGCTTTTAGAAAAAACAATTTAATTCAGTTTCTAATAAAGATTTAAATTTTTAAAAATCAACACAAGATAGGTTATGAACTGTAGTATGTTATGCTCATTACAATTTACATTAATTGCAACACAATTTTGCATGAAAATTCCATTTCCCTTAAAGTGACGCCATTCCCCCTCTCTCCCCTACTAAAAAGTGGCTCCTTTCTCTACCTAACTATGCATTCGTTTTCAAAATAATTAAAACTCTACTCGTCAAGGTAAGACTTATTGAATGTACAAAGTTTTGTTCATTTGTATTAAACTGCCAATAGCCCTGCCTTTAACCCCAAGGACAATGTCTGAGATCAATTGGTTTGAATAATTTACTCAAATAGAGAATGGTGTCAATGGAGTGTGAATCAGTTATGGAATAGAAGGACTTAATCACTAAAAACTGGAAATTCTTTGACCAAAACTTGATCCAAAATTTCGAAAAATGCCGTATGAATCGTGCCGTATTTCGTAAAATTCGTATGAATTTTAAATCGATAAATATGCATTTAATATAGAAATACTGTTAAAAAACTGCCTGTTCATAATCAATTTTCACCACTGTTGGACAATTGGTCTTACTAATGTCTTATATACCTGAATCTTTGTTTCTCTGGTAAGAAATTTGAATTCAAACTGTTCAGGTAGACCATAGAAGCATCTATTAGCCGTGTTAATTCTATTCTTAATTTCGGTGGTAATATCGTTATTGTTATTTACAATTGTACCGAAATAACTTTTTTCGTAAATCCATAAATAAATCGATTTAAGCAAAGATTTTTTTATCATCATTTACTACTTTTTACTCTTCTAAGGGGCCCGGATGGCCTAGTGGTTTGTATTTCAGACTATTATGCTAGCCGTCTACGTGTTGTAAAGGTGCGGGTTGGATTCCCATAAAACCCACCCAACTACTCTTCCAACACTCAATTCAAGTACTTTCATTAAGGAGGGCCAGACCCACAAAATTTTACCAAAACGACCTTTCAATGATTTAATGTTTTTAAAATATGAAATCGCAGCTTTACAAAGACATCTTACATTAAAAGTTAAAGCACTGGAAGTCTTCTTTATAGGTAGAAAAACCATTATCATTTATTTTAAACGCTTATATTTCAAAACTAGCTTTCTCAATGTCCATGTACCTATTTCTCAGCGTGTGTTGGTAAATGTTTATTACAGTTATTATTGTCTGTGAAATGTCTGAAAATCGCCTCCCGTCTCAGGCACATGCAATATATTTTGTATGTGTAATAAACAATAAATAATACAGATCACTAAGTTTTTTTGAATGTATGATGTTGTTTCCAATTTCAAAAAGTTTGTTTAATACAAATATTGAACACCCTTAAATATCATTGAAATTTGGTTTTTAGTACATTTCATTACTGCAATATTGATTATTTAAAATGATAATTGTAAACTATACTTGCTTGAAAAAATCTTTTTAGATTCACTTTCCTAAAATGGAATTTAAGGAAAACTAAATCGGCAATACTGAAAGCATTGCGATTTGGGTCGAGGGATAAAAGAAAATTCTTGATTGACGACCCTAATATAGTGCTTTGAGTATAAATTTGTTGTTTGTGTACAGTGAACTATGGGGAGAGAGAAAAAATCAAACATATGCTATAATTCCCCACGTGTTGAAAAAGGAACAATAATGAACGAAGTAAAGATTTGTATGACTTGCAAATAAAAGTATGATTTGTAAACTTCCTTTAAAAAAGTTTCATTGGTTAAAATAAAAAAAATGTCTGAAATTGTGGATAATCTTAATAATTAATAACATATATCTACCATGCCTATTCTAAAATGTTTGCATGCTACAAAAAAGCTTTGATTGAAACCTTCAAATTTGAATGAGTAAAAAACAAACTCACAGGTATGTATGATAATCATTTTTAATAATCATATAGAATATAGATAAACAATATTATTAATGGGAAGTTTTTAATTGCACAAGAAAATTTTATAGTAGTTTTACAGAAGCAATCAGGGTTTAGTCCACTGCCCGGATTTGTACCACAGAATGAGCTCCTGGTTGGCTTCAATCTTCACATCCACCGGACCTGGGGGAATACAAAGAGTGATTTTAGATTAAAATTGCTGCAACATTTAATTGATGCGTGTCCCTTACGAACTATTTTGTTTGGGTTTTTGGTTGGTGTGTAGGTGTGTTACATAGAAAACCGGATGAATGCACCGACCGACTTTATTAAAAAAAGCCATATAATATCTTTGAGGTTGTACTCAAATAGTATTCGTGGTTTTCTTTTTTCGGAAAAACCGACATTCCAAACTTGACGAAGAGCGTGAAGTCAAAAATATAATCACTACACATTTGTGTGTCCAATTGTAGACGCACAATAAAAAGACTCGACTGGGTACTCACTGTCCTCCACCAGCAACGAGTCCTCCGCATTATGTTTGCGGAGGAAGGTGAACCAGTAGAAGCCCGTCTCCACGTCGTCCTGGATGCCCATCACGGAAGAGACGAACGGCTTCCCATCGATCACGTTGTACTCCACCCTATGGAACACACAAATTACCGAAACATTATTGCATATTGTATATTAATTTTTTTTAATCATATTTAAGAATATTTTAATTTAAAAAATAATACCTTGTGTTTATATTTATCTTGATAGTAGCAGAAAAGAAATAAAACACTTTTGAAAAAGTTAATTTTTCAATATGATGTTTGATCATAGTCAATATTCTTAACATTTTAAATACACATACACGTGTTTATTTCTTTGATTGAAAACTTTCTCTCAGTGGTGATATTCCTCATATTATTATGTCAAATACTAAACAATTTTAAACTCGAATTTTGACTAAATTGTGTTCATAAATTTGTTTTTTTTTTCAGTTGTCATATAATTACTGAAGTTGAATGCAAAATTAAAAAGGACATTTGTCACAAATAAGTAATAGGAGTTTCTAACGTCCTTAGATATACTTACCATAAACACAGAAGGAATTATTGAAAATGGACCCACGAAATAATGAAAAATCGCAAAATGTAAAACTCACTGCTGTCTCGAATCCAGTTTCTGTACAGTCTCCATGATGTTGTAAAGGGAGCTGTTAACCGGGACCTTGAGGGTCCAGGTCCTCTTGAGATCCACATCCGTTCCAATCAAGACGGAATACGTGATGCTGACTCTGCTGCCAGGAGAACTCTGCAGCTCATTCAGAGCTTCAGATTCTGTATTGACATGGAAACTATTTTAAACACTATTATGTGTTAAATCATAATTTTTTTGTGTTTAACAGAAATAAGACTACAATGGATATGACTACTTGCGTAATATTAAAATGCGAAATTAATTTTGGGAAGGAAAATACCTTTAATAACACATGCGAAAACTTAAACACTATATAACTTAATAAATTATAAAAAAAAAGAATCTTAAAATACTTGACATGTATAATTAGGTTTTTTTAGAGAGAGATATGTAAAATTATGTTATAATAAAAAATAAAAAAACGCAAAATTGGCATGAGTAGTGGCCAGCCCATGACTGACCATACACGTATTTATTTTTAATGCGGGCTTTTAATAAGGATTTTTTATTAGGAGAAACAAACGCAAGCTTCGCATAAAAAAAAGCTAAGCTAACAAGGTCCACGCTTTCTCTCTCTTTTTTGTATTGGGAAAATAATACTGTGTATTAAATACAAACATGGGCACTATCGGAGCCTTCACCCTAAAAGAATACTAAATTAAATCATCAAAAATTCATGTGAAAATTTCAACAAACAATTCTGCGAGGCAGTCAACACAAACAGAAATATCAGTTCTGAATGATTCTAACCCAACCGCAGTGCGTCAAGTTGACTGCCATACCTTTCTCAAACTTAATTCAAACAGCTGGCATACTAATTTTTTTTCAAAAATGGATAGTAGAAACTTCGACTTCTAAATCCAATATATCATGATTGGAACACCAAATCGTAGAACCGCATATGTGCGACAAGGCCAAAGACTTAAAATAAGATAACTCACCGCTGCTTTCCGGCCTTCTGCAGTGATTGGCCGTGATGTTGAGCAGAGTGGATCGGCTGAGTACGGGCAGGACATAGTAGGAGTCCAGGAAGGAGCCCACGGACCCGTCCTCTCTCTGGGCAGCCAGAAGAGAACGGATGGCGGCCCAGAAGTCAAATTCTCTCTCTTGACTTTCAATGGCAGCCAAGGCCTTTGTGGTAAATATAAAAGAGTGTAGTTAGAAGAGAAGAAATTTTAAACATATTAAGGAAGTTATTCGTTCGATAACTGGTTTAGGTACCCCCAAGACTCGGTGGCTGATATAGGGTAACAGTACGTACTAGGTAGAGAATATTTTTTTGGGTGGGGGTGCAGGAAAATTTGTGCATGATTTCTGGTTAAATTATTATTAATTGTTGAATAAAAATCAAATGTTACAGCTTAAAAATTGTAAGCAATCAATATTTAAATCGTTTTGACGAAATTGTATTTTAAAGCTTTCAATACAGATAAAGAGTACAAGGGAAAAACAACTTCAATGCGTATATCAAGCATATCGCATTCATCAAATAGTCACCACTCTGCAGCAAGACAATGAATCAAACATTTTCAACAGTGGGTACTGTGAATTCTGAAAACTTGTGTAGGATGATCAGCCAAATGACCTAATGTAAATGTTTTTCTTTTCCATATAGGACTCGTTTGAAAAATATAGGGTGGAAATGCTCCAAATAAAAGCAACTATTCAAGTACAGAACCATTGAGACACCTGAATGACGAGGGCGGTCGTCTTGATATTGTCGACGGTTCCGTTTCTGAACTGATTCTTCTTCAGTTCCTGCGCCATGTCGAGCAAAGTCCTCTCGTCCACAGTCACGCCCGGCTTGGCAGACGCGCAAGCCAGGGCCAGGGTGGCCATGGCTTGGTTGTCTAAGAAGAATAGAAAATTGGTGAAACCAATAGAATGTATATACACTCACAAAAAAAAGGAAAAACTAATTGGCAAAACAGAGCTGTAGTTAATTTAACAGCTGTTAGTTTAAAATAGCCTGACATTTGAATTTAAGTTTACTGTCTCTGAGGGATAAGAATACGTCCTTGTTAGGTGGCCTACCCTCGAGGAAAAAAGCTTTGTTTATTTTCCAGAGCTTAAATAAAAAGGACTATTGGCCAACTTTATTTTGATTCTGACTCACCAGGTGGCGTTACAAATTTCCGCCAAATGATACGTCTTGCGATTTAAAAACAGGAATACGTTTCTCTTTCTGGGGAGTGGAGCACGGCAAGATTCTTTAATCACAAGATAAAGAGGGTTCGATTGTAATCAGGGGTAGACTAACGAATACTTGTTCAGCTACTCTTTTGGGACTCTTCAACATGTAAGTATAATTTTTTTATATGTAATTCTATGATATTTATTTAATATAAAGCAATTTTTACGATTTATGAAACTTCAGCCAAAACTAAAATAAATGATATTAAACATAAAGCTATTTGAACACATTGGGATTAGGCTTGCGCGGCAAATTGTTAGGTAAAAATTGAGAAAAATGACCAAGAAAATGACTTTATAATGTACTAATATGTACAAACAAAGACTTATACCTAAATTTTCAGCTCAATTTTAAATAGAAATTACTTTAAAAAAAATTAAAATCAAAATTTCGAAATTTTATTTATTTTTTTAGAAAAAAGTTCTTAAAATAATTTCTAATTAAAATTTAGCTGAGAATTTAGGTATAAGTCTTTGTTTGTACATATTTTTACAATATAAAGTCATTGTCTTGGTCATTTTTTCAATTGTGACCTCAAAATTTTTCGCGCAAGCCTAATCCCAATGTGTTCAAATAGCTTTATGTTTAATATCATTTCTTTAAGTGTTGGCTAAAGTTTTATAAATTAAAAAAAAATTAGATTAAATAAATATCATAGAATTACATATAAAAAAATTATACTTATATATTGAGCAGTTAAAAAATTACATGAAAGATCAAACTATGCCTTGTAGTACCTTCTTTGCACATTTTTAAGACTCCTATGACCCCTTAACCAAACATTTATTTTTCTCTCTTGAATAAACCTACTAACTACGGCCGTCATTTTGGAGAATATAACCTAAACATCATCAAGTGATTCGATTGAATAACTGTTCACATATTCAACAAAATCTAACAAGAACTAAGCTTTATGGGTTTTTGAACATTCTTAATACTTCTAAAATATTAAAAGTGGGTGCTGCCATTGGAAATTTTAAAGTTAATAGCATTTTTAATATGAAGACGACCCCTTATGCAAATTTTGTGTCTTGCAATCAACTCATAATGATATACGTTTACAAAGTCAAATAGCTCAGATTCTATAGGATGACTAACAGCCGAAATAATCATTGGTGGGTACTTTTATCCCACAGCAGTACCTATCAAAATCGCCTACACTACACTAAAGTAATCAAGTTTAACAATCGCGCGAAACTCTTCGACTGCCACTTTAGCTCCACCCAATTTTTCGTTTTTGTGGTTTTAGGTTTACACGAACGATTTACAAATTGGCTGATGTTCCTTCTACGATTTGGGGACCTTTATTTTTGTGTGTCATCAAATTTTAAAATCATAGATTCTCGTTTGTAATGAGCGTTTTTGTCATAAAAAGTACTTGAAATGCAAAAGCATCATTCAAATTCTGTATTAACTTACAAAGATAATGCATGAGGGAATTGCTTATATTTATTTTTAAAAAAATTGTATCAATTAAGCCAAGTTGTCCTACAGATGTCGCCACGATTCTTAAAATGAGGTTCTTTAAAAAAATTAATAATTAAAAAACTGGTTGAAATTGAACCTTCAAATCTTTTTAAAACTGTCTTTCATCCCTATTTGCATATCTGGTGCAAAAAAAATCATACGTTAAGAAATAATTTACCAGAAAATAAGATATATAAATAAGATAATACCAGAATATTCAACTTATTTTGTAAAGTTAATGCTTGCAATTAGATGTAGACAAACTGCATGCACATATTTTATTTTATATCATCTTAATGTCTTCATATATTGAAATTTGCACTTTCTCTCACGATGTTCTAATCAATATTAATAGAGAACAAGAGGTGGTGCGCAAGAAACAAGAGTCCGACCTGTCCAGAAGGGTCTGTGCTGGGAGTCGAAAATGGCCGTCATCCTCTGGACGTCTCTGTCGCTCATCGCGTCGCCGGCGTTGCACAGAACGAGCAGTTCGAAGGGGCTGCCCGTTCCGTTGTTCGACTCGATGTCCGAGCGCAGTTCCGCGACCAGGTCTCGACCGTGGAAGTTCCTCGGGTCCACGCAGGCGACCATCAGTGCCGGAATGTAGAGGGAGAGGTCACGCCGCTTCAGGTGACCACCGCTGTAAAAATGGATCAGAAATAGACAAGGTACAAAAAAAAAAAAAAAAAAAAAAACTACATTTTGAATGTACAATTACTAGAATTTAGTTTAACAGTGTGCATTAAATTTAAAGCAGACTCATTAAGGGGGTCTGGCACCTCCATAGGAGCCCATGTTAAATTGTCCAACTTTGGGGGCATCTCAAGAATTAACTAATTAATATATCCATTTCAAATTTTCACAGTTTCATCTATAGACATTTTTATGTATTTTAACACAAGATTATTTTGAAAAACTAAAAACTAGATTAAATATGAATTTTTTTAAATATCGTTGAAGAATGTCAATATTTTTAACCTAAAAGATTTTTTTTTTTAATTAAAAACTTTACAGACTATTCCCTGCGTTAAAATGTTTAAATATACTTGTGAATTACACATAAAAAAATTCAAGTATTTAAATGAATAACATTTTTAGTTATGTACCCCCAAACATTCACATGATTCAAAAATTTTAAAACCGAGAAAAACCAATTTCAAGTTTTTATTGTTAACTCATTTCCTTACGAAGGATTTTTGCTTCCTCGTAATATTTGATTGGAATAACATTATCGAATCCTTAGTCGTTCGGCCGTTCTGGGCCGTTTCACTAAAGAAAGGGTAAAATAAAATTGCCTTTAATGTCAAAAATATATTTCCAATCGTCTTAAAACTTTGTGACATAATTAATAAAGGTTGATATAGTATTTTTAAGCCACTAATTTTTTTTAAAAATTTTTTCAATGACTTTGGGGTGCCAGACCCCCTTAAGAGTAACAAGGTATCTTGTCATCTAATGTCGAATTTATTCTTACACTGCTCACAACAATTAAGGGAACTCATTGTTTAAACCCTTTCACACCCAATGATTCCATTTGGAATCCTCAGCTTGCAACTTTTTTTTTCCGACTAAGTTAAGCTTGCACTCATGTATCGTTTGGCGGAAGAATAATGTATTTTGAAGAATTAAATATTGTTTGTTTTAATTAAATAAAAATATGAAAAACATGATAAAATAAACTTTACTCTGAAACCGTTTTAAAAAATAAATTTACACTAAATTCTTTAAGCATGTAATATTCAGGTGTTTAAAAATAGATTTTACTTATTTTTAACAGATCAAGTTTGAAAAAGAATTGTTATAAATCATTCAAAAATTTTGATTCTAGTTATTTTTCCCTTAAAATTTAGTTTTCAAAATTTTACCGTTTCATTCTGGTTGTATAATGAATCTATTTCACAAATTTTATATTTGAAGAATAAAAAATAACATAATTCAAATTGTGAGGTGTAGGTGTCGTTTGGCAACTTTTCGTAATAGTTTTTTTATTAGAAGAGAAATTTTGGTCATTTGGTATTAAAGTTTTGACTTATATACTTGGTATAAACTTTTTGCCTCACCTACCTGTACTATTCGTCTCTGTTGGATGTCGTCCCTAGACATTTTTTTGGTCGATGCAAAAAGAATACTAGGCACGGCATCCTACAAATACGAACGGAAACAGGTCGGCCGGGTGGAAATGTTCTTCTGATATTAGATTAATCAACACCGTTTCGGATAATTGTAGTTCAACTGTACTTCTTAGAAAAATATTTGAGGATTCTGTTATATGTAATGAGACATTTAGCGATTTTTAGAACTTCGTTTATTTATTATTATTATTATTATTATTATTATTATTATTATTATTATTATTATTATTATTATTATTATTATTATTATTATTATTATTATTATTATTATTATTATTATTATTATTATTATTATTATTATTATTATTATTATTATTATTATTATTATTATTATTATTATTATTATTATTATTATTATTATTATTATTATTATTATTATTATTATTATTATTATTATTATTATTATTATTATTATTATTATTATTATTATTATTATTATTATTATTATTATTATTATTATTATTATTATTATTATTATTATTATTATTATTATTATTATTATTATTATTATTATTATTATTATTATTATTATTATTATTATTATTATTATTATTATTATTATTATTATTATTATTATTATTATTATTATTATTATTATTATTATTATTATTATTATTATTATTATTATTATTATTATTATTATTATTATTATTATTATTATTATTATTATTATTATTATTATTATTATTATTATTATTATTATTATTATTTTGTGTTCAGTTGGGGCTACAGAAATCGGTAAATGTTATTGAAAAGAAGCACTTTCTCCAGTATTCACAAAATATTTTACAAATTCCAATCAAAAATATTGTTCATAAGCCTTTTCTTACCCTTGCAACTTAGAAAGAAGTTGAATAGTTAGTTCGTAATTCATCTCGTCAATTGTCCTGTTCCCTGATTGGAAATTTTCCTGATCAGCGAGAAACAGGGCAACTGCGATCCTGGGCAGCTGATGACCCCACTTTTTGGTTTGAGTCCCTTTTCTCCGAAGACCCATGAACCAGTTGACAAGTTTTTTCTGTGCCAAACTGACTTCGTCATTCAAAAGCTCTCTTGGCGATCTCGTGACAATGGTAGGTGGAAATGTTGTTGGCGGTGCAATGTCTATAGAGAAGGAAATATAAATATAACGAATCAAATATACCTCAATAAGTTCGAAGTAATAACAATCAACTAAAATACTTGTGATAAGTATCCTGTGTGTTAGAGGGAAATAAATTATCCAAATCAAAGTCGTTAAAATTATGTTGTAGACTCAAAAAAATAACAAAAGTATTTAATATTATAACCAAAACGTATATAGTGTCTGATATACAATATTATTTCACTATATCAATTTCTAATACATTAATAGAATATCAATATTATTTAAACTTTGATAATTTTCGCAGTTGTAGATTTTTTTTTAGTACGGGATTCGAAATATTTTATAAAGTGTTCATCTCTAAGATCCAAATGCTTCTGATGTAGGTAAACTTAGTCTTGGTAACTCAAAACTTAGAAATCATAACTACAACCTGCTTCAAATTTCTATTACACAATTCAGTAATAATTCTGATATTTTTGGTTTGTAATTGTATGTATTTAGATTTGCACCGTTATATTTACATTAAGTTTTTTGAGTATTCTAACAGCTGTTCACTCATTTTCCATGGCATCTTTAGGCTTCTTTTTTTCAAACTTAATTACCCTTTGCAACGTTCTTTACTTTTTATATCTTGCTGATATTAAATAAATTTTGTCTGATAGCTCAGGCGACCAATTAATTAGATGTATTCAAAAAAAAATTGTCAAATATTCAAAACCTTTCTCCTTACTCTAAATAAAATAAAATATAATTTCTAAAATAAAAAAATCCCGTGCATTCTTTTTCAGCAGGTTACCGGGATGTTCGTTATTACTTATTCCAGAGCCCTTATGCCTCTCAACAACTCTATTGCTAAATATAATTTAGTTAAAAAAAAAAACGACTGGGTATTTTTGGTCCCGATGTGAATGTTCTTTAGTAATTAATTTTTGGGATTAAAATTACTAAGTTCTATTATGCGTGTTAATCTGACAGACAAAGGAGTACTCACCGATGAATGAGTATATGACAGAAAATCCGCTGTTTGCTGTACTACTGTCGGACCGGAATTCTATCCGCACTTGCTTTCCCTCGAACGTGATGGTTGGTGGCAGACTAGTCCCGCACAACGTCCTCTTAAACTTCCAATTCTCTTCCAGAGACACCTTAGTATGAACATGTACGCTGTCACTGCAACGTCCATTCTATGAAATACAATTCAATATAAGATTTTGTCTTTTGAAGAGGAGCTTCGATTTGTTAGCTCTTTTTTCATCATGTATTTGTTTGAGAATAATTAGCAGTATAAAAATTAATTTAAAAGAAACATCATTTTGTTATTAAAATATCTATTATTTAACAACACTATAATAATTTCCTTTTAAATAACTTTATTTTAAAATGCACTTATACAGGGTGAGGCAAACAAAAGTGGTCCCGATCTAGAGATAAGAAAACGACATAAATGTTGCCAAGTCTAAAACCAGTACAAAAACGGATTTGCTATCTGCAGTTATTGATTGCTACAATATTAAGCCCAAACAAACGCTTGGTTATTCATTTGCCGGCTACTACGCTACCGTTTTATAAGCTACTATAGGATGCTATAGAGCTGATCAAGAAAAGTTCCCAATAGTGGTTATTTGATTGTTTCGATCGTTATTTATCCTAGAGAAGCGTACCTTTTTATTTTTGGTAATACAAAACATTCTAAATTGATTACAAGACACAAAATTGCAATGATTGCAAGGCAACGCATTATGGGACGTCTTCAAACAATACGAACTAAGATCTGAACTCGCCACAAGTCTATGAGTAGCTTTAATGTGAAGCTAATCCAATCCAACCAGTGCAAAAAAAACTTTTCTTTTTTTTCATTCGAAGAATTTAAAAAAATGAAAAAGTAGGTATTGACATGCTGTCATACCTATGTGCCTACATGTGTGACAGTCGCCATATTAGCTAAACCATAAGGATTACCGGGTTGGGTGTAAGAGGTAAGGAGCAGCTTGTCTGGTCTGAACTGTACCATCAGTTATCGCACGACATTAACCCTACCAGAAGCCTCTATTACTTTTTGACTGTCTTATATATATATTAGGGTGTCCCTTATTTTATGAATTTTCGAAATCGAAAAGACGTACCCTCTCATTTTTTTCCCTTTATGTCAAAACACTCAGAAACGAAGTTTTATCTCATTCTGATATCGGGAACATGCGCCGCTTTTCATTTGAAATTTGCAAAAATTGCTAAAAAATCTAGTTTTTGCTCCATATCTCCAATTCTGTTAATCTAACAACAAAATGATCAATACAAAAGTTTTAAAACACACCTTTTTCTACAAGTTTTGTATTGACATAATTGTTCTACGAGTTACGGTTATCGAGATAAATCGGAAAAAAGTGCGAACTTTTCCGGAAACTCGCAAAATGCTCCAATCCACTCTCCATAGTAGATTATAGAATTAAGCACAACAGCACTTCATAAAAGTGTCTAAACCAAGTTTATTATACCTTAATATTCATAAAATAATTGCTCATTTGTGTACTTAAAATAAGAAGTACGAACAATCCATGCTAATTGATTTTTTGTATAGGGCTGGGGCCGTCACGTGGGTACTGGAGCGGGGTGGTAACCCACAGCGCTTTTTTAAAGAAAAACAATGTTTGTTCGAGGCTACTAATATTAAAATGAAAATATGAAATTGATTAAATCACAATATTAATATTTATTGATTATAATTTGGCTTTGTATACATAAAGAATACCATAAAACAGATGAATAAATTAAGTGAATTGAAAAGTTTTTAAACAAGTGCATTGCACCTCTAGCCCATTCTTCACGAGTGTTTGTTCAAACTCGTTAAAAGGAGGACTTATTTATTGCTAATTCATCAGTGCAGTATTTAAGAGCTTCAGTTTTTGCCTACAGAATAGAAAACAGAGTCTTTTACCACTCAACTAATATCTATCCAAAACCTGCTTCCAGTTTTGGGATAATTATGACCTTTCTTGCACGTTATTTCGGCAACGGCTTGCTTTTTGTGTAAGTAAATAATAATACTTCCCTTGAATCTGATTTTTCATTTTGAATACTGTAAAGCGAACTATATACGATTTCCGGCACCAATGTCATTGTAGAAATTGACGATGAATGATGTCTTAGGTATTTTTTCCTCATTGGCAGCCCTGTTTTGCACACTCTTCTGTTTCTGCAAGTTTCCTAACAAATATATTTAAGCGGCAAGGCCTTCCTGGTTCTCTTTGTCTCATCAAAAACGCCTTACCTTCTTCAATCTTCAATATATTAAGTGCGTCTGAATATGCTATATCAAATAAGTTGTAGAAATTACTTTGAATCTCCACTCTTCGACTCCCGTAATTTCGAGTCTTGTTATCATCTTTTTGCAAATCCTTTCCAAAATTTATAAAATTTCAAATGTTTTTCAAACAATTAAGCCAAACTTAGGTAGCAAACCCCCATCCGAAAAATCGCCCCTTATATATAATCAAGCGGTTCAGGGAGAGGTTAATTTATTGTACTCCCGCTCCCAACGTGGCTTTTAGGAAGATGTTCTTATCAATAAAAGATAACTGTTTTTTTTCTTTAAATATTTTTTAAATACCACATCTAATCCCGATTCCACACTTTATTTTTGTTGTTAGTTTTAACAGGATTGGTGAAACCCATTGTTTTTCTTTTAAATAGCGATGTGGGTTACCGCTCCGCTCCAGTACCCACGTGACGGCCC
Source organism: Hylyphantes graminicola (assembly GCA_023701765.1). Lineage (NCBI taxonomy): Eukaryota > Metazoa > Arthropoda > Arachnida > Araneae > Linyphiidae > Hylyphantes > Hylyphantes graminicola. Next base: position 64,645,186 of record CM043120.1, on the reverse strand, counting down.
TGTCCCTTACAAAAATCGATTAGCATGGATTGTTCGTACTTCTTATTTTAAGTACACAAATGTGCAATTATTTTATGAATATTAAGGTAGAATAAACTTGTTGTAAACGTGTTGTTATTGCGATTACTTTTCATATTTTGTTATAATTTTAAACTCTTTGAATTTATATAAAAACATTTGAGGAAATTTATTCATCTGTTTTATGGTATTCTTTATGTATACAAAGCCAAATTATAATCAGTAAATATTAATATTGTGATTTAATCAATTTCATATTTTCATTTTAATATTAGTAGCCTCGAACCAACATTGTTTTTCTTTAAAAAAGCGCTGTGGGTTACCACCCCGCTCCAATACCCACGTGACGGCCCTGCCCCATACAAAAAATCAATTAGCATGGATTGTTCGTACTTCTTATTTTAAGTACACAAATGTGCAATTATTTTATGAATATTACGGTATAATAAACTTGGTTTAGACACTTTTATAAAGTGCTGTTGTGCTTAATTCTATATCCTACTATGATGAGTGGATTGGAGCATTTTGCGAGTTTCCGAAAAAGTTCGCACTTCTTTCCGATTTATCTCGATAACCGTAACTCGTAGAACAATTATGTCAATACAAAACTTGAAGAAAAAGGTGTGTTTTAAAACTTTTGCATTGACCATTTTGTAGTTAGATTAACAGAATTGGAGATATCTAGCAAAAACTTGATTTTTTAGCAATTTTTGCAAATTTCAAATGAAAAGCGGCGCGTGTTCCCGATATCAGAATGAGATAAAACTTCGTTTCTGAGTGTTTTGACATAAAAGGAAAAAACTGAGAGGATACATCTTTTTGATTTCGAAAATTCGTAAAATAAGGAACACCATTGGTCAAGTATAATTTCAATGGAATAAATTGTGTTTAAGAAGGGGGGGGGGGGGTCTGATATGCGTACGATGTGTTTAGAGGAAACGGCTCCTGATCGAGAAGAGCGATTAAAAAAAATTGCCACCGCATTTTATTTTGCAGTTAATCGTCATAAATCTCGTAATGATAACGCGACTGTAGGTCTAAATTACGATACCCGTCATCAATTGCTCTAGTGTAGCTCTAGTGTAAGAATAATTAAAAGTTTGACCCTATGACAAATGACAGTGAGTGCGCCCTCTAGAAAGGAAGATCATGTGCTTAATAGAACAATACCTAGCTCGCCAGAAGAGACAGTCTCAAGAGACACACAAAGAAGAAACAAACATATAGACAAATAACAACATTAATTGACAAACACAAAAATCCATTCCTTACCGGGATTCGAGCCCGAACCCAGCAGCTCCAAAGGCTAGCACCCTAACAATTTCACCGCCGGGTCGGCAAGTTTAACCCTAACTCTTGGTTATATCGTAGAAGAATATACGAATAATCACTCTCGTGAGATATCTAAAGGGTATGCCTTTTTAAAAAATCTACAATTGAAGCGAAACAACCGATCGGTATTGAATGGGCTTATAAAAAAAGATCCAAGATGAAGTTATACAATGTGGACTGACCTTTACTTCTGATATGTGAGTTAGTGAAGTGTGAGTGAGTGACGATTCCGTAGGAAAAGTCAAACAACATAATTTTCTGAGAATTTTTTTATAAAATTTAGAGACTGTATGTTAATTTAAAATTAAATGCCTACAATTTGAGACTAGTTAAAATTTTTTCACACTTATCGATAATCAGTAAATAAGATTGAGTGAGTGACGACAGTAAAAGACTCCCATGATATTTTTAGTGTTAAAAGTACTGTAAAAACGTTATCACTCAAGGATCAAAACAACTGATGGCCGATTTAGAAGCTTCATTCCTTTGGAATAATATGCCAATTGAAATTAGATTTCTTGGTCGTCCAGTAAGTTTTTAATTGAACTTTGAAGCAGTTTTATATGAGTGACTCTATAACCCAGGGACATTACATACTCATAAAATTACATAAAACTACTGATGGTAGAAAAACATTAGATACATTTTCGGAAACTACAGAAACTAATTAACCATAAATAGTTCCGCCAAAAAGGATTATATATTTAAAATTGCCTTTCTTATGATGTTAAAAGTTGTAAAAGCATGCAGGGACAGTGTGAGGGAGTGACAAATCGGGTATTTAAATGAAATTTTATGTAAGTAAATTATAATTATTTGATATTTTTTAAGTGAGACTAGTTAGGCTGCGGGCCAGTTTACGCTAACAAATCGCAAACGTGCATATATAATTTGAAAATAAAGAGAAAAGTATCCGGGACATCGATTTGTCCCTTTTACAGAGAAAGGCCCTGCTAGGATAAAACACAATTACTAGAGATGTAAAAAATATTCCAATTAATTTAAATAATAACTTTCGAGCAGTCTATAAGAGATTTAAACACATCAAAATTGAAACATTGTGTATCATTTTTTTTTCTATGAAAGGAAATAAAAGTTTTTTACGAAAAAGAAACCTTTTTGAAATTCGATCATTTCCAAAAATTTTGTCTGATAGAGTCAAACTTTTAAAAAAGATAAAATTTAACGATTATCAATTATTTCGAAAAGTGCATAATTTATTATTTAAACGTACACAATATCACTAAATTTTTAACTTCCCAGTAAACAACGAACTGCTGGCCCAGCAGTTGATTAACTGCTGGAAGTGATGGTTTAGTGCTTATGTAGGCATATTTCTGCTGGGAAGTGCACCTTTACGTTGCTGGCATATGTGTGCTGATTATCTGATGTCAAAATGTTGGTGGGCTGCAGCCAATCTACTGTATGCCGCATTAGTGCTGTTGTATTTCTGCTGAGCCTGTGGTGGCAAACATCAGTTTAACCCTTTAACCTCACAAGCTAGGAGGATTTCTCATCCCCGAAATACGAGTTTTTCTAGGCAGGAAAAAAGCGAAATGGAATCGTCCTGTATAAAAAAAATACCCAAGTGATTATTTCGGCCGTTAGTCATCCTATGGAATCGGACCTTTTTGACTTTGTGAATAAATTACATTCTAAGTTAATTGCATGAAACAAAATTTTCATAAGGGGAGGTCTTCATATTAAAAATGTTAACAACTTTGAAATTTCCAATAGTAACACCCATATTTGATTATTTAGAAATGTTAAGCATCCTCAAAAACCCCTAAATCTTAGTTTTTGTTACATTTAGATGAATATTTAACGAGTTATTCCATCGAATCACTTGATGTCCTATGGGGGACCATCTCAAGGTTGTTGGTTTAATGATGTTTATCTTCCTTTCCAAAGCCGTATTTGTTTATCAAGTTCATATATAATCTTATACACAGTCCCCTGAAGCGCAACTAAAAAGCATTTTGTGATTTACTCAGCAAATTATGAATAAAAGAAATTAAAAATTGGGATTTCGCTTAAACTTCCTGTCTTGAATTTATTTCCGTAAAAATATTAAGGGGTTTCTATACATATTTTTTAAAAAAATTGATATAATAATTATTAAAAAATATAAAAATTGTTTTAAATACCCCAATATTTAATGCATTTTGTTTGGGTTATTTTAATTTCTTTTCAGTAAAAAATTCGTTTCATTATCTTAAATATTTATAGATTGGGATAGTTTTTTATGCGCAACTCATTTAACATTATGGGACCTAAACTTTGCACGTCTCTAACTCCCCTAATAATGCTTTTAAACTAACAAAATTTGGCATTTCGTATTAACATAGGTAATAGATTTGAAATATGGACTCGAAAAGGGGTGATGCCATTGGAAATTTTAAAGTTAGTAACATTTTTAATATGAAGACGGCCCCTTATGCAAATTTTGTGTCATGCAATTTACTTAGAATGTTATTTTTATACAAAGTCAAAAAGGTCCGATTATATAGGATGACTAACGACCGAAATGATCACTGGCGGATATTTTTTTTTCCACAGCAAGCTCAATTTTTAACATACCCAACACCCCTATTTGTGAAACGAAACGGCTGAAAACGGCCTTCCCGATGTTTGCTGGTAGAGCCGTCCTGGGCCGGTTTCGAGGTTAAAGGGTTAAGGGGTCTAAGGAGTCTTAAAAATGTGCAAAGAAAGAACTACAAAGTATAGTTTGATCTGTCATGTAATTTTTTAACTACTCAATATACAAGTATAATTTTTTTATATGTAATTCCACAAGATTTATTTATTATAAAACAAATTTTAAAATTTATGAAACTTTAGCCAAAACTTAAAAAAATGATATTAAACATAAAGCTATTTTAACACATTGTGATTAGGCTTGCGCGGCAAATTTTGAGGTCAAAATTGAAAAAATGACCAAGAAAATGACTTTATATTGTACAAATATTTACAAACTAGGACTTATACCTAAATTCTCAGCTCAATTTTAATTAGAAATTATTTTAAGAACTTTTTTTCTAAAAAAATTAATAAATTTTTTTAAATTTTGATTTTGAATTCATTTTTAAATAATTTCTAATCAAAATTGAGCTGAGAATTTAGGAATAAGTCCTAGTTTGTACATATTTGTACAATATAAAGTCATTTTCTGGATCATTTTTTCAATTTTGCCCTCAAAATTTGCCGCGCAAGCCTAATCACAATGTGTTAAAATAGCTTTATGTTTAATATCATTTATTTTAGTTTGGGCTAAAGTTTCATAAATTTTAAAATTTGTTTTATAATAAATAAATCTTGTAGAATTACATATAAAAAAAATTATACTTGTATATTGAGTAGTTAAAAAATTACATGACAGATCAAACTATACTTTGTAGTTCCTTCTTTGCACATTTTTAAGACTCCTTAGACCCCTTAAGAGTCGATGTGATTGTGAGCATGCGCAGAAATGTAATAATATTTTGGCAAAGATGTTTGAACGATCACTTTAATTTACTGTTTTCAATTCCAACTTGCATTTTTTCAATACTTTTATTTTCAGATTAGTGGTCGGAACAACACTGACAGGTAATTATAAACGTTTTATTAGAGCTATTTTTATGTGTTTGGTAAATAAAAAGAGAGATCACTTTATTTTGCATAACATAGCGTTCATAGTAGTTATTTGATAACCATTATAGTTTTAAAAGTAGAATTAATTAATTTGATTTTATTCTGTTTTAGTGTGCTTTCCGCTATATTGATTGCATTTCCATAAATAAATACACTGTTAGGGTTATCATAAAGTTGGAAGCCTGGTTATATTTGTTTCTAGATCAAATCTTGCGATTCATCTCTTGTGTCTAGATTTTAAATCATGAAATCATCATAAAATTTCCATAAATCATGCTTTATTTAAGTTGTTTTCTATCGTAAAAACTATAAGAAACGAAACGGATATCTATTTGGGTAATTTTAGATAGTTAGGGCTTCCCGATAGTGGAAAAACAAACTTAGGTGGGTATATACATGGTATAACGGCTGGTCAGACAGTTGACGAGATCGAAAATTTAACATTGGTTTGGTATACTAATCGAGTTGATTGAAATATGAATTGGAATGTCTCCACATTTTTGAATTTTCGTTGCTTGGCAATATAACTCGAATCGCCAAATCGAAACCGGGCATAATATCATAGCTTTTCTAAAATTGAGATAATATATACTGAGAATTATTATAAAATTTATTATTTAAAACTTATTGTTATAGGTTATTGTTAAACTATTGCCGCATCTGGCGAACATTTAATTTTTACCTCATTCTTGTTACAAATTTAAAAAGTAAGTTTACATATTTTTGATATAGTACAATTATTCTTATAGGATTATTTACTTGTAAGATTAGTAGTATTTTGTGTAAAAACAACAGTTTTGTATTTTTCTTTCATCCAAATTTCTTTTTCTTTCAGTAGCTGTTAGTCTAACTCAAAAAGATTCAAAGCACAGATTGATGCCGAAGTGTTAAGAAGAAAATTGTTATTGAAAAATGTCGAGAATAAATATGTATTTTAAAATATGGAATTGAATCTTGTGTTAATTTTATTGTATACCTTAATTATTTATTAATAATACTATTATTATTTTATTATTAATTAATAAAAATTGCTTATTTAAAAGAAATGCATTATGAGATTGAAATATTAAATAAATAAGAAGGAATTATAAGGATAGCATAAAATAGGAATTAAAATTTGAAATTAAAAGGAATTAGAAGGAATACTATAAATAAATGGAAAGGAATCCGGTTTGGGCAGGCAGCAGCGAAAAAAGTGCTGAATTGCTGTAGTATTGCTGCCGTTATTTAGCTGATTTTCGGGTAAGGGTGCAGGAAAAATACTGCTGAATTGCCGCTATATTGCTGTTTTCATACAACAGCATCCTGCTGGGCGGCTTACTAGAAAAGTGCTGGAAAATCGGCACTTGCTGTTAGCCCGCTGCTAAATCGCCGCTGGAAAACAGCTGTAACTGTTGGGCAGCTGCCGTTTCACCGCTGGAGAAAATGCAGCTGTCTGGAAATAAGTGATGAATCGCTGCTGGCCAGCACTGCTGAAACAGCATTATTCCCGCGGACACTTTATTGACTTTTAAGTACACTTTTTCCCGGAACCGAATCAGCAGTTTCCATATTAAAAATGTTATTAACTTTAAAATGTCCAATTGCAACACACCATTTTGCGTCCATATTTCTAATCTATGACATATTCTAATACGAAATGCCAAATTTTGTTAGTTTTTAAGCATCATTAGGGGAGGAAGAGACGTGCAAAATTTAGGAGCCATAATGTTAAATGAATTGCACGTAAAAAACTGTCCCAATCTATAAATATTTAAGATAATGAAACGAATTTTTTTACTGAAAATAAATTATAATAACCCAAACAAAATGCATTTAATATTGAGGCATTAAAAACAATTTTTATATTTTTAAATAATTATAAGAATAGTTTTTAAAAAAAAATATGAATAGAAACCCCTTAATATTTTTACAGAAATAAATTTAAGACAGAAAGTTTAAGCCAAATCCCAAATTTTTAAATTTTTTATTCATAATTTGCTGAGTAAATCACAGTTAATACTTATCAATTACCCTTTAGGGGACTATGTATAAGATTACATGTGTAATTGATAAATAAAGACGGCAATGCATGCATGCTTGCTTGTCATTTTAAAGATGGTCCACAAGTGATTCGATTGAATAACTCGTCAAATATCCATCCAAATGTAACAAAAACTTAGATTTCATGGTTTTCGAGAGTGCTTAGCATTTCTAAGTTATTAAAATTGGGTGTTGTCATTGAAAATCTCAAAGTTAGAAACATTTTTAATATGAAGACGGTCCCTTATTCAAATTTTGCGTCATGCAATTAACTCAGAATGTTAATTGTTCACAATCTCAAAAAGGTCCGATTCTATAGGGAGACTAACGGCTGAAATAATCACTAGTGACGCTTTTTTTATTTCCACAGCTGTACAATGGAACATGGTCCATCGTACCCCAGTTCTGTTTTTCATATTACTTTTTTTTTAATTGACAGTATGTGTAGAATCGAAACTTAATAAATTATTTTACTTTTGGATAGAGAGTAAAGCGGTGTTTAATGCAAATTACATATTTGAATTGTTGTCCATGCATTAGGCTTAAAATAAAAAAACTAATCTGACTTCAAAACAAATTAAAGTAGTTTTTTATTTGAACTTTCTTTTTATTTAACTTTTAAAATTAAATATTCAAATAGTTTTAAAATAAATAAATTCAACTGTTATATGTTGACAACCATAATTAAATAGCTCTTTAAAAAAAATATTTATTTTTGATTTTTATAGAAAAATTAAAATTATTAAGAAAAAAAATTCCTGAATCTTCAATAATTCTAACTGATACACCGGTGAAAAGGAGAATTGAAGAAGAAGCTAATATCAAGAAAGAAAAAAAAAACAGAAAAATGCTGCTTTGGAATGGAATGGAATGTAAATGCGCCCTCTAGAAGGGAGAGTGTAGGCTTTATAGCCCATTACTCAGCTCGCCAGAAGGGACAGTCACAGGAGACACACAAAGAAAGGACGACACAAACACATAGACAAATAACAACATTTATTGACAAATACAAATATCCATGCCTGACCGGGATTCGAACCCGACCTCAGCAGCTCCAAAGGCCAGCACGCTAACCGTTCAGCCACCGAGGCGGCTAATGCTGCTTTAGTTTTAGCAAAAAAGATATTGGAAAAAATTTAAGTTTCTAGTACGAAGAAAAATGAAACCGAGGGTTCCAGAAGCGTTTCGAAAAAATATGTATTAGAAAGTACAAGTGATTCGGAAATTATGTATGTTTGTATAAATACAGAATACAGTGATGACGAAATTATTTCACAGCATGATGCAAATTTTGATTCCATATTAAAAGCTGGCAAGCATGTTTTGGTCAAGTTTTTGACAATTAAGACAGTGGTTCATTTTGATGAATTTATAAAAAATACTTGACAGTCATTGCGTTCTTGTGCGAGATTCATGCGACAAAACCTAATCAAAATATGTTAATTTTCCCTGATTTTGTTGATGAATCCATCGAAAGCGTGAAGGATGTTGTAATAACTCTCCCAAACCACTATTTTCCTTCACCCCACCCTCTCTGTGTCACCTGGCACCTCAAAATCAAAATTAAATTGTCTGTACATATGCTTATTTAAACATATATTTAAGTAGGACTTGCATTCTGTTCGAGGTTGAGGTGCGTGAAACTGAGCGTGAAGAGGGCTTTACCGGGCGCCACGATATCCCAGATGCAATGTGCGCTGTTAGGGTAGTAGTTCGGGAAATTGGGGCTCATGATCGTGCCCCGGTCTCCATTAAGCACGCCTCCGCAGGCACCTGTGAGGGAGAAAACGGAATTAGATATTGTGTTGTAAACACGAAGTATGAAGAATCTTCACACAAAAAAAGTAAAGGTTCGTTTATTGCATTTTTGTGGTTTAACCGCATCGTATCCCAAGTAAATAGCTAAATAAAACTAAATTTCTGGTTGTGATTAGACAACAGTGCTTATTTCACCAAAAAAAAATAATAATTAAGTCTATTGTCAGATCTTTTTTTCATAAATTGAATTAAAATTTTGCAGATTGCAGAGCAATTTAACATTTAAATTGTATATTTGTTTTTCCGCAAGAAAATTGTTTTTAATTGAAACAGTTACATTGGTGGAAAACTATAAACGGTTAAACGAAAAAAAAATGTTTTTTGGATTTAGTGAAACAGACGAAATCTGAATTTTTGGCAGAAGAGAAGATTTTTTTTTTTTTTTTTTTTTTTTTTTTAAGGAAACCGAACGCACCACTTAAAAAGTTTTCATGCTGCGAAATACACAACTTCTAATAGATGTATTCGGTTTTCGGAAACTAACGGAGATCGAGGCAAATAAATAGAATTATTTTATTCCTGTTAACGCTAACAAAGCCCCTCCCCCCATTGAAACACTATCTTTTTTTAGCCACTTTACTGCACATAAAACAATATATGAACTGATGCTTGATTATTAAAAATAATAGCATGACATAAGTGATGAAAAGTTTTTGGCTATCCCGGTTCTCAATAGCCCATCTTTGTTAGGATTGTTACCATTTTTTTCAATTTTAGTTTAGCTACAATTATTGAAAAATGCCATTTCCCTATGTTCAGTAATTTTTTGGTACATGTTCGACCACAGAAACTTCTTTTTTTGGTTGTTCATTTTTATGTACGAAATGAACCATTTTTATTTACACAAGAATCAGTTTAAAGTAGACACTCATAAGTTATCCAGAAGAAATATAATTGATATAAATTCTGTACAATTTGTAAGAAATAGGTTCTACGAACTAGTCGTGATATTAGTTTTCTTTGAAAGAATCATTTTTCTACGTTAGAACTTTTAGTACCTAATTGCTTCAATATAGTATAGTGTCTTCGTAATTAACTCGCAACACGCTATATACATAGATTCTGGGTCATTTATCTCATTTTTAATAAGTAAAATATCTTAGTAAACAACATGGTCATAACTCATTTTTTTTTTCTAGTGCGTGGAATACAATTATTCAATTTCTGGATTTTGGTTGACCATTTTTAGTTTTCCTTTCTTTAAAGAGCATTGGGTATATTAAATATCTTTTTATATTTTATATTTGGCGTAATAGCATTTTCTATTTTACATTTATCTATCGTTTAATGCAATGCAAATGTACTATGTTTAAGTCGCGAACAACTTTATGCTTTAAAAGATATTTTAACGTTTCTTATGGATTTGATAATAATTTTTTTCAATTCTTATAATAACGTAGATGGATATGTAATTTTTAGCTTCCACATTACGTTCATAACGTAAAAAGTGGAAGGTTTTATAATCGTTCAGTCCGTCTGTCCGTCACCCACTTTCACAGAGCGAACCAAAAGTCGCACAAACAATTGGGATACGTCATTTTAAAGCAAAAAATAGGGCTAGGCTACATCCCAAATTTCATTAAAAATTTAAATTAGAAGTATATTTAAAATTTAAATAACTAAAATTTTAAACTGCATTGAAATAACATACAAATTCCATTTTCAATCAATATTTTCACTGTTGCCATTTCGTCAAACGTACGAGAAACTTTATTTAAAATAAAAATAAAACCTTTGAAAGAAAATTTATTTATGTGATATAATTTGGTTTGGATTGTTGAAATATCACAATAAACTTCTTTTGATGGTTCATTATATATGTATGAAGGAAGATGTATAAAGAATTCTAATTTTGCATAACATATATATGCAAAGTTTCTCTTTTATTTTTAAACCATCATTTTTACTAATTATATATTTTTCGAACTGTATATTAAATTCCGGCGATTAAAATAATTATATTTATTAAAAATTTGCATCATTATTCCACGAATTCCAAACAAATTTAGCAAACGATAATGAGTAATTTTTAATTTGACAAAGTATATTAATGAAAATAGTTAATTTTGTCGTTTACAATTCTGAATTAGAAGTCTCTGTTAGGCGAATTTCGTTCTGATGTGTATAATAAGTGTGTTTCCTGTGAGTATAAATATGGTGTGGAAGCGGTTTTAGTGACAGGTTCTGTAACAAACCAACTTGTTTCATGCTACACTTGCCTTTTTTTACAAAATGGTACTGAACATGTTTACATCAAAAATGAAATAAATTTCCGCAGTAAACTTGACAAAAGAACAATTAAAATTGTCAAACTGAAACACTGAAATCAATGGGGGATTTTCTCAACGTTCTATTGCCAACGGAAATTATGAAAAGAAAAAAAAATCATTTCACGTAAAAGTGACATTTATTACGATTAAACTGTCATTTTTTGCATTTATTTACCATCCACATCAACAAAAAACTTAAATAGAAAATTTAAAATATAGTTAATTTTTTTAATAAAATATAATATTTAATATAAAACACTGTCCTCTGTATATTTATCAATAATCAAGAGACAATCCTACTGTATCGAAATAAAAACAAATTAATGTCTGGTGCACTTTCAGATTACATTACATTTGTTGTGAATACGAAAAACATTTGTTATGGCGAGGGAGCACTTTTGATATTACCTGAATTTTAATATATTATGTGTTTATAGATACAATGTATTTATTTTCATACTGTTTGTGGATAAATTTTAAACATTATAAACAGTTCAAATAAACAGTCATATATGATGTTATGTCGTAAGTGTGAAACTGAGACATGTTTGTTAGGGACAGTGCTAACAGTTCACCTGTACTTTATTCTAAAAAGCAACTTTTTATGATAGTTATATAAACGATTTTAATACTTAAGAGATTTTTAATATTAAAAAACATTACTTATTTCTAAGAAATATCTTCAAGAAAGATATGACTGGAAACACCAAAATTGCCGTCTTGGGAAAATCATGCTTATGCGCGGTGCAGTTTTGTTATAATGTGTTATACAAAGGTTTTTATTATTTGTTTAAATTTAAAATAGAAAAAAAGTTCTGTTTATTCAAGAATAACCTATTTTACTTCAATCATAACTGAAGTTCTTATAAAAAGAAAAGACACGTAGCCTAAAAAAATTATAGAAGATCATTATATGAAGTCATATACCTTTTAACAAAAAATAATTTCTCAAATCGGACATTTAGAACACATATCATAATAGGTTCTCATTAAAGGATAAACAGAGAAAATGCACTAAAAGCTTATAGAGACACGGGAAAAAAAGCGAAAAAATAGATCCTTCAAGTCATAACTTTCCAACAAAAATTGAGAATCTGCGATTCTAAAGGAATTTTAAAGGAGGGTGCTGACAAACATTCAAATGAAAATCTCAACGATGTTAATGCCTACTTTCCATGCATTTTGTTAAAATTCTTTCGAATTTGAAAAAAAATATACAAAAAAGAAGCATATAAAAAAAGAAACAGAACATATCATTGAAATAAAACAAAGTATATTCATAAAATTGATTCCACTATCGATTTGGAATACAAAATAAACGTTTTGAAAAAATCATTAATAAATGTTCTTTATAGTAAAAAAAGTTGTCTTATTCCTCTCTGTAGTTTTTGTTCAGAACAATTATGAGGCAAAAATAATAAAACCTCATATTGAATAAAAAAAATACATACTTGATAGGTTTACTTGTAAAATAACAAGTAAACCGGTGAAATAAATCACTGGTAGCCAAAGTCGAGTGGAGGACACCATTCTTTTGCTTCTGTGTATCCAAGGGACGAACAACGTTCAAATAAATCAGCGTTTAAATAAGAAATGCGTCTTCAAGAGGACTGTGCGAAGACAGAGCCATGTGATCAAAAAAATTTAGACTAAACATTGGAAATTCCACAGCAGCTGCTATCAGATGACTATCGAAACACTCTGTGAGCTTGGCGCAAAATATTAGGATATATTCCAATGCCAGACACAGTTAAACTTTAAATAATTGAGACTGGCTTGTTTACATATGCATTTGATACAAATGTATTGATACTGAATTTTTAAAAAAAAAGAAATCTCCTGAGCATAACTTTAAAAATGAATGAAAGGGGTTTTTATAAGCTGTACCGATATTTCTAATGCCAAGGATGGCGAAAAGTCGCCTAAAATGGGGTCGTTTATTCCTTATATAGTTGTTGTTTGTCCTTCTGCTAGTAATTTCTTTTAGCTCTAAGATACTGAGTCTGCCTTCAATTATCAAGTAGTCGATTGAAACCCAGTCTATCTATGAGGTTTCTTAGCTCTTAAAGTGAGGAATGACAAATTCTTATAAATATTTTGATACCATGTGAATTGCAACCATATATAAAAATCTAAAGGATGGGTAGATAAGCAATGGCAAGGTTCAAACTTGTTTTTATCAGTGGCACCTAGATGTAACTTTTCAATTAACACCTTGACTGCCGAGATAGCAAAGGAAAATGTGCATCGATTGAGGCTGATGTGAAGTAGAAGAACATCCTGTTTTTCAAACCAGTTCGTTGCGATGGAAATGAACTAGCTCTTCTTCATTTTCGAAAAAGTAAAAATCTAAGTTCGAGATCGAAAAATTACAAGGTTAGGTTGAATTAACGTCGTTAACTGAAGCTACACGGCAGCTCGTCAGAAAAAAATAAGAGGACATGCTCCTGGATCTCTCCGACCAGGTAACTCATCATCTGTTACTAATTATTGTATTGAAAGCCAATTACCAGATTCGTTTCGATGAATCACTTTTTGACTATGAAATCATCAATAAATTTTCATAATTCATATTTTTGGGATTTTTTTTAATACAAAAAAATTAAATAGACTAAATGTATTATTTTATAACTGGATAGTTGAGTATTGTAATTCCATGTAAAATTATCCTGTCTAGTGTAAGTCCACGTTTGTAAAAGTGAATATCCCTACAACTTTTAACATTAAATGAAAAAATGTGGAATAGTTGATCTACACTCATTATAACTAAATAATGTAATGAACTTTATTTAATTTGATTCAAGTTTTAATTTAAGAAGCTTTGAATCTCCTTCTAAATTGTGACTTACACTACAGTTACATGGAATTAGCCAATTACAAACTAGGGTAGGGTAGGAACATATAAATTCCGGCTTGTATGCTTGGTCATAGGCCCGCTTATAAGCCTTTAAAGTGAGGCAGACACAGAAACTTTTATTGCTATTTTTAAATCGTATTTCTTACAAAAGTGTGTTGGCATCTGCGTATAATGTACTTCAACGTGAGGGCATTATCCTACCAATCTAATCCAAAGTGACTTTCATTCAACGTGTCAACATCCTTACATAATTATGGCTGTATTAAATTTGTCGATAAAAGATACACTTCGCAATAACACAAAAACTGTATAAGCCTTACAGTTAAATAATAATTAATGAAAATCTACGTATGGCAATTCATTAGTAACAACTGGGATTACTAGGTGTCAATTAAATACCATACAAAAAGGTAGGTAGTTGGTTGATATACATATATTTTCAGGCTTGTGTGCTTGGTCAGAGACCCGTTTATAAACCTTCGTCAAGTAAGACAGTCACAGCAAACACACACACTCACATGCATACACACATACGTGACAAATGCTGTCATATATCGCGTGCCACCTCTACAATTTAGACATGTTCCTGAAAGGGAGGGAAATAGTTTCCAGGGAACAGTATTCGTGGGAAACTGCGTAATGACCGCCCTCGAGACTTGTTCGTTGATCCGACGAAGACACATTAAATTGGGAAAGCTAAGGTGCAATAGATTTTATTTATGGGCAACAGGCAGATAATCAGAGCAGTAACAGTGCGCACTGGCACTTAGAACTAACAAGGAACTAAGGAACTAACAAAAAGCAACCCGCTTGGGGCGAATATATAGTAATACAGGTAGTATGACGAAGGCAAATAATTTACATAAACAGTTCTCTTCTTGAGAGCGAACATGCTGCCCGCCAAATTTTAATTTCTAATTGAAGTAAATTAAAATTTAAGGTAATGGAACAAAAGAATTGACAGTTCGTTTGAAGAGTCCTTTCGAAGTCTTCAGTCGCACAACTCGCACGCTGCCGTCTGCTCCTGGGTACACTTCGTCGACTCTTGCGAGTGGCCAAGTTGCTGGTGGACAATTGCTCTCCTTGAGCAATACTAGGTCTCCAACAGCCACATTCTTTCCCTCCTGCCTCCAACGGGAACGTTGCTGCAAAGTATGAAGATACTCCTTATGCCATCGGCTCCAGAAGGATCTTGTCAAGCTCTGCATCAGGCTCCAGCGAGACGAGAGATTGGTTACTCCATCAGTCTGATCTGGAAGGGAAGTGATTACCTCTCCTACAAGGAAATGAGAAGGCGTTAGTACATGTACGGAATCAATGTCCCCTTCAGTGACAGAAGTTAAGGGTCTAGAAATCAATATCGATTCGATTCGGGCGATCAATGTTGAAAGCTCTTCGTAAGTGAACAAAGTAGCCCCCATGAGTCTCTTCAGATGAAATTTAGTTGACTTGACTCCACTTTCCCATAATCCTCCAAAATTTGGAGAATACGGCGGAATCATATGGAAGGTTATGCCGTTGTCACTAAGGAAATGAGCTACAGAGTCACTGTTAGATAAAGCATTTAGTTCTTGTAAGTCACTAAATTTATTGCGAGCTCCAATGAAGTTAGTCGCGTTATCACAATAAATATTTGCAGGCGCTCCTCGTCGAGAAGCAAATCTTCGCAGGGCAGCAATAAAGGCATCTGTTGTCAAGCTATAACTACCTCCAAATGTAGGGCCTTTGTGGCGAAGCAGATAAATAAAGCAATATATGCTTTGGCAGTTTTTAAATGTTTACCTCTACCTTTATTGACTTTTATTATAACAGGTACAGCGTAATCCACTCCACAATTTAGAAAGGGACGCCCCAGGCGGACTCTGTCCTTGGGAAGATCTCCCATCCTTTGTGGTCGGGTGGAGGCTCGGTATCTGAAACACACTAAACATTTGTTTATAAAAGTTCGAATCAGTCTTTTACCACCGATAATCCAGTAGGATTGCTTCAAAATACTAGATAGTAAGGTGGGGCCCGCGTGAAGATGCTTTATGTGGTAGTACTTGATAAGAAGCTGAGCGATCTTGTGATCAGGTGGAATTATGATAGGATGCTTTACTGAATAAGGAATATCAGCATTAGTAATCCTACCTCGAACTCGCAGTAAACCTTCATTATCTAAAAATGGAGTTAAAGAAATCAACTTGCTTCGCTTTGGCAAGTCGGCACAGTTCTTTACGCGATCGATCTCTTCTTTGAAATGTTGGTTTTGAACCCACTTAAAGATTGAAGTTTTGGCGTTCTCGATTTCAGTAGATTGAAGAGGTTTGTGATTAGAGCTCTTATCGGATTCGCTTCTATTTTAGCTTTGCAGTTGGAACAAAACGTTTGCAATAGGCGACAACTCTAACGATTTTTGTGAAAGACGAAAACTTATCAAATAGATCTTGCAATGTGTCGTTTTCAGGCACAGAATGAAAGTTGAAAAGGGAATCCTTTCTTTTTTCCTTAAGCACTTCGGCGTCATTAGGATCGTAAGTTGCATTGGGGATCACAGGAAGAACCTCTGAACTGAGAAGAAAGGATGGACCTTTTAACCACAAGTTGCAATCGGGAAGTTTGCTTGGTTGCAACCCTCGTGAAGCCACATCTGCAGGATTTTGCCGAGAAGAGATGTGGTTCCAAGCGTTGTTTGGAATAGTTTCCAAAATATCGGCAGTGCGATTGCCTACAATTTTAGAGTCGGTGTAGGCGAAAATCTGAATGTTTGGATGATCTAAAGCTTTTAATACTATTCTAAATAGTTTGGCAAGTAAATGCGCTTCACAAAGCTCAAGTTTAGGGACAGATATTTGCTTGATCGGACACACCTTTGCTTTAGAGACTAACAGTCCAACACTTACTTTGTCGTGTTGCTTTTGCTGACAAAATATTACAGCCGAGTATGTTAGTTCGGAAGCATCGCAAAACCCTACGAGATTTAATTGCAAGGTCATGCTTACCACGAATCTAGGGATTCGTATCTCTGCAATGCTTCGAAAGCCATCCTGAAATTCCAGCCATGATTTAGCCAACTCATTGGAGATTTCAGAATCCAGTCGCAATTTGACAGCCACAGTCGCTGGAAAAATATCTTAAAGAAAATAGTGCAAGGTGTAATTAGTCCTAAAGGGTCGAATACTTTGGATGCTACCGAAAGAATTTTTCGTTTAGTCAAAGGAGGATTGACAACGAGTGAGCCTTCAAATCGAAGGACATCCTCAGCAGGGTTCCACAAAATTCCTAAGACTTTGTTTTCTTTAAAGCAACAATCAAAGTCTGACGTGTGAAGTTCTTCATTTAATTCTCCGAGTAACTCCTCAGAGTTGGATTTCCATTTTCTAAGAATGAATCCTCTGGCTTGCAAAATAGTAGAAATGTCTTTACATACCATGACAGAGTCTTTGACTGTACTTGCACCGGCTAGAATGTCATCAATATAGAACCGCTCCTCTATCATCTTGGCCGCAGTGGGAAAGTCGTCATAAGAGTCCAGAGCGATCTGCTTCAAACACCTAGTGGCAAGAAAGGCAGAAGATGATAGGCCATAGGTCACAGTAGTAAGTTTGTATTCTTCCACTGCGCTGTTAGAATCAAAACGCCAAAGAATACGCTGAAAGTCTTGGTCTTGTTCATGAACCAACACATGACGGTACATTTTCTCAACATCGGCAGTAAACGCTACTTCGTGCATTCGAAAACGTAACAAAGTTAGAAATAAATCAGGCTGTTGCTTCGCACCAATTCCTAACATTGAATTTAAGGAAACAGAGTTGGTTGTTTGGCAACTTCCATCAAAAACTACTCTTATAGCACTGGTTGTGCTGGAAGGTTTGAAAACACAGTGATGGGGAAGAAAATATTTATCTTTGTTTAAAATGCCTGAAGAGGGATCAGCTAGTTTTAAATGGTTAAGGGTTTCGTACTCTTTCAGGAATCCTTTGTATTGCGATTCAAGATCGGGTTCAAAGAAAATTTTCTTTCCATACTTTTAAGACGGGAAAGCGCAGCGGCGTAGGAATTTCCCAGAGTTAAATCGGTACGGTAAAATGGTAGGCGTACTACAAATCTTCCAATTTCGTTAATAGAGTAATTGTCCTTGAAATGGTTTTCGCAGAACTCTTCTTCGGAATTTAGACTATGACTTGGGTCAGCTGGGATATTTTCAAGTTCCCAAAATCGCCTGAGTTCATGATCAGTATCATAGCTCGAGATGCGCAACCAACAGAGCTCTAATTAGGGCATCTTTCACCCAGCTAATTGGCATACTAACGAATTTATAAGCGATCTAATGATAACTGGCACAACCGTACCCAGTCTCCCCTACTTTGTGTAAACACTTGACCATCATGTTTATCAAGTTTTCAAACGAACTTTAACTCTTTAGAACGGTTGGCGAAATGGTACTACGAATTTTTTCAGAATGTGCTGTTATCGGGAATCGAAACCATGAGACGTGCTGGCGCGTCCTCGGCAGCCGACGTGTTAAAGAATACTTTAGTCGAAATTTTATCTTTTGAATGGACTTGACTTATTTTAATGTTGTCAAGTTTAAAATGTTCTAAATTTGTTTTTCTATTTACATTGCTTCTATTCAAGAACTAGAACTTAGCGGTAGAATTGTATGAGTATTTTTAATTATACATCAAGACAAACAGGACTCTAGCTATTCATCCAAGTCAGTGTTAAGCGTATTAGATAATGTTTTTTTTAAAAAGTTTTTCGGATAAAATTATAAAAATGTGCGTAGTTGCAAGCGCATATTGCTTTCTTTTATAACATCATTGAACCATAATTGATTCGCCTTTTATGCATTTTTAAAGTTCAACTTACAACTGAAGAAGAATTTTCAGAAAGGATCCCAAACACTTTATAAGTAAGAAAGTTTTTTTTTATTTTAAACTAGCAAATTTATAACCGTACTTCGCACGGATTAAAAAAAATATCCAATCGATCCAAGTATGTGTACCATATTACCTGTTATGGGATCATCTACTTACGTTATTATTCCCGCTCATTATCAAGTATAAAATCCCGATTCATTGCCGTAATATTCAAAAATCAAAAATATGGTGTAAAATGCACTCATAAATGTCATCACAATTCCCTCATAAATGCATAATACCTTTTAACTCTTTTGGCACATTTTGGGAGATAATTTGGCGAGAAAATAGATATAGCTACAAACACAATAGATATAGCTAATAAACACTTTGCCCATTTGGCAAATTTTAATAAATAATTGAGCGAGATTACCAAAGTATGTGGCGAAAAAACAAAGTCATAAAACCCTTATATGCAGCTCCAGTGCGATGGCCTTTATCAACCATCATTGTTAGCAATAGCTAAAAAAACATTTTGCCCATTTGGCGTGTTTTAATAAATAATTTGGTGAGATTGGCAACATATTTGGCGAAAAAACAAAGACAAAAAACCCTTATCTGCAGCTCTAGGGCGATGGCATTTATTAACCATCATTATTCAGCAATAGCATAAAAAACATTTTTCCCATTTGGCGAGTTTTTAATAAGCAATTTGGTGAGATTGGCAACGTATTTGTCGAAAAAATAAAAACATAAAACCCAAAAAAAAAACTCTAGTGCCATGGCCTTTATTAACCATCATAGTTCAGTAATAGCTTAACTTCAGTAATAACTATACATTTATTTTAAATATGCATATTTGCAATCAATATAACCATCAATGAAAAAATCATCAACTAAACCCACACTATATCCGGGAATGCAGACTGGTCGGAAATACGTCACTTGAAACATATCAATTATTTTCAAATAAAGAATTTAGTTTATGAAAGTAATGGCAACACAAAAATAAACATTATCAATTTTATTTTCGTTGAAAGTTTATTTAATTTTTTCAGCAGATAGCATCAGGAAAGAAAAAAAAAATGATCGGATTTGAGGCAAAGTGTGTAGTTTTTCCAGAAAATTCGAAAATTTTTCTAAAAATAGAACATTTTGAGAGCTGAAAGTTCCCTATTCGTAACTTAAGTATGAAATACACTTTTGTGCCAAGTTACGAGTCAAACAAATGCCTAGTTTTTGAATCTATAAGACACACACACATATACACACAAAACTTCATTTTTATTAATATAGATTACGAATTATTTTTTATAAAATATTTCGAAATAAATATTCAATTTAAAAAAAGATTTTGTGAAATTTATTACAATATTTACTGTATTTTAAAGCATGAAGAACAACGGTGATGTTGATAAACTATTTAGTGTGTGACATATAGAAATTATATACCAAATACACAATTATCAAATTTAAAAAAAAACTATTAAGCATTTTCTAACTTTGGTTTAGAGATTTAAAACTTAATTTATTTCTTACGATAAGTGTTCAATTTTTTGAACTGTATGTACTTTGTAGAAATGTTATGTTGTTCGTCATGTTAGCTTCCGCACTACATTTATACGGCAAAACAGATGAAGGATTTTTAAAGACCCGTCACCCACTATTACTGCCCAAACAAAAATTTTATAAGAAGTGGGATGCGCTAAAAAAAAGTAATCACATCGAAACTAAAAGTAATAGAAATTCTCCGAAAAAATTTATTTTAAAATTTCTTAATCACCGTTGTATGTATTTGGTATATAATTTCTATATGTCACACACTAAATAGTTTATCCACATCACCGTTGTTCTTCATACGTTAAAATACAGTAAATATTGTAATAAATTTTACAAAATCTTTTTTTAAATTGAATATTTATTTCGAAATATTTTATAAAAAATAATTCGTAGTCTATATTAATAAAAATGAAGTTTTGTGTGTATATGTGTGTGTGTCTTATAGATTCAAAAACTAGGCATTTGCTTGACTCGTAACTTGGCACAAAAGTGTATTTCATACTTAAAAAAGACCCACAAAAACATGAAAAGTATATTTTCAATCTTAGTAAAACCATCATTGCCGCTAAAAAAAATCGCATGAAAAACTTTATTTATATTTAATAAAATTGTAAGGAAAATTAATTTGTGTGATGTAATTTCCTTTAGAATGATTTCTTAATATATATCACAATGACATTATTTTGTGGCTCGAATTTTAGAATTAAAAAAAAGGAGGTTTGTGACAGAATCCGCCTAACAGGCTACTTAAACACGACTTTGAACTAAACAGGAAGCACTCTATTCAAAACAAGAGAAAGAAATTCGCCAAACAATGCTTTTAGCAAGTTCTAATTTTATAAACTTTTAAACAGCTCCATTACGTATGCTCATTTAACTTTTTTTCGCCGCTTTCATTAATAGTATTTATCGTTTGCTAAATTTGTTAAAAATTCGAGGAATGATGTAATTTTTTTTAACTGTAAAAACGGAAGCGAAGCTAATCATGTTCTCATTTAACTGTAAATTATTTTGAAAATTGAAAATAAACACGATTTTTAAAGGAAAAAATATTTTTTTTCTATCCTTTTTAAAATAAACATCTTTTAGTCACAATAATACTCCATTTACATTATTTTTTTTTCGAAAATTCAATTAATATTACCTATAGTTTGTTAAATTAAATGGTAGTTTGAATAGTAAATTATTAGAAAAAATTTGTGCTTTAAAATACTTTTATTGTGATATATACTGTTACAAATTTCCAAACTGATTTGTATCAGATAAATAAATATTTCTTCATGTTTTTTTAATTTGTTTTTAATCAAGTTTCTCGTGCTTTTGCCAAAGTTGCAACGTTAGGAATATTGAGTAAAATATAATTGATTTGTTATTTAACGGTAGATTAAAGTTTAGTTAGTTTTAAAGGTCTATTCAATTTAATTCTATTCACAACTTTTAATGAAATGTGCCGGATATTTTACTTTAGTATGACGCGGCTTTAAATAATATTCCGTAATAGTCTTAATCATCTTATCCATTCCTCTTTTGCAATCTAAAAGACATTTATTAAGAAAATATCAGAGATTTTTTTGCAAAAAAAAATATTTTTTATTTTCGAAATAATGTAAAGTTAAATGGTATTGTGATAAGTTCCGCTTTCATTTGTACAGCAAAATTAGTACATTATGACTCTTCGAACTTCAAACAAATTTAGAAATCAATAAAGCTAATAAATAAATTTAATTAATGAAAATAGTCAATTATAATGTTTAAAATTGTAAATGGAAATATTAGTTATAATGTCACGCTCTCCATACTGCAATTTCATGTTGTTTTTTTTTTCTTTGACAAAGTGTTGAAAACAGTCCATTAGAACTAGCTTTGAGTCATGTTTGGCAAATTTCGTTATAAAGTGTATAAATTCGTTTATAATTTTTTTTGAATTTTATTATTTTTTTTCCTAATTATCAAAATATTTTAAATTGTATTTGAGTTATTGTTAAAATTATTAGTCGCGTTCAACATGCGGATTTCTAAAAGTGCTTTGATCTAACTTGCTGAATTCCGTTTTCAGAGTTAAAGAGCATAAGTGTATTGATTATCGGCTTTTAAAAGACTGTAACAAGTACTACATCATAATTTTAGTGCACTTCTCAGTGAGTAGATGTGTGGTAAAGTACAGCTGGGGAAAAAAAACTATCTGCCCCTTGTTACTCGGCTGCTATTAAACAGGATATTTCCTGCAAATTGTCATTTTTTTGGTAAAAAGCGTAAGAAATCGATGACTGGCATAATGAATTTCCATAAAGGGCCGTCTACATATTAAAATGAGTAGCAGAGACCTTGGCTAGTTTTCCCACCAAGCTTTATACAAGAAATAAGACATTAGAAGGCACTCTATATAAATGGCTGCTAATGAAACAACCTGTTTAATGTCAACGACAAGAATTTTTGCTCAAATGGTGTTGTAATGTTGTCGTTAGCGCTTTTTTCTGTTCAAACCTAAATAAACGCACTTTTATTAAACTTCATAATTTTTTGTATAAATGCGTATAGGGGAGAGCGGGACAATCCCGCCACCCCTTTTATCTCGCCTGAGGTGTGCGTGGGAGGGGGGCTGTGAGCGCTGACCTGTAGCAGGAAGCAAAGTAATTTGTAGTAGAGCAGTGAGGTGAGTTGGTGTAAAGTTAATTAAAAAAATACGGTTTTTAGTGATTTTCATCTAATTTCGTGCCTTCTGAAATTAAGAGATAATTAGCTGTTATCTCTAAGTTAGATAAATCAGTTATATATCAATGAAAAGAGAAATTAGTTGGCTATTTTGTCACGTTGTTAGTTTGGACGCTAGGCTTTCAAACTTTCTTTAAACAAGCCGTCTATGCCATTTTTTTATTATTGAGGTAATGCCGTCACATCACTCTGGGGTTGTGCCGCCACATGCGGCATAATCCGTAAAATAGAAATTTCATATATTGGCCCTAAAACCTATTAGTTTTCGTTCCAGACGCCACGTATCCGAAAAAGAATAACTGAAATGTCCAAATAGACCAACGAAACTTAAAAAAAAAAAAAAAAAAAAAAAACTGCCCAGTTAGTTGCAAATTTAAAGTTAATAAAAGTGAAGCTGTATCCTGTACAATTTGCCTTTTCAGTTTTAATTAAACATATTTTTATACCATATGTATTGCTTTATTATATCATTTTCCATTATTCACAGATTATTTCCTCTGTTTATTGATGTTGCGGCATAATACCATGGTGTGGCAGCATTACCTCATGTACCGGGGTAATCCCGCCACTGTGCAAGCTTTTAGAAAAAACAATTTAATTCAGTTTCTAATAAAGATTTAAATTTTAAAAAATCAACACAAGATAGGTTATGAACTGTAGTATGTTATGCTCATTACAATTTACATTAATTGCAACACAATTTTGCATGAAAATTCCATTTCCCTTAAAGTGGCACCATTCCCCCCTACTAAAAAGTTGTTCCTTTCTCTACCTAACTATGCATTCGTTTTCAAAATAATTTAAAACTCTGCTAGTCAAGGTGGTATTAAAGTCAAAATCTGACGAAAGGACATGTTTTCCGAAACTTCACGGGACAAGATTTTCAACAATGCATTGTATAAAAGCGTACTCCAACCTTTGTAGTTTTGATTATATTTTTATGCAGGATAATCGAAGTATCCACACTTCAAACGAAATGGATGACTGGTTTAATGTACAAAGTTGTGTTCATTTGTATCATCCTACCCAAAATTTCGTGTTGTCTATGAAAAACAAAATCAAGGAAGCTATAACAAAAAGAAGCGGTTTTACAAATTATTAATTGAGATTGAATGTAAAAGTTCGTAAATCAATTTCCTTATGCTGATACTAAAATATCAATAAAATAAATTGTTTACAAATTGTATAAAATTTCATTTACTGTATAGTTTATAATACAAAGCCTGTATAGTGTATGAAGTTTAAATCGATAAATATGCATTTAATAGAGAAATACTGTTAAAAAACTGCCTGTTCATAATCAATTTCCACCACTGTAGGACTATTGGTCATACTAATGTCTTATATACCTGAATCTTTGTTTCTCTGGTAAGAAATTTGAATTTAAACTGGTCAGGTATAAGCATCTATTAGCCGTGTTAATTACATTCTTATTTTCGGAGGTAATATCGTTATTGTTATTTACAATTGTACAAAGATAACTTTTTTCGTACCACCATAAATAAATCGATTTAAGCAAAGATTTTTTTATTATCATTAACTACTTTTTACTCTTCCAAGGGGCCCGGATGGCCTAGTGGTTTGGATTTCAGACTATTACGCTAGCAGTCAACGCGCTGTAAAGGGTACGGGTTGGATTTCCATCTTCTCCCTGGGTGTACTTAATTTCTCTATGTCAGTAAAAAAATATGCGTCTATCGTACTTGACGAAGGCTTATTATAAGAGGGTCTCTGATCAGACACACAAGCCGGAATAAATATGTACCTACAAAACCCACCCACCTACTCTTCCAACACACAATTCAAGTACTTTCATTAAGGAGGGCCAGACCCACAAAATTTTACCAAAACCACCTTTCAATGATTTAATGTTTTTAAAATATGAAATCCTAGCTTAACAGAGATATCTTACATTAAAAGGTAAAGCACTGGAAGTAATCTTTATAGGTGAGAAACCACTATAATTTATTTTAAACGCTTATATTTCAAAACTAGCTTTCTCAATGTCCATGTACCTATTTCTCAGCGTGTGTTGGTAAATGTTTATTACAGTTATAATTGTCGGTGAAATGTCTAAAAATCGTTTCCCGTCTCAGGCACATGCAATATATTTTGTATGTGTAATAAACAATAAATAATACAGATCACTGTGATTTTTGAATGTATGGTGTCGCTACCAATTTCAAAAAGTTTGTTTAATATAATTATTGAACACCCTTAAATATTATTGGAATACGGTTTTTAGTAAATTTCATTACTGCAATATTGATTATTTAAAATGATAATTGTAAACTACACTTTCTTGAAAAAATCTTTTTAGATTCACTTTCCTAATATGGAATTTAAGGTAAACGAAATCGCAATACTGAAAGTATTGCGATTTGGGTCGAGGGTTAAAAGAAAATTCTTGATTGACGACACTGATATAGTGTTTTGAATATGAAGTTGTAGCGTTATATTGTGATCGACCTGTTTTATGTAATGAACAGTTAGGAAGTAGAAATGATGTTTGTTTTTTCGACATTTACATGACTAACTAAAGATTGATGTAGAGCATTAATGTGTAGTAAAATAATGTTTAATGTTAACAGTGAACTAAGGGGAGTGAAATAAAAAAAATCAAACAATTGCTATAATTTCCCACGTGTTGAAAAAGGAACAATAATGAACGAAGTGGTGATTTGTCTTACTTGCAAATAAAAGTATGATTTGTAAACTTCTTTTTAAAATGTTTTAATGGTTAAAATAAAAAAAATTAGATAATGTTAATGAATAATAACTTATGTCTACCATACCTATTCTAAAACGTTTGCAATTTTAGATAAAAATCTCTTTCAAAATGATGAACTGCTAAAAAAAAGTTCTGATTAAAACCTTCAAATTTGAAATGAGCAATAAACAAACTCACAGGTATGTATAGATAAGCATTTTTAATAATCGTATAGAATATAGATAAACAATATTATTAATAGAAAGTTTTTAATTGCACAAGAAAATTTTATAGTAGTTTTCCAGAAGCAATCAGGGTTTAGTCCACTGCCCGGATTTGTACCACAGAATGAGCTCCTGGTTGGCTTCAATCTTCACATCCACCGGACCTGGGGGAATACAAAGAGTGATTTTAGATTACAATTGCTGCAAGGTTAAATAGATGCGTGTCCCGTACGAACTATTTTGTTTGGGTATTTGGATAGTGTGTAGGTGTGTTTGGGTATTTGTTGGAGTGTAGGTGTGCTACATATAAAACCAGAAAAATGCCGACTTTATTTACAAAGCTATATAATCTCTTTGAAGTTGTACTCAGATAGTTTTCGTGGATTTCTTTTTTCGGAAAAGCCGACATTCCAAACTTGACGAATAGCGTGAAGTCAAGAATATAATCACTACAAATCTGTATGTCCGAATGTAGACATACACTATTATAAGAAAAAAAGAGTCGATGTATGGGTACTCACTGTCCTCCACCAGAAACGAGTCCTCCGCGTTGTGCTTGCGGAGGAAGGTGAACCAGTAGAAGCCCGTCTCCACGTCGTCCTGGATGCCCATCGCGGAAGAGACGAACGGCTTCCCATCGATCACGTTGTACTCCACCCTATGGAACACACAAATTACCGAAACATTATTGCATATCGTATATTAATTTTTAAAATCATATTTAAGAATATTTTAATTGAAAAAATAATATCTTGTGTTTATATTTATCTTGATAGTAGCAGAAAAGAAATAAAACACTTTTGAAAAAGTTTTTTTAATATGATGTTTGATCATAGTCAATATTCTTAACATTTTAAATAAACATACACTACTAGGTTTTTTTCTTTGATTGAAAACTTTCTCTCAGTGGTGATATTCCTCATATTATGTCAAATACTAAACAATTTTAAACTCGAATTTTGACTAAATTGTGTGGATAAAATTGTTTTTTTTTCAGTTGTCATATAAATTATTTAAGTTGAATACAAAATTAAAAAGGACATTTGTCACAAATAAGTAATAAGAGTTTCCTACGTCCTTAGATAAACTTACCATAAACACAGAAGGAATTATTGAAATGGACCCACGAAATAATAAAAAAATCGCAAAATGTAAAACTCACTGCTGTCTCGAATCCAGTTTCTGTACAGTCTCCATGATGTTGTAAAGGGAGCTGTTAGCCGGGACCTTGAGTGTCCAGGTCCTCTTGAGGTCCACATCCGTTCCAATCACCACGGAATACGTGATGCTGACTCTGCTGCCAGGAGAACTCTGAAGCTCATTCAGGGCTTCAGATTCTGTATTGACATGGAAACTATATTAAACACTATTATGTGTTAAATCATAATTTTTTTGTGTGTTTAACAGAAATATGAACACAATGGATGTGACTACTTTCGTAATATTAAAAAACGAAATTAAATTTGTTAACAAAAATACCATTAATAACACCTTCGAAAGTTGTTAAACACTATATATTAATAATTTACAGAAAAAAGAATCTCTTTATAAAAATAAAAATAATTGACATGTAGATTTTAATGCTTTGTGAGATATAAGTAAAATTATGTTATATAAAAAAAAAATAAAATCCATTGGCTTGAATAGTGGCCCCATGGCTGACCACAAACGAATTAATTTTTAATTCTGGTTTTTAATACGGATTCTTAATTTGGAGAAACAAACGCAAGCATTACATGAAAAAAAGCTAAACTAAATGGGTTCACGCTTTCTTTCTTTTTTTTTTTTTGGGAAAAAGAAATGTGTATTAAATACAAACATGGGCACTTTCGGAACATTCAAAAAGCAAGCCTTGAAATATGATAACTCACCGCTGGTTTCCGGCTTTTTGCAGTGATTGGCCGTGATGTTGAGCAGAGTGGAGCGGCTGAGTACGGGCAGGACATAGTAGGAGTCCAGGAAAGAGCCCACGGAACCGTCCTCTCTCTGGGCAGCCAGAAGAGACCGTTTGGCGGCCCAGTAAGTCAAATTCTCTCTCTAGATTTTCAGTGACAGTCAAGGCCTTTGTGATAAATAAAAAATAATGTAGTTAAATGAGAAGAAATTTAAAACATATTAAGGAAGTTAAATTCGTTCGATAAAAAGTTTAGGTACCATCTACACTCAGTGCCTGATATAGGGTAACACGTAGTAGGTAGATAATATTTTGGGGGGTGATCTAAGGAAAATTTGTGTATGATTTCTCGTTAAATTATTAATTTTTGAATAAAAGTAAAATACTACAGCTTAAAAATTGTAAGCAATCAATATTTAAATCGTTTGGACGATATTGTATTTTAAAGCTTTCAATACAGATAAAGAGTACAAGGGAAAAACAACTTCAATGCGTATATCAAGCATATCGCATTCATCAAATAGTCACCACTCTGCAGCAAGACAATTAATCAAACATTTTCAACAGTGGGCACTGTAAATCCTGAAAACTTGTGTAGATGATCAGCCAAATGACCTAATGTAAATGTTTTCCTTTTCCATATAGGACTCCTTTGAAAAATAAATTGGGGAAATGCTCCAAATACAAGCAACTATTCAACTACAGAACCATTGAGATACCTGAATGACGAGGGCGGTCGTCTTGATATTGTCGACGGTTCCGTTTCTGAACTGCCTCTTCTTCAGTTCCTGCGCCATGTCGAGCAAAGTCCTCTCGTCCACAGTCACGCCCGGCTGGGCAGACGCGCACGCCAGCGCCAGGGTGGCCATCGCTTGGTTGTCTACGAAGAATTGAAAATTGGTGAAACGAATAGAATGTATATACACTCATAAAAAAAGGCAAAACTAATTGGCAAAACAGCTGAAGTTAATTTAACAGCTGTTAGTTTGAAATGGCCTGACATGCTAATTTAAGTTTACCGTCTCTGGGGGATAAGAATACGTCCTTGTTAGGTGGTCTACCCCTCGAGGAAAAAAGCTTTGTTTATTTTCCAGAGCTTAATTAAGAAGGACTAATAGCCAACTTTATTTTGATTCTGACTCACCAGGTGGCGTTACAAATTTCCGCCAAATTCTTTAATCACAAGATAAAGAGGATTCGATTGTAAACAGGGGTAGACTAACGAATCCGGTTCCGGTACTCTTTTGTGAGCCGGGACAAAGTTCTGGAAATTTATTTTTGTTGTTGTTTGGTTATTTCTCTTTCATTTAATTATTTTTTTTTGTTTAATAAATTATATTTATTTTGTAAATCTTAAGATCTTTCAGGAAACCATTTCTTTTCTGTTTTGCTCGTACTAATATATTATATTTCTATTTATAATTACCGAGATGTGATACCGCTATGAACTGCTCTAAAGTCATCCCTGTAAACTTCGGAATACTAGCTTACTTCTGCATATCAACAGTATTGTTTTTAAGTGGTGGCCAAAAGTGTGGACACTTTTTAAAAATTTCATGTGTTTCAACTGTTACCTGTGTTCTTGCATCTATTAAATTTCGCTTAAATACAAACATTTAAATATTAAGTTGAAGGTAATTTAATGTAGAATTTCATTAAAAAACGTAATTAAAGTATCTGTATTACAAATAAAGTTATGCTCATTTTAGTTGAACAAACAAGCACAATCAATGGATTCTCTTATGCTGAAATTGCAATGCAAGTTGGTGGTTCAATGACTTGCAAAACTAAGACAGATCATACTATTAGTTGCATAACTTATTCGTAATGCAGATATTGTAATACTGTATTTATTTTTCATTCTACATTAAATTACTTTGATGATGATGATGTTGTGTCCATGGATATAGATAATATATGGGACCAAAGGTCTCATAGACGGCTTCAGCGATCTGCACAAAGAGGTTCTCATAAAGATTAAATTACTTTAAATTTGATACACAATTGTTTGATTTGATATACAATTAATATATTCTGTAATCACACAAAGTTGAAAAATATGAAGCTCTCAAAATGTGTCCACACTTTTGGCCACCACTGTAGTTCTGTACTTTTAATTGTTGGCGTAGCAATCTTTATGTTCGTTAAAACTAATGGCCAACCAATGCAAAAGTAGAAACCCAATGTATAATGAATCTGTCGTATTAGCAGTTTTAAAGGCAATAATAAGACCTGCAAGATACAAACAAACGCGGGTTTATGGTCTCCAAAAACATGTACATTGTGCAGGAACCTTTTGTATTGCTAGTGACAGTTCGTCAATTTAATCATTCGATTGCTCTTGTAAATTCGACACTGAGAGTCTCGTTATTACAAGCCCCACCCCCGCCACTAATCTGTACATTCGTTCTGCAAGGAGCTTTCTACATTGCACACCTTTGGAGCCGGGAAATCTTGACGTGTTTTTTGCAACTTTTCAAGGCCTCTAAAATAGCGTCGGACTGCGTGATTGGCACATTCAACTTTCAGTACTCGGCCACCATACGACACATGTTCTTGTATATTGCTCGAGAAGTTCTAAATGAATTAAGAAGCCTACATGTGCAGTTACTTAAATACTATTTGTAATTCTCGTCAAAACACAAGTGTATTATAATAACATTAACTGCCACTTATAACCACAAAATTGACTACCATAATTATTTTTCTTCCGCAAATTAAATAAATAATCTTTATAGTTTGCTAAGTTTATTTGCAGTTTGAAGAATTATTATGTAAAATTGAATGAGTCAAATCATATAGCATCCTTTCCATAATATTTGGCAATGCTTGGAAAATGTCCCCTTAAATTAAATGAGATTCTTATACTTAAATAACTATCAATAACTATAATATTTGAAAAAACCTGATATTTCCAAAACATTTAGTGATAAAACATGAAAAAACACCAAATTTCATTGATAATGAAAGGAATGTAATTGTAAATTAATACCAATTAGCTCTTTGAGCAAAAAAAAAAAAAAAAAATCACTTTCTTAGTAAACAAATATAATGAACATCACAAAAAAATCTTATTGTGGTATGTTTTATGACGTCATTCCAAATCGATTTACAGGGAAAAATTAATAATCCTTAAAATTTTAATTGAGGTTTTTCGTGATATTGTTGATGTGGCAGCAGTAATTTAAATGACTAAAAATTAAATTTCGATGATTATTTAATGGGTCGTTTGTCGAATGACAAGAGGACAAATGTCCGTCCGGACGTATAAACAGAAAAACGGAGTATAAAAGTTAGGTCCCTGCTGTCATACCTTTCGATGATAAAAATAATTCTTAGGATCTGATGGATAGAACAGATTTCGTCACCGAAGTAAGGACAGACAGACACTTTGGGATGACTACCATGTCAATACCTACTTTTCTATTATTAAAAATATTTCGAATATAAAAATGATTGGTAAATATTCTAAAAATAA
Source organism: Hylyphantes graminicola (assembly GCA_023701765.1). NCBI lineage: Eukaryota > Metazoa > Arthropoda > Arachnida > Araneae > Linyphiidae > Hylyphantes > Hylyphantes graminicola. The sequence goes on along the minus strand of CM043120.1, from coordinate 64,613,817 downwards.
TGCCATGGCTTATTCCTCATTGACTATACATCCCTTGTAGGACCCCTTCCTAAAGATCTTTAACCAAACACTTATTTTTCTCCCTTCAATAAACCTTCAAACTACGGCCGTCATTTTGGAGAATATAAAATAAAGGTCATCAAGTGATTCGATTGAATAACTCGTCACATATTCAGCCAAATCTAACAAAAACTAAGATTTATGGGTTTTTGAATATTCTTAATATTTCTAAATTATTAAAAGTGGGTGCTGCCTTTGGAAATTTTAAAGTTAATAGCATTTTTAATATGAAGACGACCCCTTATGCAAATTTTGTGTCTTGCAATCAACTCATAATGTTATACGTTTACAAAGTCAAATAGGTCAGATTCTATAGAATGACTAACAGCCGAAATAATCACTAGTGGGTACTTTTATTCCACAGCCGTACCTATCAAAATCGCCTACACTACACTAAAGTAATCAAGTTTAACAGTCGCGCGAAACTCTTCGACTGCCACTTTAGCTCCACCAACTCCACTTTTTCGTTTTTGTGGTTTTAGGTTTACACGAACGATTTACAAATTGGCTGATGTTTCTTCTACGATTTGGCGACCTTTATTTTTGTGTGTCATCAAATTTTAAAATCATAGTTTCTCGTTTGTAATGAACGTTTTTGTCATAAAAAGTACTTGAAATGCAAAAGCATCATTCAAATTCTGTATTAACGTACAAAGATAATGCATGAGGGAATTGCTTATATTTATTTTTAAAAAAAATTGTATCAATTAAGCCAAGTTGTCCTACAGATGTCGCCACGATTCTTAAAATGAGGTTCTTTAAAAAAATTAATAATTAAAAAACTGGTTGAAATTGAACCTTCAAATCTTTTTTAAACTGTCTTTCATCCCTATTTGCATATCTGGTGCAAAAAAAAATCATACGTTAAAAAATAAATTACCAGAAAATAAGATATATAAATAAAGCATTACGTCTATAGGACTGACAGTCCCTCTTAAGCTAAATATAAATTTTTGTTTATTATATTTTGCATTATAACTTTTAAAAAATTCAGAGATTATCTCCAAAACATTCAACTTATTTTGTAAAGTTAATGCTTGCAATTAGATGTAGACAAACTTCATGCACACATTTTATTTTATATCATCTTAAAGTCTTCATATCTTGAAAACTGCACTTTCTCTCACGATGTTCTAATCAATATTAATAGAGAACAAGAGGTGGTGCGCAAGAAACAAGATTCCGACCTGTCCAGAAGGGTCTGTGCTGGGAGTCGAAAATGGTCGTCATCCTCTGGACGTCTCTGTCGCTCATCGCGTCGCCGGCGTTGCACAGAACGAGCAGTTCGAAGGGGCTGCCCGTTCCGTTGTTCGACTCGATGTCCGAGCGCAGTTCCGCGACCAGGTCTCGACCGTGGAAGTTCCTCGGGTCCACGCAGGCGACCATCAGTGCCGGAATGTAGAGGGAGAGGTCACGCCGCTTCAGGTGACCACCGCTGTAAAAATGGATCAGAAATAGACACGGTACAAAAAAAAAAAACGATTTAAAAAAAACTACATTTTGAATGTACAATTACTAGAATTTAGTTTAACAGTGAGCTTTAAATTTAAAGCAGACTCATTAAGAGTAACACGGTATCTTCTTCTCTAATGTCGGATGTATTCTTACACTGCTCACAACAATTAAGGGAACTCATTTTTTAAACCTTTTCAATCACAATGATTCCATTTGGAGTCATCAGCTTGCAATTTTTTAACCGATTACGTTAAGCTTGCACTTATGTATCGTTTGGCGGACGAATAATGTACTTTTGAAGAATTAAATAATGCTGGTTTTAATTAAATGAGAGTATGAAGAACATGGAAAAACATAAAATAAATTTCACTCTGAAACAGTTTTAACATAAATAAATTTACCCTAAATTCGTTTATCCATTCATTATTTAAGATTTTAAAAATTGATTTTACTTATTTTTAAACGAATAAAGTTTGAAAAAGCATTGTTATAAATCATTCACAAAAATTTGATTCCAATTATTTTTCCCTTAATTTAGTTAAAATTCAAAAAGATGTTTTCAAAATTTTACCATTTCATTCTGGTTGTATAATGAATATATTTCACAAATTTTATATTTAAAGAATAAAATATAACCTAATTTCAAATCGTATAAGGTGTCGTCGGTCAACTTTTCGTAATTGTTAGTTTTTTTTAAATTAGAAGATAATATTTTTGCGTCATTTGGTATAAAAGTGTTTGCTTTATGAGTATAGTAATTTTTTGGACTCACCTACCTCGTAACTATTCGTCTCTGTTGGATGTCGTCCCTTAGACATTTTTTTGGTCGTTTGCAAAAAAATTAATACTTGGCACGGCCATCCTAACAAATACGAACGGAAACAGGTGGCCGCGTGGTAGAAATTATTATTTATTATTATGATTATTATTTTTATTATTATTATTATTATTATTTATTTATTATTATTTATTTTATTATTATTTTTATTTATTATTTATTATTATTATTTTTATTATTATTATTTTTATTTATTATTATTATTATAATTATTATTATTATTATTATTATTATTATTTATTATTATTATTATTTTTATTATTATTATTATTTTTATTATTATTATTATTATTAATTATTTATTATTATTATTTTTATTAGTTACTTATTGATTTTTATTATTATTATTTATTATGTATTTATTATTATATTATATATTATTTGATTATTATTATTATTATTATTATTATTATTATTTATTATTACTTATTATTATTATTATTATTTTATTATTTAATTATTATTATTATTTTATTATTATTAATTATTATTATTAGGTGTTTCAGTTGGGGCTACAGAAATCGGTAAATGTTATTGAAAATAAGGCACTTTCTCCAGTATTTACAAAATATTTTACAAATTTTCAATAAAAAATATTGTTCATAAGCTTTTCTTACCCTTGCATAAACTTAGAAAGAAAGTTGAATAGTTAGTTCGTATATTCATCTCGGCCAATTGTCCTGTTTCCCTGATTGGAAATTTTCCTGATCAGCGAGAAACAGGCAACTGCGATCCTGGCAGCTGATGACCCCACTTTTTGGTTTGGGTCCCCTTATTCTCGCAGGGACCCATAAACCAGTTGACATGTAGTTTTTTCTTTGCCAAATGACTTCGTCATTCAAAAAGCTCTCTTTGGCGGATCTCGTAACAATGGTAGGTGGAAATTTGTTCTTGGTGGTGGCAATTTCTATAGAGTAGGACTATATAATATTACTTATCAAAATTGCTATCAATAAGTTCGAAGTAATAACAATCAAATAAAATTATTGTGATAAGTATCCTTGTGTTAGAGGGAAATTAACTAAGCCAATCAAAGTCGTTAAAATAATGGTGTAGACTCACAAAAAATAACATAATAACAAAAGTACTTAAACACTGACCTACGGGCGTCGAATGACCCATAGATTAAGGAACACTATAAGTTTCAAACTTCCTTGGAGAATTTCTACATTGAAATTGAATAGAAATAGCGCGGACCCTTTGTGTCTTAAGGGGAACTAATGTAATGGTTTTGGTTGCCTATTGCTGTCCCGTTAGGTGATTTAACATAGTAGCAATTACATCTCGTTAATTTGGAACCCTTATCAAGTGGACGATAGGGATCTATTTTTTACTACAACTTATTTTCGACGTTTATTTTGAATGTATACAGCTACTATTGACTTTTATATCCATCAGTAGGCCCAATCCTCAAGGATATTTGACCTTGTGCTTCTTTTTCTCCATTAATAAAAACCTACAGACTGAATACTCGCTTGTCATTTTTAGACATGGTCCCAAGATCCACAAGATGATTACGATTGAATCAACTCGTCAAATATTCATCCAATACGTACCAAAACTTAGATTTAGGGGTTTTCGAGGGTTTTTCACATTTCTAAAGTAATTAAATATTGGGTGTGCTATTGAAATTTTTAAAGTTCGTAAATTTTTAATATTAAGACGGGCCTCTATGCAAATTTTGTGTCATGCATTTAACTCAAAATGTTTTTTGTTCACTAGTCAAAAGGTTCCGATGTAAAAGGTATGACTAACGGTTGTGAAATAATCACTAGTGGAACTTTTTTTTAACAGAGGTACATTCGAAAGAAAAACAGGAAGCCCTACAATTGAACGTACAATGTATGCAATCAACAAATCAACCTTTAATTGTGTTTTAGTTGCGTTCGGACACATTAGAAGAGCTAGGCATTAGATTAAGTTGCTGGTCTAGAAGATATTTAGTCTACGGGTCAGTCGACGCCGTAGGTAAAGTGTTAATATTATATCCAAAACGTATATAGGAGTGTCTGACATACTATATTATTTCTCAATATCAATTTCTTAATACACTAATTACTATATTCACTATTATTTAAACTTGATAATTTTCGAAATTGTAGATTTTTTTAGTACGAAGATTCGAATATTTTATAAGTGTTCAACGCTTAGTCCAAATGGCTTCTGATGTAGGTAAACTTAGTTTTGTTTATACTAAAACTTAGAAAGCTATAACTACAGCTGCTTCATATTTCCCTAGTTTTTCATTTTCACACTCAGTAATTAATTCTGTTATTTTTGTTTTATAAATGTATTTAGTTTTGCCAATTATATTGGAATTATGTTTTTAATATTGCATCAGCTGTTCACTTATTTCGCATGGCTATTTTTTTTTGTAATTTTAAGTTAATTCATCTTTTGATTTGTTCTTTACTATTTTTATCTTGTCAGTATTTAAGGAAATTTTTTCAGGTGACAAAGTATTTTGATGTATTCTAAAATACAAAAAATAAAAAGAATTGCCAAATATTTCAAAAATCTTCTCCTTCCTCAAAATAAAATAAACTTTAGTTTAGTCTTAAACCTTAAACTCTCAAACTCTAAGATTAAAATAAAAATTCCTTCTCTTTCTTTTTTAGCCGAAAACCGTTGTTGGTTAATACTAATTCAGAGCCCATATGCTCTCAATCCACTATGCAAAATTTAATTTAGTGAGAAAATAAAAAGCGACAGGTGGTAATTCTGGTAACAGATAAACGTTTCTTTAGGAATTAATTTTAGGAGTAAAACACCAAGTTTTTTTTTTTTTTTTTTAATATGCGTGTTACTTGAAAGGGCAGTGGAGAGTACTCACCCATATGAATGAGTATTGAGCAGCGAAAAAGCGATAAGTAACACTTGGGTGAGATCGTCTGAAAAATATTTATTTAATTTCTAAGCACAGAACAATTAAAAAATATATTTTATTATCGGTTGGGCGAAACGGTTGCCATGGAGACTATGTGTTTATTTTTCGAAGAATTTGACATTCTATGAAAGAATTTTGTAGTGAGAAGCTGCTTTGTTTATTTTACTTTAAAAATTATTTTATTGCTTGGTGAACCTGTGGTTCAAGTGTTAAAATTAGTAAAATTAGTTTTTAAAGCGACGTTGTATAATAGGCAGTAATAAAAGGTTTATTTTTGTTAAGTGAGGATGATATTCTATTGAGAACTCTTCACATACGGCCGTCCGCTAACAGGATTGGAGCGAATTCAAAAATGTTTCAAGCGTTAAAGGCTTTAAAAAGAAGATTTTTGTACTTGTGCAAGAGGATTATCGGGTTTCCTTACCATCTAAACTACGATTTCTTGCACTGAAGAGAAGAAATTTTGAACAGTGATGAAATACAAAGCTGATCCGAATATTTATTAGTTCTGTGTTCGAAACAATGTTGCTGAAAGGATGCCAAAAAAGAAGGAAAAAACGCAAGACGAGGAGGAGGAAAAAGCTGTCAAGACGAGAAGGATAGAAGGCTTCAAGACGTAAGAACGTCAAGGCAAGATGTAGAACGTCAGAGGCAATGAAAATTAGAATTGGCCTGAATAAATGACAAAGCCCGAAGAGCGGTTGGGATGCTCCGAGGAAACTGCAGAGTTACAGGTAACGTCAAAAGAAAATTCAATTTGTCTAAATTAGAATTAAGACAATTTTTCTGGAGATTTAAAGACTGGCTGCCGTTTTGGAGTCAATTCGAGCATGTACATAATGTAGGAGATATTGCGCCAGAAAATAGTTTCTTTACCTTGATACAGGGTACTGTTAGTAAGTCGCGAGTCGGGAGGTAGGTTGAAAGTTTTCCGCCCAACCGGCGCCAATACGAAAAAGCCATCGAATCTTTTAAAATCTCGTTACGGTCGAAGATTTACTATTTTGAATTTTATAGTTCGCGAACTGTTAAATATGTCATCAAAAAAGGCTGCGCGAAGTTCTCCCATAATTCTATGCGCACTATACGTTTAAGTTGGAAGTCTCAGATTCGTGAACTAGGGACTCTTTGCGTAACACGGACAAAAGGCGCGACTTTTCTTTCACCCATAGTGGAGTCATGTTTGCCTGAGTTTTATTAGAGCATGGCAAAGACAATGAGGCCCAAGATTTCAATCACAATGGTGATCCACAAGAAAAGGCTAAATGGTTTGCTGAAATTCCTAAAATTCTGAAGTGAATCGAGGAAAGGATTTGTTTAGCGATTGCACAAGCCGTTTTGGCTTGAACCAAAAGGAAAGAAGAGCAATTGCATTCAAAGGTAAAAAATTTGATTCAGTGGGTAAAAAAAGATAACACGCCAACAGATTCCGGACTTTTCTACGACTTCTCATACTCAGGAAACGAAAAAGATGTTGTGTGTGTTTTTTGTGTTAAAAGCTATTCGAGTGCAGACTGTTTTTCCGCACAAAGATGAGTTTTATCGGGAAAAAACAAAAGAATTCTGATGTGGGAAAAGAATTGTTGTTTTTTTTGCTGTCCTGGCACCTGGTCACCCTGTCCGAGATGTTTCGTGCATTTCTGAGGTGTTGTATTTGTGGGAAAAAAAACATTGTCCCTTGATGTGTGAAACAAATGAGCAAGAAAAATTGAAGAAAGATGACAGACGAAAGGATGTCGTTGACGCAGTTAACATGGCAAACATAAGTACGGTCCTAGAGGAGTGGTTCTTCAAACTCTGAAATGAAGCTTCTTTCAGATAAAAAGGAAGTTGTCGTGGAATAGTTCTGGACACCGGTCTCAAGAATTCTTTTAGTGTGAAAAATTTGTGGGAGGACATGGGATAGCTAACCTCTAAAGAAAGAACTCTTATTCACTCTCTCTTTGGCGGAGTTTAAAACCGAAGGAATTTGCTCATACAGGATACAGGATCTGGTATTTGAGAAATATGACGAACAAATTTCACTTGCAATTTTGTAGCATTAGATCAAGTCTACAATTTGCAATGATATCTCACTGTGAATTTCGGGTCCATGGTAAAAAGAGCTTCAGAATATGGATATATCTTTAAGCGATGTTGGAGAAAAGCCACATCCCGTCCAAGTTTTATAGGGGCTGACATTTTTTGGAAAGATTTTGACGGCCAACGAAGAGTCTTGTCAAGCGGATTGGTAGCCATTGAGGACTTTGCTTGGGTTGGACTCGCTTAGGAAAAATGTTCCTGAAATGAAGTCACCTCAAACAATGCTTTGCTGTGAACATCACTTTTCGTTAAAGAGGTTTGACATTTCAGACTTATTGGAAATCGATTCCATTGGGATCCAGGATCCTATTGGAAAAGCTGTCTAAGGAGAGCAAGAAGATTTGAATAAAGAACAATTCCTTCAAACTGTTAGGTACAGTGTGGATAATAAAAAAGTACCACACTTGAGGTTATTTCATCCGTTAAGTCACCCTATAGAATCGGACCTTTTTGAGATTGTATTACAATTAACATTCTGAGTTATTTGCACGATACAAAATTTGCATAAGGGGCCGTCTTTCATATTAAAAATATTACCGATCTTTGAAATTTCCAATGGGCAAAACCCCATTTTAATAACTTAGACATGTTAAGCACTCTTGAAAAACCCTTATTAAGTTTTTTGTGTTACATTTGGGATGAAATATTTGACGAGTTATTAATCGAATCACCTTGTGGTCCTTTGGGACCATCTCTAATATGACAAAGCAAGCATGCATGCAAGCGTCTTTATTTATCAATTACACACGTTATCTTATACACAGTCCCCTAAAGGGTAAATTAAAAGGTGTGTTGTGTGATTTACTCAGCAAATTATGATAAATAAATTTTTTTAAATTGGGATTTTGCTTATCTTCTTGTCTTAAATTGATTTCTTTAAAATAATTGAGGGGTTTCTATTCAAATTTTTTAAATAAAATAAATCTAATAATTATTTAAAAATATAAAAATTGTTTTAATTACCCAAATATTGAAAGCATTTTGGTTTGGGTTATTATAAAAAAATTTCTTTTCAGTTAAAAATTCGTTTTCATTATCTTAACTTATTAATAGATCGGGATAGTTTTTTATGTGCAACTCTTTTAAATTATGGGACCTACACTATGACGTCTCTAACTCCTCTAATAATGCTTAAAAATTAAAAAATTTGGCATTTCGTATTAACATTAGGTCTGAGATTTGAAATATGGATTCTAAAAGGGGTGTTGCCATTGGGAAATTTAAAAGATCGCAATATTTTTAATATGAAGACGGCCTTATGCAAATTTTGTAACGTGCAATTAACTCAGAATGTTTATTGTACACAATCTCAAAAAGGTCCGATTGATATAGGGTGACTAACGGATGAATAACCTCAAGATTGGGTACTTTTTATTTCCACAGTGTGTACAGATGAAGAGTTATCGTTATGAAGTTCACTTGCCTTGGTTGGATAACAGTGTGCCATTAGTGACAAATCTTGAAACAGGCTAAGAGAAGATTAGAAACTACGACCCAAAAAGCTGTTTCAAGAAAATTATATGCCAGCTATGAGCAAATATTTTCTGATGCTGCAAAATGGGGATTATCGAAGAAGTACCAGTTGAAGAAATGTCCTTTGTTCTGCTAATTATCATACCGCATAGACCTGTCATCAAGGCTAGTAAGATACTCCTATTACGACGGTTTGATGCTTGCTCGAGTTCATGGGATATCCTTCCCTAAATGACTCTTCACATAGTGGTTCCAACTGATTGAGCTCATTACTGTTTTTTTATTTACGGTTTAGAGAGAAAAGATGGTGTGATTGCAGATATAAAGAAGGCTTTTCTTGCACATCAGTCTTTTAGTAAGAAGACAGAGATTACCTTGGACATTTCTATGGTGGACTGATAAATCTTGTGAAAATTATTAGTTTTTCCGCCATGCCAGAGTAGTTTTTGGTGTCCGCAAGCAGTCGTTCTATTAGGAGCTGTATTGAAGTTCACATTGAAACTGAATGTCGCGTTGACCTTTCGTTACTCAGTGTCTTTTGAAGAGCTTTTATGTGGATAATCTTGTAACTAGCGTCCATAATGAAGCAGAGCTGAATGGATTGATAAATGTTTCTAATGATCTACTGAAGGAAGGTGGTTTCATACTATGAAGATTGGGAGTATTAACTGCAGAAACCGGAGCCTCTATAAACGGGAAATTGTTTAGGTCTTCTATGGGATAAAAACTGAGACAGTATATCGTCTGAGCGTCAGCTGGTTGGAAAAAGTAAATGTTGATAACGTCAATAAACGCACTATGTTGTCAGTGGATCACAAAGTGTTTGAACCCATTCGGATTCGCTTCTCCAGTAATGCTCTGCCCAAAGGCTCATGCTTCAATGCCTGGAAGATTATCCTTAGGATGGACGACGAAATTACCGGAACCACTTCGAGAAAATTTATATTTGGTTTGAGATCTTAAGACTTGGAGAAAGTTAGCATTCCCCGTGACCCCTGGATAAAGTTACTTCGGATGATCTCGGGATGCTTCTCCATTTATACTTTTGCGACGCAAGCAAGGAGCTTATGCGCCGTGAGTTTATCTTGTACAAGAAGATTGCAAAAAGTGATTTTTTAACCTCGAGATCCCGTATATACCCTTCAAAGTCGCAACATCTTGATTGGGAGCTTCTTGCGGCATGATTCGGGCAAGGTTACGATAATCTGTGTTGGATGCTTTTGGCTGAACCGACGTTAAATGTTTCTATTGGAGTGATTCTACAACTGTTCTTACCTGGATCACGAAGCAAGAAAAATTGGTCAATTTTCGAGAATATCGGGTTCAGGAAGATTCGTAGTAGGATCACCTGTAGCTTCTTTCATGGCGTCATATTATCTGGAGTTGAAAACCCTGCAGACTTGCCATCCGAGGATGATAAAGCAAGTGCTTTAGTGAAAAAGTAGATGGGGGAGGGGCAAGATGGTTAGGCCTCTTATGAAAGACAAGAAGCGCACATTGATTTTGAGCTTCGATGAAGAGGGAAATACTAAGGAAAAGGAAGAAAGCTCTGTTCCGGCCTTGGGTTTCCATTAAGCAGGAAATTCGTTTCTACCGGATGGTTTTATGAGCGTTTCTCGATATACAATCGATTGTAAAATTAGTGGGTTGATTTTGAGATTTGTTAAACTGTCAACGAATGTTCAGACAGGAAGAAAGGATCTTCTGGACACCGAAGAATATAGAGTAAGCTGAGAAAAAAGTGATAAGTTGATCCAAAGCAGAATCTCTTGTTAACGAACATGACGGAAAAGCTTCCAAACGCTGTGTTCGTTATAAGGATGCTGACGGCATAATACGCTGAAAAACGGAAAATTGTTCTGATGGAAGATAAGGTGAATTTATGAGAACCAGCTATTCTCCCATCCATTCACGATGTTGTCAAGAGTGTGTCCATTTACTTTCCATCACATCGATAATTGTCATGCCGGAATCATATTCTTTGCATATCTTTGAGAGAGATTTTTGGATATTGAATGGAAGAAAAACTGTGAAATCAGCTATCTCAAGATGTATCCCGTGCAAAAGATTTTCTCTAAAGGTTCGTGAAGCTTTGTATTCTGCTCCGTGCACGAAGATCGAGTCGTCAAGCAATGCGGTTCGAGATTTTGTGAACTGATTTTAGCGGGCCTCTTATTTCTGAAGGACGGAAAGAAGGCTTGGGTATGTGTAATCTTTACGTGTGCGCGTGTATTAGAGCAGTTCACTTAGAGCTTGTGGGACTTCACTTTCAACGAAAGCTTATGTTCAGCTCTAGAAGATTTATAGCCCGGAGAGGCAGGTTGTGAATACAATATATTGTGTAATGAACTATTTTGTCGTGGCTTCAAACTTGCTTAAAAATTTAGATGGGAACCGCATCTGCAGTGTTTAGTGATAATGTTCTTCATCAATCAAATGGAAGTTTTATCACTTCTTTCACCCTGGTGGGTGAGGTTGGTGGGAGCGGCTCATCAGTGTGCTTAAAGGTCTTTGAGAAGAATACTAGGAAGACAAGTCTAACACATGATGACTTTAATAAACTGTTCTTTGTGAGTTGCGGAATCTGTAATAAACTCTCGCACTCTAACCTACATAGACGAATGTGATCTGAAAACTTGTCCCTCTTACACCTGCCATGTTCTTCAGGATATCAAGCTCATCGGGGGTTCCTGACTTGTGGATTCAGCTGATCATAAAAGTCTACAAGCGCGTCAAGTACAGAGAGCTTTGCAGGAAAAACCTTCGAAAAAGGTTTTCGGTGATGAATATCTTGGATCTTTGATACGCGGTGTGTGAAAAAGTATAACTCGAAGATAAATGTGTGGGGGGACATTTGATCATAAAAAGTGACAACACCAATCGCATCGATGGCCTCTGGGAAAAGTAACAGAAGTACTCTACCTGGAAAAGATGGAGTTTGTTCGGCTCTTCAAACTCAAAACGTTCGCTGTAGCGTGGAGAGATTTTCGTCACATTCAGCGCGTCTTCAGTTTGGAAATTCTATCGAGCGATTCATCAATTTATGGGATGAGAACGCGTTACGTACGATAATTAGTCTTACCAAGAAAGCTGATCTGAAGTGCTCCAGCAAGGACAAGAAAAGTCGGCTGTAAAAATCCCTAAGAGACTGAATCTTTTTAGTTGTGAAGTTGAGTTCGTGGAGCTTCCACTATCAAGGTTGGAGGATGTGAGATCGTCTGAAAATATTTATTTGTATTTCTAGCACGAACAATTAAAATATATTTATATGTTTGGCGGAAAACGGTGTGCCATGGAGACTATGTGCTTTTATTTTTCGAAGAATTGACATTCTATGAAAGAATTTGTGTGAGAAGCTGCTTTTTTATTTACTCTGTAAAAAATATTTTATGTTGGTGAACTGTGGTTCAATGTTAAAATTAGTAAAATTAGTTTTATAAGCGAACGTTGTATATAGTAGGCCAGTAATAAAAGGTATTTTTGTTAATGAGGACTGAATTCTATTGAGAAC